>CM053560.1:64585830-64598526 GCA_028646485.1 Cryptoprocta ferox | reverse complement strand
GAAGGAAGGAAGGAAGGAAGGAAGGAAGGAAGGAAGGAAGGAAAAGGAAAAGAAAGAAAGGAAGGAGGGAGGGAGAGAGAGAAGAGAGGGGGAGAGAGAAAAAAAGAAGCGAAAAATTAACATACAACTCTAACCATATGCAAATTTCAAGAACCTTAGAGAAGGGAAAGCTGAATCACTAAGCAATAAAAGTTAACTTACATTCACTAGCAACTTGACATACAGAATAGGAAGATTTCCTTCCATTGATTCCTTGCTTAATACAATTGATGGATAGAGCTTAAGTCAACAATTTTTACATTTTCATTAACTAGTTTAATTAGTGGAAGAATGTCATATATAAGACGCCACATACAACAAAGGTATAGCTGAAGAAAGCTAATTTTGTTAGAAGAAAAATAACTACATTAACAGATTTTTAAGTTCCAGCACATTATGGATGCTTTACTGAGTGATAAACCTCATAACAGAGGTGAATAAAATAAATTCAGAAATGTGAAGTAACTTCCAAAGTCACAGAGGTGGTCTTTTCATCCAGGTCTATTTGAAATCAAGATTCAAGTACCTTTTTCTTTGCTGTAATTGGCTCTCTTTCCACAAACTTGATTGATGTTCCATTTCACTGTGAACATAATCTGAGCTTAATTTCTCATTAAAAAGCTGACTGCGCTCCTCTGGAGGCAAGTCCAAATATATATGAGGAATACTGATCCATTAATTAGTACTTAAGCATTACAACTCAAATTTCTCAATCTTGAGAGTTGTCTGCGCTTCTTTTTTTTCTAATTTCTGCACTCTCATTCTCTAGTACTCTAATTCATCTCTCCCCACTCTACGAACTTTGCTAAATCCAATGTTTAATTCTTAGTCATATCTTAATTTACCTATTAATAGTAACTGACAGTGGATTCTCTCCTTCATGAAACAGTTTCTTTATTTGTGTTTCTTTCTCAGTCTTTGTTCCTTCTCATCTCCTCAACTTTAAATGTTGGCTTACCTTAGGGCTCATTCTTTGGTCTTTTTTTCTCCACTCACACTCTTTGGTATTTTTCTTCTCCACTCTACAGGGTATATGTATGTTTGGTCTGTCTCCTTTAGTGCCTCATATATATTCCATTCTCAATACATATAATGCTTCTAATGCATAAAGTACATTTTTGTCACATCTCTCTTCAAAATTTTCCAGTAGCTTTTATCCTTATGATGCCTTATAAGCACTTACATATTTAAGTACCCCACTCTTCTCTGGTCTCATTTTCTACTGTTTCTTTTTTATCCATTTGCTTCAGACACAACTCTGGACTGCATCTTGAGAATGGAAGCATGTTCCTTTTCCTTTACTGTTCTCTGTGCTTGAAATGATTTCCCCCAGATATCCCACATGGCTTGCTGTATTACTAACTTCAGACTTCTAATAAATATCACTTTATCCATCATACCTTTCTTTTTAAAGGTTATTTATTTATTTTGAGAGAGAGAATGAGAGTGGGGGAAGAGCAGAGAAATAGAGAGAGAGGAAGTCCCAATCAGGCTATGCACTGTCAGTGAAGAGTCTGATGTAGGGCCTGAACTCATGAACCATGAATTCATGACCTGAACCAAAGACTCAGATGCTTAACCAACTGAGCCACCCAGGCACCCCTATCCATCATTCCTTTCTGAATGACAATTTTATAAATAGTATCTCATATTCTCTATCCCTCTTTTCTGCTTTATTTTTCATTATAGTACTTATTATATATATTTTTAGTTGCTGTTTCCCCGAATAAAATGTAAGTTATTTAAGGGCAGATATTTGTCTCTCTCTTATTAACTATTCTAACCCCAGTTCTTCCAACACATGCCAGTTATGTGAGTGCTCAATATATTTTTGATGAATAAGTAATTGATATGTGAATAACACATAACCATTTGATTATAATTTTGCTTACCTAAGATATCACATATCTACTGTGGTTTCTTCAGCCAGTTTCATATTTAAGTTTCTGATTCAAAATCTACAGTGCAATGATCATGTTTGTATGTGGCATTTTAATTTCAAGAAAGTCAGCCAACATTTGTTCCATTATACAAAATCACTGTGCTAAGTATTCTGGAATAAAAATTTAAGAAAAGCATGTCTTTGCTCTCAAAGAACTTATTTTTTTTACTGAAAAATACAGCCCTAGCATCATTTACCTTATAGGTAAATATAAGGAAACACATGTAGCAACTCAATTATTATTAGCATCTCTTCATAGATAGACAGAATGGGTAGGGAATCTAGTCATTTTTATCACATGCTAGCTTTGAGACTGACATTTTACGAGTATGTTTCCAGGTACACATACCTAGAATGTAATGATTGAAAACTGTGATCACGACTTCAAAGACTGTGGGATACATAATGCATGATATAAATATTAAACTTCTTGAGGTGCAATTTAGCATAATAATTCCAAAATTCTGTTTCTTCTAAACACATTGCAGGCCAAATCAAGTAAAGAAAAGAAATCATACAAAGACAAAATGTACAACATTTTGTCCCAGGAGCAACCAATTTGTGATTTCTGATCCAAAGAAATTATCGCATACTTAGGTTTTTCTTCTTTGTTGTTAACCATCTTTTATATTAAAAGAGTGATAGTTGAGAAATGGTTTATGTGTGATCAAAAAAAAGTGTGGGAAAGGACCAAAAATATGTCAATATTTATCTATCTCTATCATGGGGAAGAACAAACTGTGCTTCTCAACAACCACCTCTAGTTCTGAAGAAGGAAATAATGCTATTATGGAGCAGTATAATTTATTCAATTGCCTTAACATGATATTAATAAAAGGAGAGAGGAGAGGACAAGGGATGAGACGAGAAGATGACAAAGAAGTGAAAGAAGAGGAAGAAGTCAAAAAAGATGATCCCAATAAACTTTCAATGCCTTTGTTCTTCAACTCTTGTCACCAAGTATGGCAATAAATTGGTTTGTGGTTTACAAGCACTAATAGTAATGTTCCTTTTAATTATTTTTATCCATTAATTCATTCAACAAATAATTTTTAGCACTTGCTACATGCAAGGCATTGTGCCCAACTCTGGGTCATCTGGAGAATATTACACACACTTCCTGCCTTAATGTAACAATGTAGTAGACCCTCTCCCTAGGAAGGTATGCCCAATCCCAAATGCTAAATGATGACCTGTGTTTTAAACCAAGTATTTATTTTCTTATGAAAATAAATGACATCGATTTATCAAGCATCAGTTGCTTGTAAAGTCATTTAATGTTCATCAGCTACATGTAGTCAGATTACTCCTAGACAAATAAATAAATAAATAAATAGTCTTATTTCTAGAATAACAGCTTGATGAATCTGTTGAGAAAACTTGGCTCATAATAGTCTTAACCAAGCACTGTCATTCTTTGGGACCTGACCAGTGTTTTTTTTTTTTAATTTTTAAAAGTATTTTATTTATTTTTGAGAGAGAGAGAGAGAGAGAGAGAGAGAGCACAGGTGGGGATCGGACAGAGAGGGAGGAAGACACAGAATCTGAAGGAGGCTCCAGACTGTGAACTGTCAGCAACAGAGCCCCATGCAGGGCTCGAACTCATGAGCCGCAAGATCATGACCTGAGCCAAAGTCAGATACTGAACCAACTGAGCCACCCAGGAGCCCCCTGACCAGAGCAGTTTTAATCCCCCTTTGTTCTGTCTTCCTTTCAAATACTGCATATGGTATATATGTATTTTAAGACCTATGGACACAGTAGAAGAGCTATGAGTTTGGATTAATTGTGAAGAATGAGAAAAATTCACTTAAGAGAGAGCAGCTAGACTAGACTAGATGAGCACCTGATAGGAAGAAAGATGGTCAGTGTCTTTCTAGGATAGAAAGCAACATGACAAAAATACACTGTCTTACATGGACATGGTGCAGGGTCTGAAGTGGCATTGCACAGACTGTGTACCGAAGCTATGAGTGGATGGTAGGAATGAGTCTATGTTCTCCAGGATTTTGAATGTCATTTAAGAGAATTACATGGAGAGTGGTCACCTGATTTTTAATGCAAAGCGGCAATAATGAGCAGAATAAATTAGATGAGCAAGTGATTAAACAGAGGATAGCTGATCAAGACAGCAGACTAATTCTCTGAAAGCCATTTTATTGAAGGACATTTTTCTGGCAGAAAGGAATACAGTTTGCCAAATGACCAATTCACTGAATGACTAATTCACCAAATGGTTTTATCCCTTCCTTCCCCCCCCCCAAATGGATTTTATTAATTACTTACAAAATGCACAGTAATATCTGTTGTAGTGGAAGGTTTCAACAGGCTTCACAAATATTTTCTGCCCAGAGATTTGGTCTTCCTATAGACATTTTGCCCTACTTGTTTTGTCCCAGCTATTATATCAGAAAGAGCATTATTACATGAATTCACTTTTCCATAGTTACTATTTCTTAAATAAAATGGGCCAATCTCTTCCAGACATTTTTAATTAATGTACTTATCTTTCTTCCTTTTCTTAATATAGAGATTTTTAAATGGATCTATCAAATTAATTGTTCATATATTTCCTATCTCACAAATTTTGTGCATACCATCCAGTATCATATACATAAAATGCTAAATTTGTTCAAGTGAAATTTAATAGCTGTTTAATTTTCTGTTTATGTAATCTGTCAGTCAGCAATCACATTTTGTTTGTACATGTTCATTTTCACATATCAGTTTTAACTTTCTCATTTATCAAATTTCTTAACCCATGGGAGTTGTACTCCAAATATGACACATACTTTATGTAAATTAGTACAGAAATAAATTCACAAAAATAGATAAAACAGTAAACTGTTCTCAAGTGAAAGTCTACGAATTTTCATTTAAACTGTTGATTATTCAAGAAGTCACAGAGGTGACATTGCCAAGATGGCAATGTAGGTTGTTCCCAACTTCCCTCCACCTCACAGAAGAACAATGAACAACTATTCAGTAGACAAGACAGCACTGACAGAATCCGAGAATATGGGAGTGAGGCTGAAGTACTCCCTGCATCAGAGACCAAGACAGGCCACATTAGAAGAGTAAAAGGAACAGCAACGTGCTGATCACTTTGACCCTCCCCCAGGCCAGGGCAGGACCACACTGAGAGGTTCCCCTGAGCCTACAGTTCTTCCATTGGGAAAAGAGATTCTAGGGAGGATATCAAAGTCCCCAGCATTGTGGGTCACTTCTTGAGAGCTCCTACTCCAGTCTTGCCCCATGGGGATTGTGAGGAAATCTTCAAGACTTAACCACTGTGAAACTGACTGTCAGATGTGATGGGGAAGAGAAGTCAAAGTGTAAAATTTAAGAATTCTGTTGATGATATTTTATGTAAGCTTCATCTTAACGACAAGAGAAAAACCTATAGTAATTAAATAAAAGTCAATGTTAAAAAAGCCAAAGCATAAAATACCAAAGGACATCAAAACATATGAGAAATAAAATCAGGATATGAGACAAGGAACAATGAATCTACAAAACATCCCCAAAACAATTAACAAAATGACAATAGTAAGTCCTTTTACCTATCAATAATTTCTGTAAACACAAATAGATTAAATTATACAATAAAAAATATAGAACGGCTGAATGATTTTAAAAAATCAGATCCTCTCATATACTGCCTACAAGACAATCACTGTAGTTCTAAACATACACATAAATGGAAAGTGAAGGGACAGAAAAACATATTTCAAACAAATGATATCCAAAACAAACAATGACAACAACAAAAGCAGAGGTAGCTATACTTAGACAAAATAGACTTTAACCTAAAAATGGTAAAAAGAAACAAAGACGGTCATTATATGATTAATGATAAAGGTGTCAATTCATCAATATTTAAAAATGTATACACACCACATGGAAACACACAAATACATAAAGTAAAAGTGAACAGAGCTAAATGAAGAAATAAACAGCCATAAATAACAATTGGGTACTTTAATACTCCATTCTCAATAATATATAGATTATGCAGAAAGGAAATGGTGGATTTGAACAATACTATAGACAAACTGTATCTAGCAGACATATATAGAACATTCTATTTCAAAACATCAGAATACACATTCTACTCAAGTGAACATGGACATTTTCTAAGACCATATACTAGGCCAAAAACAATATCCTGGAAAATTAAAAATTTTTGAAATAATACCAACCATCTCCTTTTACCACATTGGTATAAAACTGTAAGTCAGTATTACCAGGAGGAAAACTGGAAATCCAGGAATACATAGAAATTAAGTAATACTCTGTGAAAGGACCAATGAATCAAAAAAGAAATTAAAGGGGAAATACAGTCCTCTGAGTAAAAACAAAAATGAAAGCACAACATACCAAACTAATAGGATGCAGCAAAAGAGTTCAAAAGGAAAGTTCCTATACCAGAGGAAATGCCTATACTAAGAAACAAAAAATAAAACAGAAAACAGAAAACAGAAAACAAAACAAAAACAAAGAAAAATTCTACATTCCCTAATTGTACAGCTCAAAAAATGAACTAGAAAAGAACAAACTGAGCCCAAATTTAGTAGAAGAAGGAAAATAATAAAGATTAAAACATAAATAAAGTAAATATACAACAGGAAAACAATGGAAAAGATTAATATAACTAAGCATTGTTTCCTTGAAAATATAAACATTCATAACCCTTTCTCTAGACTAATGAAGGAAAACAGAGAGGATGCAAAGCAATACAATTATGAATTAAAAAGGAGACATTACAACTGATACTTAAGAAATGCAAGGGAGGATAAGAAGCTACTATGAACATTTAAATACCAATTACCTGGACAACTTAGAAGAAATGGAACAATTCTAACAGACATTTAACTTGCCAAGATTGACTAAGGAAGAAATAAAAATCAGAACAGTCCAATTACTAGCAAGGAAATTGAAATAGTATAAAAAGTCTTCCACTAAAGGGCAGGACAATGTGCATTCACTGATAAATATTATTAAACATTTAAAGAATTAACACTAGTACTTTCTAAACTCTTCCAAAAAAGTTACAGAAGAGGGAGTACTCCCAAATTCATTTGCAAGGGCAGAATTACCCTATTACCAAAGCCAGAAAAGGACACTACAAGAAAACTATGGGCCACCATCTCTAAGAATATAAATGCAAAAATTCTCAATAAAATACTAACAAACTGAATTCAGCAGCCCATTAGAAAGATAATGCACCATGATCAAGTGAGATTTACCTCTAGGATGCAAGAGTGGTTCAACATAACTAATTAATTAATATGATACATCATGCTAGTAAATGAAAAAAAATCATATGATCATCTTAACAGTAAAAAAAATTGTTTTTTGACAAAACTCAGCATCGATTTATGGTAAAAATCCTTAACAAACTAAGTATGGAAAGATTACAACTAAGTTAATAAAGGCCAGATGACAAGACCACAGTTAACATTATACTCAGTGGTCAAAGGTTGAAAGATTTCCTTTAGGACTGGGAACAAAACCAGGTGCCTATTCTCAACATTCCTATACAAAATAATACTGGAAGTTCTAGCCAGAGCAATCAAGCAAGAAAAAGAAGAAAAGACATTATAATTGGAAAGGAAAAAGTGAAATAATTTCTATTTGCAGATGATATAATTTTATATACTAGCAAAATCTAAAGACTTCACTGAAAAACTTTTAGATATAATCAATGGATTTAGTAAGGTTAAAGGATACAAAATTAACAGAAAAATTAGTAGCATTTTATAAGACTAAAAAGATAATAGAAAAGATAAATTAGACTAATATATTTTTTAAAAAGGTAAACAAAATTGGCAAACCCTTAGCTAGACTCATAAAGAAAAAAAGGGAGAAATCAAATAAAATCAGAAATAAAAGAGGAGACATTACAAATGATGTCATAGAAATACAAAAGCTTATGAGACTAAAAATTACACATCCACAAATTAGACAACCTAAAGAAATGGATAAATTTCTAGAAACCTATGGCCTACCAAGTCTGACTCATGAAGAAATGGATAATATAAACAATTACGAGTAAGGGGATCAAATCAGTAGTGAATAACCTCCCAAAAAACAAAAGTGCAAGACCAGATAGCTTCACTGATGAATTCTACCAAACATTCAGAAAAGAATATATACCAATTCTCCTAAAACTCTTCCAAAAAACTGAAGAGGAAGAAATACTTCCTAACTTGTTTTATGAATAAAACATTACCCTATTAACAAAATGAAACAAAGATGCCATAAGAAAATAAAATTATAGATCAATATTCTTTAAAAACATAGATGCAAAATCCTCACTAAAATACTAGCAAATTAAAATCAACAGTACATTAAAACAAATCATATACAGTGAGCAAGTGGAATATATTCCAAGGATATAAGAATGGTACAACATGGGCCAGTCAATAAATGTGATACACTATATTAACAAAAGTAATAGCAAAAATCATATCATCATTTCAATAGATGCAGAAAAAACATTTGAAAAATTCAACATCCATTTGTGATAAAAACTCTCAACAAAGTGGGTATAGAGGAAATATAACTCAATATAAAAAAGACCACATATAACAAGTCCACAGCTAACATCATACGTACAGTGAAAATCTGAAAGCTTTTTCTCTAAGGTCAGAAACAAAACAAGGATAACACTATCTCTATTTTTATTCAACACAGTAGTAAAAAACCTAGCCAAAGCGATTAGGTATGAAAAAGAAATAAAATGATCCAAATCAGAAATGAAGAAGTAAAACTCACTATTTGTAGGTAACATGATATTATATATAGAAATTGTTTAAGACTCAACAAAGTAATTGTTAGAACTAATAAATGTTTCAGTAAAGCTAAAGAATACAAAATCAATATAAAAATTCTGCTGTGTTTTTATATAATAATAATGAGCTATCAGAAGGAGAAATAAAGAAAACAACCTCATTTACAATCATATCAAAAAGAATAAAATACCTAGGAATGAATTTAATTAAAGAGGTGAAAGACACTATAACCTGTACACTAGAGATATTGATGAAAGAAATTTAAGAAGACACAAAGAAATGGAAATATATTCCATGCTCATGGATTAGAAGAATTAATATTGTTAAAATGTCCAAACAACCAAAAGCACTCAAGAGATTCAATGCAATCCCTATAATAATTCCAAAGGCATTTGTTTAATAGTAGAAGAAACAAACCTAAAATTTTTATGGAACTACAAAAGACCCTGAATAATCAAAGCCATCCTCAGAAAGGAAAACAAAACAGGAGGCATTATGCTTCCTAATTTCAAGCTATATTACCAAACCATCGTAAATCAAAACAGTATGGTACTAGCATAAAAATAGACATAAATATCAATGGAACAGAATCAAGAGCTCAGAAATAAACCCATGGATATATGGTCAACTAATATTTGAGAAGGGATCCAAGAAACGTCAATGGAGAAAAAACAATGCCCTCAATAAAGAGTAATGGGAAAATTGAATATTCACATATAAAAGAATGAAACTAGACCTCTATTTTATACCACTTACAAAAATTAACATACAATGAATTAAAGCCTGAAAAAGTAAGACTTAAGATGGTAAATCTCCTTTAAAAAGGCTTGGTAATAAAAAGTTCTTTGCAATGGGTCTTGGCAATGACTTTTTTTTTGGGGGGGGGTACGACATTTAAAGCACAACAAGAAAACAAAAAATAAACCAGTGGGTCTACAACAACTAGCTTCTGCACAGCAAGAGAAATGATCAACAAAATGAAAAGATACCCTATGGAAAGGGAAAAAATATACACATTTAGAAGCCATATATCTGAAAAAGGGTTGATATTCAAAATGTGTAAAGAACTCATACAAGTCAATCACAAAAAATAAAATGAAATAATCCAATTAAAAATGAGCAAAGGACCTGAATAGACATTTTTTCCAGACAATATATGAATAGCCAAAAGCCTGCATGAAAAGGTGTTTTACATCACCAATCACTATGGAAATGCAAATCAATAACACAAAGAGATATCCTTTCACATTTGTTAGAATAACTATCATCAAAAAGACTAGAGATAACAATCCCTAGCAAGAATGTGGAGAAAAGGAAACTGTCGTGCGCTGTTGGTAGGATTTAAAACGGGTACAGAAGGAGAGGCAAGATGGCAGAGAAGTAGGGAGCTCTGTAATTTTCGCCCGTCTGCATCTATCAAACTGAGAAGGACTGAAGCCACAATACTCTGATCTGCAAGAGTGGGAGGAAAACACACAGAGTCCGCAAAGAAGACAACCTCAAAGGTGCCTGAGTGAGTGAGAACTGGGGAAATAAAAACGGGCAAGGCCCCAGAGGTGCAGAGGTGCAGAGGGGAGGGAGCCCCTCCCTAGTGCAGAGCCAGGGAGAGCACTCGGAGCCCAGGAGAGACAAGGGAAAGAGAAAGAGAGACTGAAAACGCTCATAGAACTATCTCTAGAGAAGAAAAAAACTCGGGCCAGGACAGAGAGGGATACTATCATCCCGTATATAACCACTGGGCATGGGGAGAGAAATCCGTCCCATTTAGCTGGCACATTATTCCTTGGGCTCGGCGGCAGCACGCAGATTCCAGGCGGAGCCTGGAGAAAACTGCTCCAACTCTCTCTACTCAATCCTGGCTAGGAAGCCGGCAACCTGCAAGAGTACATTAAAGTGCATGGACTAGGATTTGGAAATAAGGCGGGGATTGGAAAATAAAACTTGGCCCGCCTGCGGCACAGGGAGATCTGACTCAAAAGAGTTGCTTGCAACGCTTGGTTCAAGAAGGGCTTGGGGAGCTGCCATTATTCTCCCCACAACCACAAAGGCGGGGCCTTGGAGAGCAGCCCCCCAGACCTACCTACACCAAACCACGCCCATCCGTGTGGTAGAGTTGCCTTTTTTTTCTTGCCATCCAGATATATCTTCCATTATCTCATTCTTATCTCTCTCCTCCCCTCCGATGGTTTTATGCTTTTAGACTGTCCTTTGTCTTTTGTTGTTTCTGTCCCCCCTTTTTCTCTTTTCTTTTTTGTTTTCTTTTCTTTTCTTTTCTTTCTTCCCCCTTTTGGTTTGCTTCTTTGTTTGATTTGTCTGTGCATTTGTGTGCTTTTGTTCCCTGTGTGTTTGTCTCTATGTTTTCCTTTTTCAGGGCTACGTCAAGAAACAAGCCAAAGTACACATGGTGGAGAGTCCCAAATATCCATGACTAGGGAAGTAAAATAATTAAAGGCACAAAAAGAGAAACCAAGAGACACCATTAAAAGAACACTTCCTGAATGGACAGACCCTGGACAGTCAATGAGCCTCCTTTAATAGAGCAATATTAACAGGTGCACAGTGCATAATGAGCTTTTAAAACTTTTAAGAAACAGAAAGCTAGCCAAAATGGTGAAACAAAAGAACTCGCCTCTAAAGAAATTCCAGGAAAAAGTCAGCCACAGAACGACTCAAAACAGTTATAAGCAACATAACTGAACAAAAATTTAGAACACCTGTCATAAAATTAATTGCTGAGCTTGAAAAAAGCATAGAAGTCGTCAGAGAAGCTATTGATACAAAGATCAGGGACTTTCAAAATAGATGTGATGAGTTAAAAAATGCTATAAATGAGGTGCATAATAAAATGGCGGCAGCCACTGCACGGATTGAAGAGGCAGAGAGGAGAATAGGTGAATTAGAAGACACAGTTACAGGAAAAGACGAACCTGAGAAAAAGAGAGAGAAATTGATCCAGGAGCACAAAAGGAGACTTCGAGACCTGAGTTATACAATCAAATGGAACAATAACCGTATCATAAGAATTCCTGAAGAAGAAGAAAGAGAAAAAGGTCATGAAGGTGTGCTTGATCAAATTATACCTGAGAACTTCCCTATTTGGGGAAGGAAATAGACATTGAAATCCAAGAAGCACAGAGAACTCCCCTCAGATGTAACGTGAATCGACCTTTGGCACAACATACCATAGTGAAATTGGCAAAATACAAAGATAAACAGAGAATTCTGAAAGCACCTAGGGATAAAAAGTACCCTAACATACAAAGGGAAGCCTATCAGAGTGGTTACAGACCTATCTACTGAAACATGGCAGGCCAGAAAGGAATGGCAGGAAGTTGACAATGTGATGAACAAAAAAAATATGCAGCCAAGAATCCTTTATCCAACAAACCTGTCATTCAAAATAGAAAGAGAGATAAAAGTTTTCCCAAATAAACAAAAATTGAGAGAATTCATCACCACTATATCAGCCCTATAAGAAATCCTAAGAGGGACTCTATGAGGGAAATGTTGCAAGGAATACAAGGTCCCAGAGACACCACTACAAGCATGAACCCTACAGAGGACACAATGAATCTAAACCCATATTTTTCAATAGTAACACTAAACATAAATGGATGAATGCTCCAATCAAACGACACAGGGTAGCAGAATGGATAAAAAAACAATATCCATCTATTTGCTCTCTACAAGAGACTGATCTTAGACGTGAAAACACCTTCATTTTGAAAGTAAGGAGATGGAGAAATATCCATCATCAGACTGGTAGTCAAAAGAAAGCCAGAGTAGCCATGCTTATATCAGACAAACTGGACTTTAAAGTAAAGGCAGTAACAAAAGATGAAGAAGGATGTTATATAATAATTACAGGGTCTCTCCATTAGGAAGAGCTAAGAATTATAAACATCTACACACCATATA
>CM053560.1:64310039-64578284 GCA_028646485.1 Cryptoprocta ferox | reverse complement strand
AATGTTCACAGCGGCACTTTCAGCAATAGCCAAATCATGGAAAGAGGCTAAATGTCCATCAACCGATGAGTGGATCAAGAAGAGGTGGTTTATGTATACAATGGAATACTACATGGCAATGAGAAAGAATGAAATCTGGCCATTCGTAGCAACGTGGATGGACCTTGAGGGTGTCATGCTAAGTGAAATAAATCAGGCAGAGAAGGACAGATAGCATATGTTTTCACTCATAGGTCTAACAGGAGAAACTTAACAGAGGACCATGGGGAGGGGAAGGGGGAAAAAGAGTTAGGGAGAGGGAGGGAGGCAAATCGTGAGAGACTTTTGAATGCTGAAAACAAACTGAGGGCTGAAGGGGGACGGGGAAAGGGTTAAGGGGGTGATGGATATGGAGGAGGGCACTTGCGGGGAAGAGCACTGGGTTTTATATGGAAACCAACTTGACAATAAACTATAAAAAGAAAGAAAAACAAAAAATATATAATACAAGAAAAGAAAAACCACTCATAGAAAAGGAGATTAGTTTTGTGGTTACCAGAGACAAGCGGTGTAAGGAGGTAAAAGTAGATGAAGGTAGTCGAGATACAAACTTCCGGTTGT
This sequence comes from Cryptoprocta ferox, assembly GCA_028646485.1. Classification (NCBI taxonomy): domain Eukaryota; kingdom Metazoa; phylum Chordata; class Mammalia; order Carnivora; family Eupleridae; genus Cryptoprocta; species Cryptoprocta ferox. Next base: position 64,577,684 of record CM053560.1, on the reverse strand, counting down.
AACATAAATAAGTACCAGAACGAAATGTACAAGGTAAGTAGTATAGCTAGTACTGCTATATCATACACTTGAAAGTTTTTAAGAGAGCGGACACTGAATTCTCATCCCAACCTTTTGTTTTCTTAAAAAGATAGACAGAAAGAGAGAGAGAAGTGACCAGTGTCTGAATTTAAGGATAGACTTAAAACAGACTTTCATTGAACTGAGCTCACATAAATTAAAAGAAATAGAAATATCAGGGCACTGGACTGAAAATATGATGGAAGTGAAATAACCCACCCTATTTTTCATCAATCTCTTATTATTTGAGATAATGTTTTTTCTGAAATTTATGGTATTAGTATTTCTTGTTCCAATACTAAATGTTCAAAAGTTCATTGAAGCAGGCCATGGGGGAAAAAACTAATACAAACTTTTTAAAGAGATAAAAAAAAATTGGGGGGGGGGTTGTAATTATATATTGTAGAATTGGCCATGTTTTAAGTTCTCAACTTAAAAGGATTTTTAAATATTAGAGAGAAAATATAATAGATTCTTGAATTATGTTTGAAGCAATGAGAATAAGTACTAGAAAGCCTATTAACAGAATCTGGTATATTGACTGGAGACATTGTTTGAGAAAGAACAGTTAATAGATTTTGTACCTAGGTCACTGAGAGGTCAAAGGTACTTTCCTTGAAAGTTCAAACAACAAGAAAAAATTTTGTTTCAGGAAAGCTAATGAAAAATTAAGGGCATATGTTACAAGGACATGTTCAGATACACATCAAACAATAAGGTAAAGCAAGTATTGATAATCTGTCCAAGAACCCTTTGGTGTGGATCCTTAGATTACATGAATATGAATTATTAAGTACACAGATTTTATATTGCTTATGTAACAAGTAACCACTAAGTTAGTTTAAAACAACACAAATTTATTATCTCACAGTTTCTATAGGTCATAAATCTGACAAAGGACTCACTGTGCTAAAGTTAAGGTGTGAACAGAACTATGTTACTTATTGGAAGCTCAAAAGAAGAATTCATTTCCAAGCTCATTCAAGCTTTGGCCAAATTCATTTCCTTACAGTTGTATAATTTAGGACTCACTGCCTTACTAGTTGTCATCAAGGAAATGTCATTAACTCCTCAAGACTTATATGGTCTTTGTACATGGCCTACTACATCTCAGAACCAGTAAGACACATCCCAGGCTTCTAATGTTTGAAATCTCTCCTATCTTCCCTTTCTTTTCAATCACCTTTGCCTTATTCTTTTACCCCATCTCTCTGATTCTTACTTTCTTTTTCTGCTTCCAAAGGTTTATGTAATTAGAGTGATTAGGCTCACTCTTATAATTCAAGATAATATATTTAAAGCCAGCTGACTGGTAACCACAGTTCCATCTGTAGAGTCTCCTCCCAGAAGTACCTAAGTTAGTGTTTAATTGAATAAACAGAACACAGGAAAGGAGTGGAAAATTTTAGAGTTCTATCACACCAAGGACATTTATTAAAAATGTAAGTTCCCAAGGCTCTCCTCCAAAGTTTTGTGAACAAAATTCTAGGATAAGACAGTGGTTTACATTTAAATGAGCCATTTAGGTTATTCTTTTGTAGAATAAAACTTAAAAATAACTTACCTACAAGGTCTATGGTGAGCTTCATTATACCTAATATTGGAAATTTATGGAAAACATTTTCATCATGTGCATTTTTGTGGAGTTAGTTTACCTAATTTTTAAAGGCTACAAGGGTTCTGTGGCCCACAATACTTATGAACAACTAATTTAAGGAATGGGTGAATATGAAAAGGATGCAAGAGAGTAGCTTACACTTGACAACCTTGACAGCAAAGTAAAGGAAATGGATGGGGTGGTTGTTTTAGAAGACCTGTTTGAAGGAATTTTTTTTTTAAGATAGATAAGAATTGGGCATTTGGAAGGAAAATAATTCAGAGGTGGAGGCACTCAAAATCAAAATGAAGACACCTGAAGCAGCAAATTACCTACAGCTATGAGATTAAGAGAACAGCTGGAAATTTTAATTTTGTGATAGAGAAGAGAGATATTTGTCTCCAAGAGACAAGAGAAAGAGGACAAATAAAGAAGCAGAGAAACTCTAAGGTGGCAAAACCAACTCCTCCTCAATTAAGTAGTAGTACCACCTACTTTCCTTAGGGACTAGAGGAAGTGGCCAGTGTGGGGTAAGTTAGGAAAGAGGAGCTGGGAAAAAAAAAAAAACTCTAAGGATTAGCAAGTGATGCAAATCAAATAAGTGGACGTTCAGTGCTGCCTATTCGGAACATTTAATATGGACTTGGAAAAAAAGCTATTTTCAAATAATAAAATCATTTACTTTTTATTTCAACATTTCTCTGCTGTGGTGATATAATTCAAAATAATTAGAATATGAAAAAAATCAAGTATATGGAAGCTATTACTAAATTCATTATTTAGATCATACTTAATAGGACACTAGCTATGCTGAGATGCAGAAGTCCTGTATTTAAATCTCAAATTTAGTACTAAGTTTGTTCAGTAACTTTGCACAAATCAGTTTACTTTAATCTGCTTCAGCTTTTTCATTTATCAAATGGGGATAATACTAATTGTCTCATGTAACCCACATGTAACTGTGTAAAAATAAGGTAACTATAATTTTTTATAATCAACTTAATTTTTTAGAACTTTTAACGTTGAAAGATAAATGAACCACATCTTAAAAATCTATTGTTAGCTGTGAGGAGTACCAAAAAATAGGCTATTAGTGTAACACCAGATACCTTTCTACACTACCAACCAAACAGAAACTTTTTTTAATATAGAAAAAGGTTTAATGTTAAAAGAAAAAAAAATAAGTTCTGTACCTAAACTCCCAATTCCAGCAATATGGCAGACAGTATAATTTTAAATGCCCCTATTTCATTCACCAAAAATAGTGGAGGAAATATGAAAACACTCATCATCTCTGGTGAAATAGTTTCCAATTGGCTGCACTCAAAGAAACACCTTAAATTTATAGAAGTAGACTTATAATTTGCTTCATTAAAGAGGAAAAGAATATCATTTAAATGCAAAACTAGGAAAAACCTACAAAACTGACAAACAATGAAAAAAAGACTTCCCATTAACTATCATTAGGTTTATCCATTCAACCAAGAAAATAACTATCACAGAATCTTAGAAACAATAAACAAAAAGAACAGTTAACTATCTAATTGTATTTTTCTAAAATGAAGGAAAGCATGTATATAATTTTTTTAATTGGCCAAAACTGCACATAAAAGCATTACAATTTAAATCCTTTATATTCACTCTCAGTGTACGGAAAATTATAGACTTTCATTTGGTTTAACTCCTGCAAGTCTTTGGTGTTTCTTTGGTTTTCTAAAATCCTATAATTCACATAATCCTAAATTTTTTGCTAATCAGAAAATTCTAACTGAAAAATATATTATTCAAAGATCCAATAACTAAGTATATGATGATATACTATATATATTTAGTAAAAATATTAATTTTGCAAAATGAAGTACTTTATTCTCAAATATGGTAGTCAGGGATCATATCCTTAAACACCTGCCCATCCTCACTTAAAAACTATATCTAAGTGGCTTCTGCTCATAAAGTTTTTGACTCCATATCTCTGCTTTCCTTACTTTCATTTCCATGTAGCACTCCAAGGGAAAAGTAAATTTTGTTAAGAAGAAATGCATATCCTAGTAGGAAAAAAAAGATATTTATAAATGAAAAGCATTTGGATTTTTAATGGCCAAAATAAACCCCTAAATATTCACCATTATAGACTCAGTGTCAAACATAAGTAAAGAATCCAAAACTAAGTTAAAATGAGCAATAATTAATATGATACCAAATAAATTCTCTATGGCCACTAAAACTTCAAAAATGATATCCAAAATTTGACATATATAAAGCACATTTTAAATGCTTTAGAGTTTACAAATTAAATTGTGAAAACTAGCTCTGTGTCCACAGATTGTGGACAACATACAACAAGGTAGGTAGTATGATACTATAATTTGAAATGCAGTTCTAGGGGCACCTGGGTGGCTCAGTCGGTTAAGCGTCAGACTTCAGCTCAAGTCATGGTCTCACGGTTTGTGAGTCCAGCCCCGTGTCGGGCTCTGTGCTGACAGCTCAGAGCCTGGAGCCTGCTTAGGATTCTGTGTCTCCCTCTCTCTTTCTACCCCTTCGTTGCTTGCTCTCTGTGTCTGTCTCTCTGTCTCAAAACTGAATAAACATTAAAAAAATTTTTAAAAACATGAAAATAAAATAAAATTCATTTCTAGATCTTTTCTCGGAATATTATTAACAAAGTAATTTTGTGGCAGCATGTTTGTTTCAGGTCAACACTTTTTATGGCACCTCCAGTGAAAAAATAAAGTAAAATTTTCCCATAATGAAAATATTTTATCTTTCAAAGCCGTATCTGGGCCTTCTCTGAAAATATAACTATAGTCCAGTTATCATGCTTCAGGCAAGTTGTCTTAATCTTTCCACTTTTAAGAGTAGATATATGTGTGTATATATACATATATCTACATATATATGTATACAAACACATCTGGAAATGTAAAATTCCTGTGTAAAAGTCAAACTGTATAAAGGTTTGACAATGATCTAATCAGACTCCCTATGTTCAGGATGATAGAATTTGTTGCAGATTATAGACTTATACAGGGTTGAAGAGAAGTAAATACATCAGGGAAAAGGAACAGTATAATACACTGGATTCATGGTTGGTGGCTGAGGAAACATAAATGGGCTTGAGTATATTATGAACAAACACTAAACCCTATTTTATAATGAAAATGAAAACATCACAAAAGGCTCTTTGGGATTTTTACCATACCTGTGATGTTGTTGCTAAAGTAGTAAGTTCTTAAGAACTGAATCAATAGCTTCAAAGCAGGTGGAAACTCACATATGGAAAACGTAAATAATAAGATTGATTTTTACAGCAGAAATCTATATATCAAGCAGGTTCATTGGAAACAAATGATAAAATGAATATTGTTCTAGAAAGGGAGTACTCAAGATGGTGTGCTATCAGCCAAGGTGACATACAATACAGAAGACAACTGAGGTGCAAACCAATGGAAGGAGAATCAATTTTTCTGATAGTATACAGTGACCCATCTGTTGCCTTTTTAATACACTATCAAATAAGCAAAGGATATTTATTAGTGAAATTTTTGGACTAGAATCAGTATTGCAAGAATCACCAATAACTGCCTTTTCAAAATGTTTCAAGTGTAGAAATTTAACAAGCAAACCAATTTCTTCTTCTAACATGATTAATTATTAATACAAATGCACAAATACAGCACCTTTTCTGACTCTCTATTAATGTCTTTAATTTCTACATAAGAGAGGATGAATTTAACTTTCCAATTCAATCCTATGATCAGAATATTCTTCATTTTATAATTATAACAGAACAAAATCGAAATTTCTATAAGGCATCAATCTTTATATAGCATCTTTGAAAGTTGTCATCTTATGCTTAGAAAGGAAACCTTCAGGGCTAATAGTTAAGTGTATGATAATGTGTTCTGAAGGTCATCATTTGTGGGCTGTTTTCTAGCTTTATTTTTTCCCTATCTTTAAGTAACTAATGACAAATAAATCATGTATAGTCAAAGAAACTGGCATACTAATTTCAGAGCAAAGTTTTTTTTCTTTTGTAATTAACTTTTTAAAAGTGGAAATCAGAGTGTTCAGCGATTGAGAAATGTAAATGCAATTGCACCATTAAATCCCCATTGTCTTTTAAACTAGCAATCTACATTCTATATGGAATGACTATTTTTTTTTTATTACGGAAGTTTCCAAGCTCTACAATTTATCAATAAGCCAATATTACAAAAATGTTCTTTATCACCTTTCTGTCTAAAACTGTAAAGTCAAGATTTTTTTTCCAGCATGTTGGTTTCTTTCAGTTTACAAGCAGAATTTCGTGGCAAGCTGTTGGGACTACTCTCACTCACCAGTAATCAAAAGCATACACTGACTTGAGGATAAGTTACTGAATCCAGTAAATATATTTTTCATTACATAAATCTGAGGTATTCATAGAAATCCACATTTATTTACAAAAGGCTACTATCCTTAGACATCAATTTTTCCATATAGAAATCTTACAAAATCAATTCTCCAAAGTTAATTCATAACTACAATGGCAAAGTAGCCAAGATGTTTCTCATATGATCTACAGATTTATAAGAGAATTATGCTATTTTAATTTTTTAGTCTCCTTTAAGCCTGACACTTATTTCTTAATGGGCCAAAGGCTAATTCCATTTCTTGAGAAAGCTCTTATAGTGTTCCAATTGACATTAGATTCCCCCAAATAACTAGGAGTTAAAGTTCACTGTGGAGCTGCAATGTGGTTAAGCTTTCCAAATCTATGAACTGCAATTTTATTTTTTATTTAACTGAAACAAAATTTTTAAACTTCCTAACTGTGTGGGGTGCCTGGGTGACTCAGATGGCTGGGTGTCCAACTTCGACCCAGGCCATGATCTCACGTTTCATGAGTTCGAGGCCTGCGTTAGGTGATCTCTGTGCTGACAGCTCAGAACCTGGAGCTTGCTTCAGATTCCGTGTCTCCCTCTCTCTCTCTGCCCACACCCCACTCTCTCTCTCTGTCTCAAAAATAAATAAAACATTACAATTTTTTAAATTTCATAACTGTGAAGGATGCTAAAAAATGAATCAATACTTCCCTTTAGTTCAAAGTATTTGAAATAAATTTAAATATGTCATGAAATAAGAAAAGCTACAAAATAGATTGAGTTAATAAAGAGGTTTATAATTGCTGAATCCCCTCATATTTATAACACAGTCCCCACTGTCATTAGTCATGGCACTCACATATCACAGAAAGGAGGAAAGTGGAGATTTTATTATTCCATTGAAAGTTTGTGTTTGTCTTCTGTCAGCTCATAATTCCTTTGCCAAGTACTGCACCTAGAGTCCATCTGGTGCATTCACCACCTTAATTTAAAATTTACAGAAAGATTCTACCTAATGATTAGAAATCAAGCGATTTAGTATTTGTTTTACTTCATTTTAAGCATGATGATCATTACCAGAATTCCTGATTGTCAATTTTCTGATGCAATAAGTACATTGCATATCGAAGAAGTACCAAATTTTTCTGGAGTTCAAAAAAAAGAAGGTGTGCACTTTAAAGCTAAAATTCATGGTAATATAATGAGCACGCTGATACAGAATATTTTCAAACAGTAGTTTTATGGCCATCTGTTGAAACTTCTGCACTGGGTTGAATGTTTTTCACTATCTAAAAATCTAAAATAACTTCTAAAAGAGACTCAAGAATTATAATGAAAGAGGCATCCCTAACTCTTAATTACATTGGGGCAAAACACATGAAAGAAATTGCCTGAAATACAAGGGACTATTAAAATACAGAGTTTTCTAAGTGAATAAGTTTTTAGTTGGCTTTCATAATAAACACTATTATTAAGCATCAGGTATCAGTCATCTAACTGCGTAAATAGCATACTGTTACATTTTAGGAATTTGCTTTTTATAATTTTTTTAATGTTTATTTATTTTTGAAAGACAGAGACAGACCATGAACGAGGGAGGGGCAGAGAGAGAGGGAAACACAGAATTCGAAGCAGGCTCCAGGCTCTGAGCTGTCAGCACAGAGCCCAGTGTGGGGCTAGAACTCATGAACAGCAAGATCATGACTGAGTGCAAGTCAGATGCTTAACTGACTGAGCCACCCAGGCACCCCTGTTTTAGGATTTTGTATTGCTAAAGCCAATCAATGAGGAAGAAAGAAAGATCTTTTAAGGAAGAGGGAAACTATCTGTGGAATGATGTGAGTATGGAAGACAATGTTAGTGATAGAATGAGTAGAAGTTATAAAGGTGAAAACAGTATATTCAGGAGACCACAAGTACCTGCCCCTCCCCACACTAGAGGTTGATAGGTCATGTACAGTGAGAGATAATCGCAGCAGACGAAACAAGCAAAACTGTCTTTTCTGTTTCATCAAATTCTCCAGCAAAAGACTTTAATCAGCTCAAGAGACATTCCTGAGGTAACAAAGAGAATATATATTTTAAAAGTGCGTGCACATGGGGTGTGTGGGTGGCTCAGTCAGTTGAGTGCCCGACTCTTGGTTTCAGTTCTGGTCATGATCTCACAATTCGTGGGATGGAGCCCTACATCAGCCTGTGCAGAGCTTGCTTGGAATTCACTGTTTCTCTCTCTCTATCTATATCTCTCTCTCTTCTCCTCTCTGCCCCTCCCTCACTCATGCTGTCTCTTTCATAATAAACTTTTAAAACACACACACACACACACACACACACAACCAATAAAACATAAAGCCAACCAATCTTATGAATTTAAGTTACTTGACCCTGCACTCCATGGACCCTGTGTCCTGATTAAGCAGCTGGTGTGCAATAAACTGTGTACCAAAAAAAGGAAAAGAAAAGATAGAAACAAGAGAAAAGCCGACCATAGATGGTTAAATTCAAGACCTACAATTCCCTATTCCCCTAGGTAGAATGAAGTACCATCTTCCACTAGGTGATATAGTGCAACAAACATCGCGCCTACCAGACATCTGTTTTCCAGCTGACAATGGCCAAAATAACACTTCAGACTTTGGGAAAAAAATGCCTTCCTCTCAGAGCAGTGCTGACATAAATCCTAATGACCTGATACTTTTAACTACCTCCTTTTAACAACCTCTTGTACTATGCTCCAGCAAGGTCTCCAAATGACCTAAGAGTAAAATGCTACCCACAGCACTTAAATCAGACATGGGACCTAATAATGGCTTTTTTTTCTCAAGTTCCTTTTTCTACTCTGTCTTCCTAATTATTGTCACCAGTGTGCACTTTTTTTTTCTTGAGAGGAAATATTGACATTTCTGGAGTGAAATATTGAAATGGTGCATTTGTTTTATTGATGATTTTGCAGTGGCTAACATTCACAGAACTAAAGGTTGCCAAACTTTGTTGATGAGGCCAAAAACTTAGGAGCAAATTACACAGAGGAGTAAAACAGGATGTTAAAATTAATTAGTAGATTTTTTCCTCATCTTCCCTGCGTGAGAATGTAAGTGTCTAAAATAAATCTTGATGTCTGGTTCTGATTAAGGTCACAAGTTACCAAACAAAACTAAAAACAACTCTTTATTTGTATATATTACTGTGTTTTTAGAAACTTCTGAGCCTAAAAGATTGGTTAACTTTTATAAACATGAGCAAGCTTTTAACAGTGCAGCTTCCACCTCCTCGGTCGGATTAATGAACACGCTTTAAAGAAGGAAATATGGTAAAGTACAGATTAAAGGAGATTTAGAAGCCCAATTAGCCTTCTGCAGCCTGTATATGTCAATGTCTTATGCAATGTCCTTTAATGCTATGATGGTCTTGCATTTCCAAATATCCTAACATAATTTATATAATAAATACTGAACCTAAACTTTTTCATGTAAAAGCTCTCACAACCCTCATTTTGCCCCAGCTTCTGGGTGTTGTAAAGATTTCTGTAACACTGCATCAGTAACTTAATATTCTCGATCTCGCCTTCCTCAAGGCTCAGGTAACCTGTTTTATTATATCTTGGTAAACTGGTCATATCACATCATAATCCATACTTCCTACAGAAGTTAAGTTTGATCAAGTGTGTTTATAGCCAAGAGGAGTCATTTTAATAACAGATGTTCATTTACCATAATAAGGCAAGTTTATTTCTGTTTGCTCTTCAAAAAAAAATAACACTGGAATAATTCTTTTAATGGTAGGCATTAAAAATGCCATAGTAGGAATCAAAGTAGCATTTAAAACCATTCCTTTTCAAACTATTGTATTTACAATTAGAATTTTACTCCTTATAATACCACACAGAAAATGCTCTTACTATAAACCTGTTTTTGGATTTCAGAGCCTCCCCTCATAAGTCCCCTTTTAAACAGCTGCCTAAAAGAAAGCCTGATAAACAAACTCCTCAGGAAAATCTCTTCTCAATATGGTTTCCCATGAGAGGTGGTCATTTCATCTCCAAATCTCTCTATAATGATGGGTTTAAGGACTGAAGTGAGAAAAGATCTATCAATACTACTTCCAAATTGTCAACCTACAAAATGCCTTTCAGGTAACTATTCAGGTTTGGACTCCTTTTAGGGAACTCAGCCTTGATTAAAATCATTGTGTGTTTAGATCTTAAAACTTAGAACCATTAAATGCAAAAATTCTCCTTATTCTACTGCTCAATCTACTGAGGGAGGAAGATGTGAAACAGGGAATATTAAATGTCTGATGTAAACTAATGCAGAAGGGAAGTAAATAATTCCTTAGAAAAGTAAACATTTATCATGGCAAAGTCATAGATAATATGAAAGGTTGGCACCCAGTACCTTTATTTATAAAGACATGAAAGCACACCTTTTAGTTTCCCTCAGAAGGAAAACAGCTTTTGCAAATGGCTTACGGATTTTTTAAGCATTTTCTACTGCTCTCCCCCTACAGTTTTGGGGACAAAAATAAAGTATATTATATATATATATACTATATATATAATATACTTTATATAATATATATATATTATACATATATAATATTATATATATAATATATATATAATAAAGTGTATATATATATACACTATATATATACACTTTATATATATAATATACTTTATATAATATATATATTATATATATAATATATATATAATAAAGTGTATATATATATATATACACACACCCACACATACACTTTATACTTTATATATATGTATATATATACATATACATACATATATATAGAGTATTTTATATATATATATATATATATATATATATAGTACTTGGAGCAGCTTAATGTATATTCATGATCTTTTCCAATGGAGAAGGGCACCTTTCTCAAGGGAAACAGAATGTCATCTTTCCCTACTCTTTCTCCACCTCTATGTATGGAGGGATGTTCATGCTCTCTTAATGAAAGTATTCTTATAAAGAGAACAGCACTTAAATTGCTGCAGAACCATGAAAATGATGGTATGTTTAAAAACAATTCTTGCTGAAGAAATATCCTATAAATTACAATCATCTAATATCTGCTGAATCAGAATCCCTGGGATAAAAGGCTCAGAAGTCCCTAGTAGAATTATTAAGAATCCAGGCGATCAAGGACATCAAAAGTGATGTCATATTGACAGTATATACTGTTGATGTGATGTGGTGAAAATGGCACTTTATGTTTGTGGTCTTCTTCCCAAAATCTGTAACTCCAGTCAATAATGACTAGAATATCAGGCAATTCCCAAATGAGGGACATTCTACAAAGGTATCTGTCACATATTCCTCAAAACTGTCAAGGTCATCAGAAACAATGAAAATCTGAGAAACTGCAATCTCCAAATAGGAGCATATGGAAACAAAGCAACTATATGTAAATGTAGTGTCTTGGATGGATCCTGAGACAGAAAGTGGCTATTAGGTAAAACTAAGAAAAACCAAATCAAGTATGGACTTCAGTTAATAACAATGTATTAATATTGCTTCACTAATTGTAACCAATGTACTATAGTTATGCAAATTGTTAATACTAGGGGGAAATGAATAAGGGATGTATGAAAACTCTCTGTGCCATATTCACAAATTTTCTGTAAATTTAAAATTGTTCTACAAAATAAAGAATATAAAAAGTTTTATAAAAAGGAATTCATACAACACCAGAGATCAAAAGTAAGAGGAGCACCAAATAAGTATTTAAGGGGAAAAAAATCCCACTCTTCACTCAAGAGTGAGTGAACTAGATATGAGAAATTGACTTGTAATGCACATTTTTGTAGTATATCCTCTCACTCAAGTCAGTCATAAGATCACAAAATGTTATCACAAGTCCTCAGCTCTCTCCTTTCCTGACTTCTAGCCTTCAGCAGCCTAGGTGTGATGTGATATCATTTCAAAAAGTTTTGCCAGTGGTCTCTACTGCCCCAGCTCCTCTGTCTCCTCATCATATTCATCTAAACAAACTCACCCTAAATGACACTAGCTCCCCACTTTCTATAAATCTACTCTGAATTAGCTAATCCCAACAACAACAACAACAAAAGAAAAAGAAAAAAGAAAAAAGAAAGGGAAAAACCCAAATGGACTACCAGAATGACCCAACAATCACTGTGTGGCACATCATCTTTGCTGTCTCCCCTGACATACCTCTCATTTGCAGTGTATCAGCAAAAATGTATTTGCTTCCTCAATATCTGTCAAAATCTCCCTTTTTACCTTCTCTACAATCACCAGTCTAGGCCAAACTACTATATCATCATTACTCATCAGCAACTATGTACTATCTGTGCACATTCCCTATTGTTCATTCAATCCATTTGTCACACAGGAGCCAAAGTAATCCATTTGAAATGTAGGTTGAATTTCTTTCTCTCTCTTTTATCTTTTCTTCCTCTTTTCTTCCTTCCTTCTTTTTTTCCCTCTGTCTCTCTTTATACTTATCACCACCACAAACAAATCTTTTTAATTGGATTTTCATTACTTTTAAGATTAAGATATGACTCCATTATGTGATTTACAAGCACAAGTAAGTTTTGGCCCTTACTCATTTCTCATTCCTCCACATGATATTTGCCTCTACCATAAGACACTGAATATGAATATATGTTATATCTTTATATATGTAAGTTATATCATTAAATATATATTATATATATAAGTTATATCATTAAATAATGATATAAATATAAAAAATGAAAGAAATATACCCTGCAAGATGATTTAAGTGTCAGTACATAATCCCAGTCTGAGGAAAGCATCAGAAAAATTTTAACAGAAAACAGACACCTACAACATATTTGACTTGTCCTCATTAAATTGTCAAGATCATCAGAAATGAGGAAACAAGGAATGTCTAAGAATCTCTTACAGCCAAGAACTTAAGGAAACAAGACAATCAAATGTAGTGTGGTATCTGGGATGGGACCCTGGAGGAGAAAAGGGATATTAGGTAAAAATAAAAGAAGCATCAATGAACTATGGACTTTACTTAGTAGTAATGTATCAGTATTCACTTATAATTATAACAAATGTACCATGTTAATCATACTAATATAAGATGTTACTAACGGTAAAAAACTGTGTTTGAGAGAGGGGTATATATATGAGAGGGCTTTACTCAATTTTTCTGTTGATATACGATCCTTATAAAAATAAAGTCTATTACTAAAACTAAAAGATAAAAATATAAAAGAAATGATCACTCGTTGTAAAAATAATCTGTATTCTGTAGATTTCTATGGAAAACTGAGGGCTTAACAACTCAAGAGCAGGGTGCCTGGGTGGCTCAGTCAGTTAAGCATCCAACTTCAGCTCAGGTCATGATATCACGGTTTGTGGGGTTAGAGCCCCAAGTTGGGCTCTGTGTTGACAGCATGGAGCCTGAAGCCTGCTTCAGATTCTATGTCTCCCTCTCTCTCTGCTCCTCCCTCTGCTCACACTCTGTCTGTATCTCTCTCTAAAAAATAAACATTTAAAAAAATTTTTAAAAAACTCAAAGAGCTATTGTTTGACATAGCCAGAGAATGAGGGTTTCTGGATGGTCACATATATTTTATGTATAACCTATACACAAAGTATCTATTTTTACTTTAAGTATTGGGGCACCTGGGTGGCTCAGTCAGTTGAGCATCTGACTCTCCATTTCAGCTCTGGTCAGGATTCCAGTGTTGTGGAATTGAGCCCTGTATAAGACTCTGTGCTGAGCATAGAACCTGATTGGCTGCTTGGGATTCTCATTCTCACTCTCTCTCGCTCTCTCTCTCTAAATTAAAAAGAAAAGAGATATGAAGAAGAGCCATCATAGTTGCCACTATTAAGTACAGCCTCTGTTATTCACAGCTACACTCTACTGATTCCAGACACTGGGCACCTTCTTGGAATGTCCACCAATGTTGATGCTGGAAATTGGGTGCATCATCTGTGAAGATTGCCAGTATAGACTCTGTGCAGAATCTGCCTCTTTCAGTCACCAGTTTCTGAATCAGACCCTTGTGATTGGTAGAACCTATGCCATGTGATGATGCTTTAGCTACAGAGAAGGTTGAGAGAATTTTTTCTGACTTTCATAATGAGGAGCTGGGACTTGAATAATGGGGGATTTTCCAAACACGGGAAGAACACTTAAGAGATTTTAAAAAGCTATAAAAAACGTTTGTTACCGTGGTTACAATGAGGAAAAATCCCCCACTGAACAAGAATAACCACCTTAGTCTTGAGTTTACTATTTAAAATACTTTTATATTAATTTTGTAAAGCTTAGAACTGATCATTCAAGATGCTCTTTTCATGGTATATAGTGATGGGAATCACATCATCTTCTGCCAAAAAGGCAGCCATAATATTTTGTTTTCTTTGTAATGTGAATTGGTGTGAAATTAGTCATTATATCATGATGAATTGATAATCATATTTTTGCCTCACCAACACTAAAAGTAGTTAGCCCTCTGGTGAGAAGAGTTCCTTAGTATACTTCCTCTACCCTAGACACCTAGTATCCCTATAACCTAACAACCCTCTATAGTACAAATCTATCCCTGTAGCCCTAGAAAACTGGACAAAAGTCAAAGAAAGAAAGAAGTACATATTGTGCATTACTCTATACAGTACATGGATAGTAATTAGAATGCAGGTGATATCGATAAAAGGGAATGCTTTCCTTGTCTCCTATTCTCTCTCTCTCTCTCTCTCTCTCTCTCTCTCTCTCTCACACACACACACACACACACACACACACACACATTGCTTGACACTTTTAAGGGTCTGTGCTTGAAAAATGATACTGTATGATATTGTATCTTCTTGCAGTCTAAGAAGTCACACGTGAGTCCTGGAGAGAAAAGGCTTATCAGTTTCCCTTGGATTCTTCCAGAAAGAGAAAGTGGCCATTTCTACACAGACTTCTTCCATTGTTTAGATTTCAATCAACGCTTGGAACATGTCTGGCCTTGACCTAAGTTATTTCCATAAAAGCCAATGAAGAACGTCAGAAAATCAATTAAGTTAATCTCCTCTCTACTTCTATAGGACTTCAGTAACTGAACATCCTGGGTTTTCTTGTTAGTAAAATTAGAAAGCCTTTTCCTCATAGGATCGCCATGTGAGTTAAATGAAGTAATAGATGAAAAGAGCACAGTCCAGAATCCATTACTTTATGTTGTTGTTTCCAACTTGTTCTCCTCTCCCTCCTTGAGCCTTTCTTCTCTTGATCAAAACAGTTTCTGTTTCTGTAAGTTTTGTTTCTTTGTGCTTAATCAGTGAATAATATCTCTTAGAGGCTCACTGTATTGAGTACTTTGGGATAATTTTTAAATACCATGAAGAGCTAAAGAACTTTTATGTTATTGTTCTTTGTCCTTCATGTGTTTGTTATTTTACAGACTAATAATTTTTCAAATGCATGTAAAATGAATTCAGTTTCTCTACAATATGACAATAGTAGAATAGCTAATTCATATGGTCAGTGCTGAGAATCTATGGTCTGAGTCCTTGTAATTTTTACTAACATTTAGTGTGAAATATATGCCAAGCACTTTACTAAGAATTTTAGGAAATTATATTAACATATGCAAATCCTCATAATAATATAAATATTTGCTATTATCATCACTTTCTCAATTATGCAGTTTAAAATTTTAATATAATATGATCTCCCCAAAACCAAATAATAATTAGAACAGGCATTCCAACCTACATATATCTGAAATCAAAGCCCACCACACTATTTAGACTCAATAATAAAGTCACAAAAGCTAAGCCTAAAGATGTCTGCGCCTTCCATGAAACTTTTCTTAGGAATGTAGAACAATAACCCTGAGAATTCCAGAATCAATCTAAAAAGTAATGTCTCCCATCTTCCCGAGTGGCTGCTTTCACAACATCTAGCTAATGGCGCCCATTATAGCAGCAGAGACAGAGACAGCCTACAGTAAATCTTTCTCTTTTACAGCTGGCTCTGGTTTAGGAAGATTTACTTTTATAACAGCTGTGAAGACGTCTACCTTATCAACCTCTACTCCTTTAATACCTTTCTCTGAAACCTTTTTTTTTACAGGCTTTCCTATTAATGATAGGTCCTATGGGTCAGAACTAGAAATACCTTCTTTGTAACTCTAAAAGTGTTTGATTTTGACAAATTACTTTCATTGTCTTAGCGCAGTTTTAGAATACCCTTGATTTTACTTTGAAAAGTTTTTACAGTGTAGATTCTGGCATGTGAAATTAGAATGATTTTTAATTTTGTTTGTGACTGTAAGTCTCTCGTTTCCTTATTGGTTCTGTTGTTTACATCAATGCAGATCCCTATCCTTATAGAGTCTAAATTTATGGGTCATATGTCATCTAAATCTCTTAATCTGGTTAAAGATTAATTCTAATTCCAGAACTTGAGCTGGATCAGATTCTTTTCCCTTCGATAAGTGTCACTTCATTGAAAGATAAAAGTCTATAAAAAAAAAAAAAACACTCTGCAGGGATAAAAAGAGTCTCCTCAAAGTGGACAGAGGACTTAAGGGTTTCAATTCTTACACATCCAACTAGAGTTTACTGAAGCATAGAAGGAAGATAAGAAGGTGAAAGAAAACCAGAAGAGATGTCATGCTTTATACTGCCCATAAAAGTACGTATGCTATGGGTTTGGGACATGACCTGTTGGTCTAGTGTCCTGGAAAGATAATTGCAACAGCCTTCTCAATGGACCAATTGAGCACAGACCTTATTTTTACTAACAATAGCCAGAATATAAAATAGCCTTATTTTTACTAGCAAGAGCCTAATCATGTTCACAGTAAGCAAGGGTTTAGCACACCAACAATTACCAGATATTCTGGACTGAGCACCACAGTAAAAGTAAACCATCAAGCCTATCCTAAATATATAGCATGAAACCCACCACCCACATACATTTTGACCCATAGCACCAGTAATAAATGAAAAAGGACATGTTATATTATAATCAAATTGTTTTATATCTATGATCTATAGTCTTTAAATAATTTACAGTCCTTTAAGTACTACTCTACTACTTTAACTACTTTAAGTATTTTAGTACTAAAGAAAAAATTTGTTATTACAAAGTATTATTTTCTTGGAAGAGTTTTTACTCTTCCAAGAAGTTTTCCCAATTGACCTTAGCAAGACTTAAAGCATTAAAAACATGTGGCTAATTGTTTGTTAGTATGTATTCATTTTCTACTCTCTTAATTAAGAGGATAAAAACTTTTTTTGATTTTTTTTTATTAATAATATAGAAGAGGTTAGAACAACCCAACAGAATGCAATAGTGGATTCTAAACAATGCCTAAAGACAGCAATTATGCATAATGATTGTATTATGACCAAGATAAAATAACACTATAACCTGAAAAATAAATGTACATGAAAATACAATAAATATAAGATTTAAATAACATTATTCCATCAGCCCCATTTAATAAAATACTTCAGGCACCTGGGTGGCTCAGATGGTTGCATATCCGACTCTTGATTTCAGATCAGGTCATGACCTCATCGTTCATGAGATGTAGCCCCATGTGAGGCTCTGTGCTGACAGAGTGGACCCTACTGGGATTTCTCTCTCTCTCTCTCTCTCTCTCTCTCTCTCTCTCTCTCTCTCTCTCTCTTTCTCTCTCTCTCTCATTCTTTCTCTCTCCCTCCCTCCCTCCCTCTTCACCCCTGTCTCTGCCTCTTCACCACTTGCAAGCATAAACACCCTCTCTCTCTCCCTCTCTCTCTCCAAATAAATGAATAAACATTTAAAAATGTGCTTTAAAAAATACTCAATTTAGGAATAGGTTGTATTTGCTAAATATAAGTTTGAAAGGTGCTGACTTTTTATTTTTTATCTATTTACTTTGTGAGAGGGTGAGTGATGGAGCACAAGCAGGTCTGGGACAGAGGGACAGGAAGAGAGAGAATCTCAAGCAGGCTCCACACCCAGCACAGAGAAAAATACCAGGCTTGATCTCGGATCTCGGACTGTGAGATCATGACCTGAGCAGAAAACAAGAGTTGGACTCTCAATGACTAAATCACGCAGGCACCCTGTATTGGCTTTTTAAATTTAAATGAATGACTATGTGTTACTCTTTTTTTCAAAGTTCCCAACTGTAAAAGTTAATATAAATGTTTAACAATTTAGCCTGACACTTACATTAGTGGATTAGTTCTTGTTTATAAATCACTTTGAAGACCTAATTTGTTTAGTACTTCAGTTTATAATTATATATATGAGCCTGGTGGTCAGTGTCCAATAAGAAATCTTTCATTCCCTTAATTCTAGAAACTACAGAGCAGAGAGAAAACAGAAAGATACCATGTTTGAGACAAAATTTTGAGGGAAAATGACATTTATTGTCAGCAACCTTTCTCAAAAGATACTCAGACTGCCAGGAATTTATTTGGAAACAAACCACACACACGTATCTCTGAATGTACTATTCATTTTATCAAATGTCCTTTTAATGCCGTAGCTGTGCCACTCATACACTGTTTCCACAGCTTGAGATTCTCCTCACATCATCCACATTCTTTACTTAGCTAACTCTGGTAAATCACAGTTACTTCTATATATCCCTCTGAGCTTCCTTCACTGATATAAGACATTCTCTTCTCTACACTACCTCAATACTTTCTACAGAACTAGTTTAAGATACTTCAATATTTGTCAATTCAGTCTACCTTACTGTAACATCTGTTGTATTAGAACATGTATTTGGATGCTGTGACAGCATCGTCTGTGACTGAAAAAAAAAATCAGTTTTCTATGAACCAAGCCAACCTAAGCATTTTACAGTTAGTACTTTATTGAACCCTCACAACAAATATATGATGTTAATGATATGAATTGCACTTAATAGATGAGGTAACAGTCTAAGCAAGGTTAAGCAAATTGTCAACTTTACACAGTGTGAAACAGGGCTGATTAGGTATATCTATTTGCAGAGCCTATACCCCTCAGACAATGGTGTCCTAGAAAACATTTGACAACTGGCTCCTGCCACTTCTGAGAAGAAGGAAAAAAAGAAAAAGAGAGAGAAAAAGCTCTCTCTGGTACCATTTGTGTATTGTCACGTTTCCACTACCACCAATTTTAAGATACCGATAAGACGTCATTGTACGTGACTTTCAGAAGATACTCACAGTTGGCTATCATGCGCCCGTGCAAGCTGGCTTCAGCACACCACTATCTTAGCAGTGTGTTCTTTGCTTCTAATTTGGACTTGTACTCTGCTTCCTCAAGATTTGCACTATGCCTAGAATCAAATAGGTGCTCAAAAAATCCTTGCTAATAAATAAATCCATTTACACTTGTAAATTAACTGGAATGTGGCTAATATACACAAACCTTGATAAAATAATTTCCTGATTTTTGACATTTTTAACCTCTGAAAAGGAGCTGCTGATAGTTAACCATCTCGTGGTATAAACAAATAGAATTTTAAAATAAAATAGGATGATATATATTCTAAGCAGTGATTATTTTTTAAAATTGAAGACTTTTTCCTTTTGGTTATGTGCATTCTGACAAAACTAAATGGAGACTTTAATAATTAATCAGATAGTTCACTAAATGCTGACTAATAATGTTCATATATTAGTTTAAACATTCCTGTTCTTCTCATCTTTCTTCATATTATGGAAATTTTGCCAATATATACAAATACAATAAATCCATCAAATATCTGTATTACTTTCACCATAATTAAAATGCTTTCCATAATACCTAAGTCATTTAAGTAAATCTAAATGTCTGTAAAGAGTGAGTTATACAGACCAAGCCCCCACTTCTAAGAATAAATTTTTAAAAGCAACATAATTTCTATAATTACAAGTAAAAGCATCTGAAAATTATATGAAATTCTATTTAAACTTGTGACATTTTTAGAAAATATTTTTTCCATTGAGGTATTTCAACATTTAGTTTACCAAAAACTAAGCCAAACAATAGTTTTTCATTAAACTTAAAAATGTCGACATACATTTCTGCTCCACAACCCTATATAAAATTAATTCTAGCTTATGAATGTGAAGAACTACATATTTCCTTTTGTATTTTCTTTTTAAAAATTAGATGATGGGGGCGCCTGGGTGGCTCAGTCGGTTGGGCGTCCCGACTTCAGCTCAGGTCATGATCTCACGGTTGGTGGGTTGGAGCCCCGTGTCGGGCTCTGTGCTGACAGCTAGCTCAGAGCCTGGGGCCTGTCTTCAGATTCTTGTCTCCTTCTCTCTCTGACCTCCCCCTGCTCACGCTGTCTCTCTCTCTCTCTCAAAAATAAATAAAGCATTAAAAATTTTTTTAAAAAATTGGATGATGGGTTTTGAGACCTATTAAATGGAAAATGTTCAAGAAAAGCACTCTAAACAGGAGAATTTTCAGTGTCAAATATAATTATTTTCTAAAGTTAAAATTATTAACAGTTTCAGTGCCTTTGTCTTTTATTCTTTAATTTCTGTGTATGTTCATTCTTTGGTCTAAAACTTTTATTTTGATTCTTTGAAGGCATTCCTCAACACTCAGTAATACAAGATCCTAAAGTGTTAGTGAGTAATAAAAGCAAACCCCAAAATATACCTTTGTCCTGATCCAAGGGAATAATCTAGTAGCGCTAGAAAATTAGTTGTCTTTATTGAATCATATGGGCTTTGATCTGACTGCACTATTAAGCAGAGTCATAATTTACCATGTGAACAGGACACTGACATAAGGAAACAACCACAAGTAAAATGATGGACAAGATGACCTGGTAAATCTGTACCTCAACTAAACTGTAGGATCCCATGGAATGACACTATAATTACATGGAAAGTAACTGTCATATATTTGCCAAGAAATTACATGGTTGACAGTACTCTTTGAAAATTGTTCTGCATTTCGAGTGCCAACAGCTATGTTAGCAGAAAATGAAATTAGAAACAACCACAGGAGGTGTTTTCTTCTCATTTAGAAAACTATTTCATTTAGGAAGTAAAATTTAATTTACAAGTAAATATTATAAAACTAAAAATAAAATGGAATGACTTAGAAATGTTCCTAAAAGTTATTGTTATTTTGTATAATGTTGGCTTTATGGGGGAAAAAAAAAGTCATTTACTACATGTCAAGCTAATTATATATTCTATTTTGCATTTGCCAGAACTATAAAACCATTTTTCCCAGGTTATTCTTTACAAACAAGTAAATGTGTTAGATTCCAAGAGGCTCAGATAGAAATAACTGTATTTTTTTTACAGCTTATAACACCTTTATCCAAATACTATAAAATCCTTCTTTTAAGAATTTTAAGTTAATGCCTTAAAATAAAAGCCATTTTTAATCTAAAACTACCTTCAAATTAGCAAATGAGTGGTTTTTTGTTCTCCCATCTTGTGACATAAATGAGGACCTCTTAGAAACCAAAAGCACCAACTAAAACTAAAACAATTTACAAATAATCATTTCCCCCAAAACTGCTAAAACTGTTAGTTGGCAAAACTCTTGAGTTATTAATTATATAAACCCAATGTAAATAAAGTACACTTAAACCAATTTCTTACTAAATATATCTGGTCCCTTAGTAAACTTTAGCACTACTCTCAAGTCTTACCTACATGACAAAATAAATACAAAAAAATAAAACAAAAAGTTATATTTAAACATGCTCTCAACAATTTACTTCAGGTTATATAACGAATTATTTTCTCTAGCCAGTGCATTTAATTAATAGGTTATCATACTACCTATAAACATATTTCCTTTGTTGGTTAAGTCAAAATATATGGCAACCAAGTAAAATATTTAGTGTCAAAGAAATAAAGTTTTCTTCTCATTTGTGACTTTACATTTCACTCAGGACATTAATTTCATTGCCAAAATTAAGATAAAATGCTCTGTACTGTGTTGCAAAAAAGCAAGGTACCAAGTATTATTTATAGGGATGGCTGGATGGCTTACTTGGTTAATTGTTTGTCTCTTGATTTTGGCTCAGTTTGTGATTTCATGGTGGTGAGATCAAGCCCCACATTGGGCTCAGCTTTGGGTGTGTAGCAAGCTTAAGATTCTCTCTCTCCCTCTCTCTGCCCAACCCTCTTGTCTCTCAAAAAAATAATAATAAAATAAAAAATAAAACAATGTATTATTTATAGTAGCTAACATTTTGTTAAAGATAAGAGATATGAAAAGGATTATATCTATTATCTCCAGGAAGGATTACTGAGTAGTTGAGACATAGGAGTGACGGAGAGATTTAAATTTCATGACTTTTTTTACAACTTTTTTTAAACCTTATTTATTTTGGGATAGAAAGTATGGGACGGACAGAGAGAGAGGGAGAGAGAGAGAGAATCCCAAGCAGACTCCATAGTGTCTGCACAGAGCCTAATTTGGGGCTTGAGCTCACAAACCATGAGATCATGACCTGAGCCAAAATCAAGAGTCAGACACTTAACTGAGCAACCAAGGTTCCCATACAACTTTTAAATTTTATCCCATGCCCATAAATTATTTACTTCAAAATAAATTTAAAATAGGAAGCAAATAGGAAGTCTCTTCTCTTTAGTGAAAGGACTGTAAAACTGGGATCAAACTCACAAATCAGAAGACTGTAGGACTGGGATGCCTGGGTCACTTTGTGAGTTAAGCATCCAACTTTTGATTTTGGCTCAGGTCATGATCTCACAGTCCGTGAGTTTGAGCTCCATATCGGGCTTTGTGCTGACAGCACGAGGAACCAGCTTGGAATTCTTTCTGTCCTCTGTTTCTGCCCCTCCTGTTGCTCACTCTCACACATGTGCTGTCTCTGTCAAAATAAATAAACTTAAAAAAAATTTTACAAAAGACTGTAGGACTATGAGAAAGAAGAAAATCATTCTTTGGATTATTAGGAAAATTGGCATTTCTCATTTTGCAGAGTTAAGAAAAACAACAACAAAAAATTTGGACAACAGCAAAAATAGTTTTAAGAGGGAAGATCATATGGGGCGCCTGGGTGGCACTGACAGCACAAACCCTGCTTGAAACTCTCTCTCTCTGCCCCTCCCCCTGCTTGTGCACCACTCTCTCTCAAGATAAATTAAAAAAAAAAAAAGAGGAAAGGTCATAGCAATACAGGCTTACCTCAAGAGAAAAGTAAATCTCAAATAAACAATCTAGATTTATACCTAAAGTAGCTAGAAAAAGAAGAAAAAACAAAGCCCAGAGTCTGTAGAAGGAAGAAAATAATAAAGATCACAGTGGAAGCAAATGAAATAGAAAAACAATAAAAAAATTTCCAGAATACAATATATCAATTAAAGTATGAGATAGTTCTTTGAAAAGATAA
The DNA here is from genome assembly GCA_028646485.1 of Cryptoprocta ferox. Taxonomy (NCBI): domain Eukaryota; kingdom Metazoa; phylum Chordata; class Mammalia; order Carnivora; family Eupleridae; genus Cryptoprocta; species Cryptoprocta ferox. Next base: position 64,554,316 of record CM053560.1, on the reverse strand, counting down.
ACAAAATTGACAGACCTTTAGCTAAACTAACCAAGAAAGAAAGAGAAAGGGCTCTAAAAGCAAATTCAGAAATAAAATAGAAGTAACACTGACACCACAGAAATAAAGGATCATAAGAAACTACTACAAACAACTATACACCAACAAATTGGACAACACAGCAGAAGTGAATATATGCCTAGAAACATACAATCTTCCAGAAATGAATCAGAAACCAAAAAAATATGAATATAAATTACTAGTAAAGATAATGAACTAGTCATCAAAAACAGTCCAAAAACAAAAGTTTAGGACTAGATGGCTTCACTGGTGCATTCTACCAAATATTCAAAGATTTATTTTCTACTCTTCTCAAACTTTTCAAAAAAACTGAAAAGGAAGGAATACTTCCAAGCTCATTTCATGAGGCCAGCATTACTCTGATGCCCAAACTTGACAAAGACAAAAATAAGAAAATCACAAGCTAGCATTATTCCTAAACATTGATGCAAAAATCCTCAACAAAATATTAGCAAACCATATTTATCCATACATTCAAAGTTTCAAACACTATGATCAAGTGGAATTTATTCCAGGGATGCAAGGCTGATTCAACATCCACAAATCAATCAACATGATACACTACGGCTAACAGACTGAAAGATAAAATTTAGAAGATCATCTCAATAGTTGCAGAAACTTCATTTGACAAAATTAACATCCATCTGAGATTAAAACTCTCAACAAAGTGGTTATGTAGGTAATGTACATAAACATAATAAAGTCTTCATATAACAATCCCACAGCTGACATCATACTGTATGATAAAAATTTGAAAGCTTTTACTCTAAGATCAGGTATAAGACAAAGATGCCCACAGAGTATTGGAAATCTTAGCAATAGCAATTAATCAGTAAAAATAAATAAAGGCATCCAAATCAGATAGGAAGAAGTAAATCTGTCACTATTTGGAAATATCATGATACTATATAAAGAAAACCCAAAGGACTCAACCAAAAGAGTGTTAAAATTAAGAATGAATTTAAAAAAATAGCAGAATATAAAACCAACATACAGAAATCTGTCATTTCTAAACACTAGTAAATTATCAGAAAGAAATCAAAAAAGCAATCTAATTTACACTTACATAAAAATAATACAATACCTAAGAATAAAATTAACCAAGAAGGTGAAAGACCTCTACACTATTAAGTATGACACTGATTAAAGAAATTGAAGACACAAATAAATGGAAACATATTTTTCCCATGCTCATGGATTGGAACAATTAATATTGTTAAAATGTTCATATTACCCAAAGCAATTTACAGATTCAATGCAATTGCTATCAAAATTCCAAAAGCATTTTTCACAAAAATAAAACAATTCTAAATTTGTACAGAACAACAAAAAATCTCAAATAGCCAAAGCAATCTTGAGAAAGAAGAATAAAGCTGAAGATTACATGCTCCCTGACTTTATATTTTAAAGCTATAGTAATCAAACAGTGTGCTATTGGCATTAAAAAACAGACACATAAATCAATGTAACTGAATTGAAAGCCCAGAACTAAATGTCCTATGAATATTCAGACAATTAATTTATGACAAGAGAGCCAAAAAAAACATACAATGAAGAAAGAACAGTGTTGGAAAAATGAAATAGTCATGTGCAAAAGAATTAAAGTGGACCATTATCTTACACCATACAAAAAAATTAACCCAAAATAGATAAAGACTTCAGATGGGAAACCACAAAATCCATAGAAGAAAAAAGGGGTTAATTGGATGGTGATACAATTGTATGGTGATAGATTGCAAATAGATCTTTAGAGGTGATCACGTTGTAGTGCATCCAGGTATCAAATTACAGTGTTGTACACCTAAACTTTTATAATGTTATATGCCAATTCTACCTCATTTAAATAAAGGAAGAGTAACAAATATGACTAGTTCCCCAGCCTCCTCAAATACACACACACACACACACACACACACACACACACACACACACAGTTCTCTTATTTGACTTTCTGAGACAGCTTACAGTGACTTTACCAACTGTTCCTCTCACAAGTGAGCCCCTAGTAGGCAGGTTTTTCTGCATGACCCTATTTCTCTGAAACAATCCTACTTAAAACTTGGTTAATCTGATTCTTTTGTCAGGAAATGTCGGATTCCAAAAACCTGGCTATACTTTACCCTTGGTTTCTGTGAAGTTATCCTGTAAAAGTTTTGATTCACTCTAGAACATTCTCAACTGGGATTTTTTGAGGGAATTAAGTCCCAGTTAATGCACTCAGGCCTCCATTTTTATGTATGAATTAACTTCATTATCCTATGCATCTAGAATGGAATTTGATGTGCATTACCCTTGAGAGGACTTGGGAAAATAATCACACAGATTATTTTCTGTTTGTGATTCAAACAGGAAGAACCTCACTGAGACTGAGTTACACTAAAAAAGCATGGTTTAAATGTCAAAGGACAAACTCAAAATAACAATTCTCTATTTCAAGTTTTCATATGCTTCGCAAAGGGAGATGGAAACCATATACTCCTTTGAAATATATTGTCTTCCTTTGCTTTTTGTTTCACAGCATACATAGTTGCTTCATTTTTTTTAACCTCGCAACTATTCTGAAAAATTTTCCTTCCTTTCCTCATAATTCCATCCTGTCTCTCAATCTCCAAGTAGCTAAGTGGGACACTACTTTCACTATAGTGCTGTACTTTAAGATTGTGGAATATGTATCCCTAAGTGCATAGAGTCTGCAGGAATTGTGGTAATTCTATTACTCTAAATTAGTCATGAGAATTTGCTGGTATATTTTGTTCCTTCTATACCTATTTCTCCCTCTTAATTGTGGTTCTATAACTTCTGAATCATAAATATAATTTTTTTGCTTAACTTCGTTTAACTCAACTTTATTTTTATTACTGAGAACAGAAGATTTCTAAATAACTTTGTTTCTATACCTACTGAAAGACTTGCCTTGAAAAGAAAAATTCCAATATTTGCAATGCTTATAGTTAAGGTTTTTGTATACATCAAAAAAGCTAACTGAACTTTCAAAATACTGCAGTAAGTGGCAGGATGATGGCAGCAAGAAGCAGTTAGAAAAGGACTTCAACAGCATGAAGTACTGCCAGGTCATCCATGTCATCACCCACACCCAGTTGTGCCTCTACACCAGAAGAAGGCCTGCCTCATGGAGATCCAGATGAATGGAGGTATAGTGGCTGAGAAGCTGGACTGGGCCCACAGGAGGCTGGAGCAGCAGGCACCTATGAAACAAGTGTCTGGGGAAGATGAGATGATCGTTGTCACTAGTGTCACCAAGGGCAAAGACTATAAAGGGGTCACCAGCCACTAACACACCAAGAAGCTAGCCCATAAAACATCGGGGACAGCACAAGCTTGCCTGTGTTGGGGCATGGCATCCTGTCCCATGGCCTTCTTTGTGGCTTGGGCTGGGTGGAAAGGTTATCATCCCCACACTGTGATTAACAAGAAGATCAACAGGGCTATCTCATCAAAGATGGCAAAATGATCAAGAACAATGCTTCCACTGATTACAATCTGTCTAACAAGAAGATCAATCCTCTGGTGGCTTTGTCCACTATGGTGAAGTGACCAATGACTTTGTCATGCTGAAAAGCTATGTGGTGGGAATCAAGAAGCATTTCCTTACTTTCTGCAAGTCCTTGCTGGTACAGACTAAACAGCAGGCCCTGGAGAAAACTGACCTCAAGTTCAATGACACCACCTCCAAGATTGGCCATGGCTGACTCCAGACTGTGTGGAGGATAAGAAAATATCATGGGACTATTTAAGAAAGACCAAACCACAAAGGAAGAAAGAGCTTAATGTCAGGAACAGATCTTATGCAGGTGGTGGGATCTCAATAAAAATTATTGTCCAGTGGAAAAACAAAGCAAAAACAAATACATACTTTGCAAATATTCCTTCCAGTCCACAGCTTTTCATTCTCTTAGTGTCTTTCAAATAGAAATTTTTTAAATTTTGATGGTTTTTATTGATTGTGCTTTTGATTGTGGTATCTCAGAAATCTTTACCTAATAGAGGATTACAAAGATTTTCTACTATGATTTCCTCCAGAACTTTTGTAACATTAGGTTTTATGTCTATGGCTATGATCTTTTTTGAGCTACTTTTTACATACGATGCAAGACATCAGTTAAGAATGAGTATATTTTCTATATTTATATGCAATTTTCCCATACCACTATTATTTTAAACTGTCATCTCCCACAGAATTCTTTTTTAACCTTTGTGAAAAATCAACTACATGTTTGTGTAGGTCTCTTTCTGAACTTTCTATTTGGTCCCATTAATGCATTTCTCTGTATTACCACATAGTCTTATTAACTGAGCTTTATAATAAGTCTTGAAATCAAGTAGTACATCTTGTTATTTGTTATCTCTCTGTAGCATCTGTTCTTTGTTTCCATTTATCTATTTTTCTGACAATATTTGGATTGTCTGAATATTTTTAATTTCAGTAAAATTAATAAGAATGTTATATTGGCTTCAGATGTACAATGTAGTGATTCAATGATTATATACATTAATCAGTGTTGTGTGAGTACTTTTTAATGATTCAACTTTTCTCCTTTGTTAATATTATAAAAACATTGCAATATATTTCTTCCAAGTCTTTTTGCTATTGTTTTCATTCTTTATACTTCTCCACATTTTAAACTAATACATTATTTTCCATGTAAGCAATTATCTTTTAAACAGCTTTACTGAGTTATAATACAGATGCTATATGATTCACTCCTTTAAGGTGTCCAGTTCAATATTTTTCATGTATTCACAGGATTGTTCACTATCACTATAATAGAACTTTAGAACACTTGAGTTCCTCCCAAAAGAAACTCATACCCATATCCCTATTATGAGCCCTAAGCAAGTCATTTTCTGTCTCTAAGGAGTCACCTCATTATATTTCATATGAATGGAATCATACAATGAATGGTGTGTTGTGACCGGATTCTTTCACCAGTATATTGTCAAAGTTCAGGCAGGTTGTAGTGTGTCTCCACACTTCATTTCTTTTTACTGCCAATGGAAATCAATTCTACCCTTCAACTATTATGAAAAATGCTGAGAGGAGCATAAGCTTTCATATGGATGACTGTTTCCATTTCTCTCAGGTAGAAAAGGAATTGTTGGGTACTATGGTAACTCCATGTTTACTTTTTTGAGTGGTTGCCAAACTGCTTTCAAAGTAGCCAGCTAACCACCTTATATTCCCACCAGCAATGTGTATGGGTCCCAATTTGTCCACATGCTCACCAGCATTTATTATACATCCTTTTGATTATTGCCATCCTAGTGGGTGTAAAGTGGGATCTCTTCCCAGTTTTGATTTTTATTTCCCTAATGACCAATGGTTTTCAGCATCTTCTCCTATGCTTATTGGCCATTTGTATATATTTTTTGGAAAAATGTCTATTTAAATTCTTTGTTCATTTTTAAATTGCATCATCTTTTTATTGTTGAATTATAGGAGTTCTTCAAGTATTCTAGATTTCATCCCTTATCAGATTTGAAAGATTAATTTGTAAAGAAAAATATAATAAATCCAGCTGGGCTTTTGATATGGATTGCATTGAATCTGTAGTTCAGTTTGGGGAGTGTGGCTACCCAAACAGTTAAGTCTTCCACTACATAAACAAGAGATGTGTTATGACTTATTTAGGTCTTTAGTTTCTTGCACTGATGTTGTGATGTTGTATAATTTTCAGTGTACAAGTTTTGCACTTCTTTGGTTAAGTTTATATTTAAGTATTTTATTCTTTTTGATACTATTATACATGGAATTGTTTTCTTAATTTTTCTTAAATTTTTGAGTATTGATCTATATACTACAACTTTGCTCAACTTATTTATTAGTTCCAATAGTGTGTGTGTTCATATCCCTTAAGATATTCTATGTATAGGGCCATGTCATGTGCAATGAAAATTCTTCCTTCATAATCTTTAACTTTTATTTCTTGATCCCAATAACCCTAGCTGGGATGTACAATACAATGTTAAATAGATGTGGCAGGAGCAGACTTCTTGTCTTGTTTCTGATCTTAAGTATAGTGTTGGCTGTGGACTTTTTATAGATGGCCTATTTTTATATATTGGTAAGGAAGGTCTCTTCTATTTATAGTTTACTGAGTAGTTTTATCATGAAATTGTGTTGAATTTTTGCAAATGTTTTCTGCATTTACTTAGATGATAATATAGGTTTTATCCTTTATTCAATTAATAAGGTATATTACATTATTTTTGATTTCCAGAAGTTAAACCATGCATTCCTGAGATCAGTTGTACTTAGTTATGGTGTACAACTCTGTATGGTGCGGACAGTAGCTTGTTGAGAAGTTCTGAGTGTCTCTTAATATTCATAAGGGATATTGGCCTGTAGTTTTCTTTGTGTTGTCTTTGATTTGGGTATTGTAATTAAAATGGCATTATTTGAGGCATTAGGAAATGTTCCCTCTTTTTTTATACTTTGGAGGAGTATGTAAACTATTGGTATTAAATTTTCTTTGAATGTTTTGTAGAATTCACCAATGAAATTATCTGGGCCTGGACTTTTCTTTGTGGGAAGCTTTCAATTACTATGTTGATTTCTACCTATTTTAGGTGTTTTCATATTTTCAATCAACGGAAGAATGGGGAAGAAATATGCAATTATACTGTATTTTTAAATTATCTACATAATTCCCTCTTTAAAAGGATAATTATGTTCTTGTACGTGAATTCAAATTACTGCCTAGTGTCTTTTGCTTTCAGCCCGATAAACATACTACAGTATTTTTAGAAGGTATATCCTCCAGCAACAAATTCTTTGGGTTTTTTTTCTTCTTGGAATGTCTTTATTTCACCTTCAGTTCTAAAAATAGTTTTTTCTGATATAAAATTCTTGGATGACAGTATAAATTCAGCACTTTCTATCATCTCATTGTTTTCTGAAATCCATTGCTTTGATGAAAAGTTGGCTGTTAATCTTGTGATTTTTTTTCTTCTTGTGTGATTTGTCTCTGAGAGCCTTTAAGATTTTCTATCATTTGCTCTCAACATTTTGATTATGATTTTTCTGGATGTGGCGTGTTTTTTTTGCCTTTTTTTTTTCTACTTGGAGTTTTTAACTTCTTGGGTAGGTACATTAGGATTTTCATTACATTTGGGAAGATTATGGCCATTATTTCTTCTAATATATTTTTGTGTCCCTTTCTTGCTCTTCTGGTATTCCACACATATTTTGATATACTTAATGGTGCCCCACACTTCTCTGAATCTCTGTTAATAATTTCCAGTTTTTCTTTTCTCCATTATTCACATTGTATAATCTCAGGCTATCTTCATATTTACTGATTGTTTTCTTGTGTTGATCAAATCGACTCAAGCCACCTACTGATATTTTTCATCACTGTTATTGTGCTTTTCAACTCAAACATTTGTTGATAGCTGGGAATTTTAGATAATATATTGTACCAATTCCAGACACTAATTTCTTCCCCACAGGAGGTTGTTTTTGTTGGCCTGGAGATTTATTTGTTAGCCAAATCTGAACTAATTCTACAAAGTCTATTTTTCCCACACTGTGCACTTCTAGTATGTCCACTCTGGCTATTTTCCCTGACTACCTAGTCATCACCAATAGGTCAGCATAAGTCACTTTCTAGTCAGTGTTTGTGCTTAAGCTATTTTAGCCGGTTATGTTTTTTTCTTTTGACCACTGGAAATGTGAGACAGATAGTTTACATTATTTTTGTCTCAAATTCAAGCAGATACTACTATCTCAGAGGTTCCCTCTGACCACTCCTCAAAGGGCACACACAGCCTTAGGCATGCATAAATATTCCTGATTGCCAGGAATGACTCTGATATTATTTTTAAGCTTGGATTACTAAGAATTTCCTTTGGGTCAGAGAAGTTTATTGTGTAGTCAGTGTTTGGTCAGAAGTTGTGTAGGCATTCAGGCCAGTGAGATTTCTACCCTATGTTGATGGATCTGTTTGCATCTTGGAGAATCCTTTCAAGTCTGCCCTCAAATCCTTCTCTTATTTCTCCTGATTGGGCCCCATCTAACACATGCCCACGAACTTCTCAGCTACCAGAGTTCACTGGGCTCCCAGAACTCTTTTCTGTCTGTTTCTGGCTCAATCTATTATCACACACAATACTAGGAGATAAGAATCTAAGTTTCTTGAATCTTCATTTGCCTATCTATAATATTAAAATATCCCCATAATTGTTCCTCTAGTATTATCCAACTGTGTGACTTTTCTGCTTCTAGAAGTTGTGAGTTGCTGTTCATTGCTCTCAAGATACATTTTAAAGTCCTTAAAAATGCTTACTAATTCCATTTCTGGTTACATATCCAAAACAATTCAAAGCAGGGTCTCAATATCCATATATCCAAATTCATGGCAACATTTCACATTAGTCGAGAGGTGAAAGAAACTGTTGCATATATTACATGGATGAATGGAAAAACAAAATGGGGTATATCCATGCTAGGGAATATTATTCAGCCTTAAAAAAAAGAAGAGAAATCTGAGATATGCTACAACATATATGAGCCTTGAGGACATTACAATAAATGAAATAAGTCAGTCACAAAAAGACATGCACTGCATGATTCAACTCATAGGGGGCATCTAGTCAAACTTAGAGAAACAGAAAGTAGAATGGTGGTAGCCAGGGGTCAGGCTTGGTGGGAAAGGGCGAGTTGTTTACTGAGTTTAGAGTTTCAGTTTTGTGTTATGAAGAAGTTCTGGCAATTGTTGTACAACAATGTGAATATATTTAACACTGCTGGATTATATACTAAAAGTGGTTAAGATGATAAATTTGTGTTATGTGGATTTTACCACAATTAAAAAGTTTTGATGGCTTACTACATCCTTAATGATCCTACCCAGTTTCTCTCTCCAGCTTCACTTCTAGCCTCCTCTGGGACCATTTCCTGAACCCTCTATGCCAGCAGTGATACATTACATGCCATTTAGCAAACCATCCTTTTTCTCTGCCCTAACACTCTATAGATAGCTTTGACTTTGCAAGTCTACTTTTTTTAAAAATCTGCTTTAAAAAATGACTTCTTTTTTGATTTTTCAAAATTTTAAGTCCATTATAATTAAGTACAGTGTTATATTAGTTTCAGGTGTGTGATATAGTGATTCAGCAATTCCATACATCACTCAGTGCTCTCCATGACAAGTGCACTCCTTAAACCTTATCATTTATTTCACCCATCAACAACTTTATTGATCTGTATTTTATATGCCATACAATTCACCCACTTAAACTGTATAATTCAATAGGCTTTCATATATTCACAGATAAGTGCAACCATCACCATAGCCAAATTTAGAACATTTTCATCACCCCAGAGTGAAACCCTTTACCCTTTAGTTATCATTCTCCAATGTCATACTCTCCTAAGCCAGTCCGAGGCAACCACTAATCTACATTCTGTCTCTATAGATTTTCCTTTTCCGAATATTTCATACAAGTGGAATCATGTAAGGTATGCCTTTGGTTACTGGCTTCATGTGGTATATTCATACCATGGAATATTTAGCCATAAAATGGAATGAAGTATTGATACATGCTACCACACAGATGCACCTTGAAATCCTGCTTCCATTTTATTCCAAAGATTTGTAATCTCTTTCCCTAAAATGTATTTCTTGAAAACCTCAACATTTATTTAAATTATCCCACCCCCAAATCTTACTTACCTTTATTTTAATCCTTAATTAGCCAGTCTGTCCCCACTGGATTGAAACTCTTTTGACAACTGTAAAATCTTATACAAGTTTATGTGAATACACTATTTCATCCACTGGTTTTTTTCCTCACAAAGACTCACTAGTTTAAAAACAAAAAAATCAAGGTAATGTTTCTCAATACTAACTTCACAAATAAAATGACCTAGAGAGATCTTAAAAATTCAACACCTGGGCCCCAGCTAGGGTCAATTACATCACAATCCCAGGAAGGAGGTTTAGGGACTGAGACATCAGTACTGTTTTAAAATTTCCCAGTCGATCCACAGCCAGAATTGAAAATGACTAATTTAGACACAAAAAAGCCTTAGTTATCTCATACTACAATATGTTGTATGTATAAATTAATAGTCCTGTGCTAATTAGATCATGATTTATAGCATTTATTTCTCTATCATTACTTATTAAATACTGTAAAATAAAACAACACTTCTTATAAGATAGCAAATATACTATATGCAGAACTGTATAAAACACATCAATTTTTCTGAACACTTTTAACTTTTTGACCTTAAAGCAGAAATATCTAGCAAATACTTCAACCATTCTGTTGCCCCTCAAAATAGAACACTTGCATATATATTAACTATCAATATTAGTTGTATCTTTTTTTTGTACACCCATTACAGTTTATATACCTCCTTGTGTGCAAGAAGTAAGTCAAACTGTATTCTTGAAAAACCCATAATGCCATTAGCCAGTGTCTTCTTTGTAGGGTTTTTTTCCTCGAATATTTTATTTTATTTATTTTTTATTTTTAAGTAAGCTCTAGGCCCAATGTGAGGCTTGAACTCACAACCCCGAGACCAAGAGTTGCATGTTGTACTGCCTGAACCAACCAGGCACCCCACAATTGTTATCTTTGGAGTGTTAAAGTTTCTGTCACGTATGGCAATGAATACAGACTGCATTGAAAAGATTTTTCCCTATGTTTAGAAAGGGACAAGTAGAGAAGGTAAAACTGTCAAAGTTTCTTGGGTGTTTCTGATAGGCTGTACCCCGCCGATAGCTTTTTGTCAAGACTATCTTCAGTTTTCTAAACTGACTTCTATCTTTCCATTATGAAATTTGAATACATCATTCCAAGAAACATCTTCATACTGAAAGACAACTCTCTGAACATAAAATATCTCTCACAAACACAGTTCAAGATTATAAGTGAGGTAAAAACAGTGATAAAATGATATTTCATCCTTATAATAATAGAGCCTCCATAGGTTAAGAATTGGTTAAATACCCAGAGGCTGACAGAGAGAAGGGGGAGTAACATAAATGTACTCAATCTTGTTAATAAATTTAAATAAGAAAGACTGAATAGCACAAAAAGGATATTTTTAATAGTAGCATCTATAAGATTCAATCTTTAAAATGAATGATGCTTATGACCACACATTAAAATTCTCTTGTAATAAAAGGCATATTTATGATAATAGAAGAGATGTTTCCTTCCACCTTAAGAAAAAATAAAATTACCCCCCAATGACGTTCAGTATAATCTTTAGACCTGGGGCATATTCTGTCAAAAAAAAATTTTCTCTGTGATTCAAATGATAAATATTCACAAAAGCCTAATCTCACTTGGTACTAGATATATGGAGTGCCCCTGGGCAGGAACATTTTAATGTTGAAGTCTCTCTCCATCTTTCTTCATTTGCTTTAGCATTTGTTTAAACACTTACATGAAGTTAATTTACACAGAATTTATCAATTTTAGGGGAATGGAAACTGCATCTATTTTGTCCTCCTGTCCTTCAAATGTCCTTTATGAAGCTTTCCAAATTCATTTCTGATGAAAGGCATATATTCATGTTTACATCTGCTCTGAACTTTCTCTTTTATTTCAGTCCTTAGTGTGCTTTCATATATTTTTTACCTCAACAGCTACATAGGGGAATAAAAGAATGATCCAAAATTTAACATTTCTCCTTTTTCCTAACATGTATACTTTTCCAAATAGCTAATGTTACAGACCTCAGTCACATTATGCGTTCCAAGTGATGCAGAGCTGGGATCTAAACAGGTGGACACATCTGTTCCAGTCCATCAGACTTGACTTACACTGACTGCGTTCTGTAATCATTATGGTTTTTATCCCAAATTACAGTGTCAATCTGTTCAGAATTAATATGTATTACTCCACTGCTTGTTACAAAATTTTCAGTTTATTTATTGGACCAAATCCTGCCCTAATCACTTAGGCACAATTCCCACTGAAAACCTAAAAGAGAAAATGTGTATCCAGAGGTTATGTTTTCATTGCATGTCAAAAGATATTTTTGCATAAGTGGATGTTATTGCAATTCCCAATGAATGCTCTTTCTGTGTCAATAGTGAAAACTATTTAAAATTTTAGTGTGCCGGTTTGGATCATTTTTAATCACTTCTTCCAACACATGTTATATCCCAGTGTGGATGTTCACATAATGAAGAGGAGGTTGACAAGTTATTTTTTTCACTTAGAATGCAGCTTATATTTTTAATACTTGGTAAATGATAGTTTTAATTCCCTCTTCCCTTTGTGTTGGGTAATATTTGAAGACTAGGAGTCCTTGAAGTCACGACTCTGTTTTATTACAACATGATACATCATTTCACTGTGATATTATTTCTCTTTCCTGTTCTATTTTCCCTGAAGCTAACTAAATACATAGATTTTTATTGAGGGGGGGAAAAGTTATTAATTCATAATTATTATGTAAAGGTTAATCTGGCCAGCACCCTCCAAATGACTTTCCCACCAGCTGGTGATTTTATTCTGTTTTTTTTTTTTCCTCTCCTGTTCGATAGTGGAGAAAGGTGAGGCTCTGAAAATGATGAAAATTAAAAGCAAAATCTTAAAAATTAAATGGGTCAGAAATCTGATGGAAGAAAAAGACTCAATGATACACTAAAATATTAATATATATTTTAAATGTCCAAAGCAATGGAAAATAAAAAGAACAATACCAACAACTAGTGGGTACAATTAAAAACAAAACAAAACACCAGTGCTCTCCTCTTCATCTCCAAGGTTAGGATGAGCAGATAGAGATGGTTATATTACCATGTTTCTAATCAGCACCTCCACTTGCTTGCTGTAACTTAGGAAATGGCAACAGTGCCGATGGTAATACAAATCCTATTAACCTGATGCATCATACATGAGGAAGTTATAACCTAAGTTGCAACAAAATCAGAAAAGGATGATCAGAATTCAGCTAAAAAAAAAAAGAAAGAAAGAAAGAAAGCCCTCATCTCTGTGCCTTTGACTTCTCCTTAGTAAGGCAATACAAAGGGAAAATTATCCGCAGGTGTTACCGATTGAATGCCAGCCACTGCCCAATAACCTGCCTCAGAGCCGATCATGGTAACTATGCGAGGCATGCCCAAATTATTTGAACAAATCGCTTTGCAATTATTAGACATGTTATGAGAAAGTATGAACAGCTTGACCAGCAAAATTTCAATATATCTTACCCCTTAGGCAAGACTAAAACTTAAAAATAAAACTCCAGAGACACTGACATTCTTCTCATCATATAACACATACCGGTAGAGAATAAAAAAGAAGAAAAAAAGGACATGAATATTTGAAAAGGCCTTTTGAATCTTGCAGGCATAAAGTAGAAGTATATATCATTCTCACAGACCCAGAGTCCATGCAGATACACATTGAAAGACACGCTTTGTACCATCATCCTCTGCTGATATGTCAGAGAAAAAGCATTCATTCTCACCTTTTCAGGGTGTCTGTCATTAGGTACATTAATATGGATGAACCACCACAAAATCAAAAGGCAGTGAGAGAGGTGAGCTTAAAGGGATAAAGGCTTTAAACTGCATTTAAGTTGGGCTTCAATTGAAGACTAAACTTTGGGTTTCTATAATTACTTTACCTTCTCTACATACCCAGGAAGCAAAAAAGAAAAAAATTTACTAATTAGATATGCTTTCAAGTCCATTTCAGCATTTCACTAAACATTCCTCAAGTTCTTCTATAAATGAAGGCATTGACTGATGCTGACATGAAGTGAACAGATTTCTTTTTTTCTGTCAAAACATCCCTTATTTTGATGTATCACACTTGAAAATTGAACACAAAAGTATTTGCTTTTCCAATTCATTCTATAACAAAAAGTCATGTTAACTCAAAATCAGTTGATAAGCAACCCAAATACATTTTATTAACATAAAAATGCTTATCAAAAGGTAAATGATAAGCACAGATACTTCTTTAACATCAAATATTCAAAAACAAATTTCAATTCATTCATATCCCATTTCTGCATATAGTTCAACATTTAAGTAATAACTGTATTATTCTATATATAATATCATCTGGGAGATAATTTAGTCATTTAAATACTAACATTTTCTTTAATATCTAGGCAATGAATTTGATACATATTTTAAAGGCAAAGGAAACATGAGAGAATAATATAATGTTATTGAGAGGGCAATGGAGCATAACTTGAGATTTTATCCATAATTTTCCCTACATGTCAACCAAGTTACTTTCGGAATTTGTAAGGCCACAATTGTTTTTTCAAAAGATAAATAAAGAACTTAAATTTTGCTGACCTCAAATTTACTAACAAATAGATAAAAATCAAAAAGAAGAAATTTGTTTGTTTATTCTTCCTAATTTCTGAATCTATGGACTAGATTGTCAAATGGATAGATTGTATTTCATAGTTAATGTAATGCCCCAGTATTTATTTTGAAGTTTCAGTCTAAAAACAATGAGGTTATTTTAAAGTCTATCTCAAAAGCTAATTTTAAGAAGAATTATGGCATTACCCAGAAATGTCTAGTAAATTATAGTATTTATATACTTGTATCTGACACACGGCAAATTGAACAGATATAAGATATCTGGGATTTAAATCCCTCTGTCTCCTGGATTAGTGGTTTTATAGTACCTTGTCTGGATCAAATGCAAAATTTTAAATCAGGTAGTTTTAGACCCTCTTTCTTTTAAATTTTTTATGAAGATAATTCATTATTAACTCAATGCAGGGTTAATACATGTACATGTATACACCATGTATACAAATACCAAATAATTATTACCTTAAACAGTTGACAATTCTATTGGTCAATTTATACTTCAGTAAAACTGGGGAAAAACTGATTAATAATGACCTCTGTTTTACCAGAAATTATTTTGAATTTCCCAGAACCCCTCAAGGAAAAAAAGTGGCAATAGTGCAATAAATAAATAACACATGCAGTTAGTCTTATTTTTTAAAAAATTTGAACCTGTGACTGGCAGATGAGAACACTCATTTGAAAAATGACTTTGTAAAAAAAAAATAAAGTGGGTGTATCTTGGTTTTACCCTTACTTGCCTACTACCTATCCTCAACAGAGCATACATCAATCCCTTTCAGACCAAAGTCATATCACAACATACCTCACTCAGAACCTTGGAATGACACTCAAAACACTCATCTCTCTTAGAGTAAAAGCCAAAGCTCTTACCATGATGACCTACTGTGCCCTATGTCATTCCTCCTAACCCACGTTAATCTCCAACACCCTTCTCCCCTGACTGGCTACAGAGGGCCTGGCCACTTTGCTGTTTCTTAAACATGTGCCTAGGATGTCTCCAACCGTGGGCCTTCACAGTGCCTGTCTCTCTATCTGGAATTCTCTTCTCCCAGGTACTGCTACAGTTAATTGCCTCACATTCTTTAAGTGTTTGCTTTTAAGTATCACCTTTCAATTAGAATGGCCTTTATAAAATTAAATTTAACCCTCCTTACTGCAAAGCTTCGATTTTCCTGCTTCATCATTTTTGAGAGTATTCATCACCTTCTAACCTATTATAAAATTTACATATTTGCTATTTTTGTTGTTTATCGTCTGCCTCACTCCACTGCACCATAAGCACCATAAAAACAGTAATTTTTTTCCTCCAAGTGTTTAAGTTCCAGCTAGTTAATGTACAGTGCAATACTAGTCTCAGATATAGAATTTAGTGATTCATCACTTACACATAAGACCCAGTGGTCATCACAAGTGCCCTCCTCAATACCCATTACCCATTAACCCATCCCCCCCCGCCCACCTCCCCTCCAGTAATCCTGTTTGTTCTCTATAGTTAAGAGTTTGTTTCATGGTTTACCTCTCCTTTTTTTCCTCACATTAATTTGTTTTTTTCCCTTAAATTCCACGAGTGAAATCATACGGTATTTGTCTTTTATGACTTATTTATTTCTCTTAGCATAATACTCTCTAGCTTCATCCATATTGCAAATTGCAAGATTTCATTCTTTTTTATAGCTAAGTATATTCCATTGTGTGTGTGTGTATGTGTGTGTGTGTGTGTGTGTGTGTATATATCTTCTTTATCCAGTCATTAGTGGATGGACATTTGGGCTCTTCCCATAATGTGGCTATTGTTGGTAATTCTGCTATAAATATTAGGGTTCATGTGTCCCTTCAAATCAGTACTTTTCTGTTCTTTGAGTAAATACCTCATAGTGTGATTGCTGAATTGTAGGGCAGTTCTGCTTTTAAATTTTTGAGGAACCTCCACACTGTTTTCTAGAGTGGCTATACGAGTTTTCAATCCCACCAACAGTGCAAGAGGATTCCCCTTTCTCTGCATCTTCACCAACACCTTTTGCTTCCTGTGTTGTTAATTTTAGCCATTCTGGCTGGTATGAGAGGATAGCTCATAGTAGTTTTAATTTGTATTTCCCTGATGATGAGTGATACTGAGCATCTTTTCATATGTCTGTTGACCATCTGGATGTCTTCTTTGGAAAAATGTCTGTTCATGTCTTCTGTCCATTTTTTAACTGGATTATTCATTTTGAGGGTGTTAAGCTTTGAAAGTTTATAAAACTTTTATAAGTTTATAAATCTTTTGTTTCCCTTGCCTCAGGAGACAATCTAATAAGAAGTTGCTATGGCCAATGTCAAATTACTTCTAGACAGTAATTTTTGTCTTTATTACTACTCACCTGTCCCAGGCCTATAGTAGTCACCTGATTGATATTTGTTTGAACTTTTGCATTAAAATTATCATATTAAGCAGTTTATACTAAGTAATGTAACCCTTTAACTTTTTTAACAATGCTTTTAACTGGAAATAATTTTAGTTCATTATTTTAGATAGTATAAAGAGCTCTCATATATACTTTACCCATCTTTCTATAATGTTAATATTTTACATAACCACAGTACATCAGTCAAAGCTAAGAAATTAACAGCAGTTCAATGCCACTAAACTATATAGACTTTATTTAGATTTCACGAGGTTTTTTTTCACTAATCTTTTCTCTTCTAAGATCTAGTCCAGAATACCATATCATATCAAATTGTCTCCTTCAGTCTGTGACAGTTTCTCCATCTTTCCTTATCGTTTATAACCTTCATACTTTTGAAGAGAACTGGCCAGACATTTTGTTCACTGATGATCAAGTTGAGTGTTTCTGAGGTTGTCTCATGATTAGACTGAGCTTTTTGATTTGGGGGAAGAAGACCACAGAGGGAGGTACCCTTCTTAACTCATCATATCAACATGATTCATCATCAGTGATGTTAACTTTGATCACTTGGTTAAGATGATGTCTGCCAGGTTTCTATATTGTACAGTTCCTGTTTTTCTCTTTTCATATTCTATGCTGTGTAAACCATTTATTAGGTCTGGCCCAACTCAAAGGGAAAGAAATTAAGATCCACTTCCAGATAGAGGAGTGCCTACATATATTATTTGGAATGCTTCTCTAAGGAACATGGATTCTTTCTTTATTTGTTTATTTATTTATTTATTTATTTACTTTTTATGTGTGAACTCAGGGATATCTTTTATATTCTTTGGGTTATAATAGAATATAATCAACATTCATTTTGTTTGTTGTTAAATCATTCCAGCGTTGGTCTTTGGAGAGGTCTTCAAGCTTTGCCTCTGTCCTTTAAAATATTAATAAAATATTTTCACATTCTCCACAGTGTTTCTGAAAATCTCTGTGGGCTTAAATTATGATAGCCACCTTTTAGTCAGCCTTCCCCCAGAAGTCTCACACAAAGCATTATGTTTAGTAGGTCTCTCATTCAGCTTCAATTAGAAGAAGCTGCAGAGCACAAAGAACTCAGGATGAAATGTTACACACTCGTGGTCTCAAAACAAAATCCCCTCAGCCACAGCCATGTGGACATTTTTTCACAAGTCTGCTTCTCTCCTAATGTTGTCCAATCTCCTGTGGCCTTTCTATTCCTCAAGAGTATCCTCACATTTGTCCTCTTCTTGTAAACCTCACAATCCTGAAATATCAACTTTGTTTTTTAGGCAGTCAATTTAGCTTTGTCATTGTTCACAATGACCTTATAGATAATTCCCTGGGACCTTATCTTTTGCAATGAACACAAGCCATCAAGGTATTTTGCTACAGAATTCAATCTTCTTCCTTAAAGGCAGAATATATTGTGGTCACTTGCAGTTTGAAATAATTTTTCTCTACTTTTTACATTTTGAAATATTCAGAGGAAAAATGGAAACATTTAAGGAGACTCCAGCAAGAAGCTACAGACCTGAGACTTCCTAAAATGATTTTTTAAAAATAAAAAAATAAAAAATACCCTTTTTTAGTGTTCTCTTAATGCAGTGCTAAAAAGATAGCAGAAGAGAATAGGAAAATGCCTTGGAAATTAGTTGTCAGAGTAATTTTTTGGATATAAAAAAGACTGCCATTATTTTAATACATCTATGACCTTTTGCTAATTTTCTGTTCCTAGCTCTGTAGCAAAATAGCATGGAGAAGGGAACTTGCATATACCTCCGAGAGGCCTAAATCCTTGCAAATGATATTTCCTATTTAATTCAATAGGCTGTTCACATAAGATGGACCGAAAGCAAAGCCTGGTGGGAATATGCAATGGAAGAGGCTTGGGAAAAAGTGCAGACTGGGCAAATTTCAAAGACTGATTAAATCATTCTTGGAGTGGATTATAAAAGTAAAGATCTATGGCAAGCCAAACTGGCAAAAGGAAAATAGGTCTGGGAGAGATGCCAAGCAGAGTGAGTATTAAGGTGAAGATAGGGTCAACTCACAAATAAGGAAAATACAGTCTGGAACTTAAAGACTTGATGTTTTCAATGTATTTGGCAAGACTGCAGGAGGTGAAGTTGAAGTTCGATTTCCTCTATGAACTATTTTGGCTACATTGTAGAAAGAAGCATCCATAATCAAATAAAATTATTTAGCAGAACTATGGAATCCATAACAGCATCTGGCCAGTAGTACCTAAAGCAGCCTATCCAACTTCCCACCAAAATGCCTAGGAAGATTCAGGACATTACAAAAACTCACATCCAGCTTAACAAGTAAGATGAGAAACAGTCTAGTAACAGAATATGGAAGAAATCTTCACGAAGCCTCAAGTAGATTGAGTTAAAAAAAAAAAACCATCCATTTTCTATTTGATTAAACAGTATAGACAACCTGTGAAAAGGGAGACCGTGAGTTCATACCCCTTCAACGGATGTCACATAACTCAAGGCTAGACCACAAAGCTGTATATGTGACCTTAAAATTAGGTAGACTGGAGAAAATAATGAAAACAGAAAGGAGGGCTTGGGAAATTTTATGGAGACTTACTGACATGATGATAGTTAGATAACAATAAGGAAACCAACAAGCCTAATGTCAAAAGTGTCAAAATATAGAAAATGCATAACTCTAAGTAGAACACAGAAAACTCAAGAAGGAGCTTAAAAATGACCTAGAATTTTAAAAATGAGTAAGTTAATAAAATCAGAGAAAGGAGCCAGGATAATTACACAGAAAGAATGAAGAACATACAGACAGAGAGGTATGCATGCAAAATGCACTGGTTAAGTAAATGGGTTGCTCTCTCAAGAGTGAAGAGTTTAAAATGTAGTTTAGGATCTGAAAAATAGATTGGAATCAAAGTAAAGATGACTTTGAGTGTACTAATAACAGTTTTAAGAAAACTAATTGCCTATGATGTACAGAATGATCCTCAAGAAAAGTAAGAATACAAATTAAGATTGTATTTTTTAAAGTTTATTTTTTGAGAGAGAGAGAGAGAGAGAGCAAGCAGGGGAGGGACAGAGAGAGAGAGAGAATCTCAAGCAGGCTCTGCACTGTCAGCGCAGAGCCTGATATGGGGCTTGGACTCACAAACTGCGAGATCATGACCTGAGCCAAAATCGAAAGCCAGATGCTTAACTGACTAAGCCATCCAGCCACCCCTAAGATTGTTTTCGCTAACCAGGAACAAGGTAGTGAATAAGAGGATAAAAGAAATGTGTGTCAAAGGAATTAATGGAGTCCAATGTGAATCTGAGGTTTGAGTCTCAGTGGCTACAAGGGTGAAATTTAAAAATTAGAAATGAGAGATTTGGGTTGGAAAAATGAATTCTATTTATTAATGTTTAACTTTATATCCTTAAAATATAAACCTGAAATGTAGAACAAGTATAGGAAGAATGGATTCAAGATGTAGATTTGGAAATCACTTACATAGAGGTGATAATAGATGATATGAGAAGGTAAAGTATAAAGAGATTCAAGAACAGAAGTGCTTTGGCTAAGGTTCAAAGACAACAGCCAATAAGAGCGGAAAGAATGAATCTACAAGAAAGGAGAGGAGGGGCACCTGGCTGGCTCAGTTGGTAAGCATGTGACTCTTCATCACAAGGATGTGAGTTTGAGCCCGTATGGGGTGTAGAGATTATTTGTTTGTTTACTTGTTTTGGGTGTAGAGATTACTTTAAATATATATTTAAAAAAGAAGAAGAGAGGAAATGAATTCTCAATTCTCACTGTCAGTTGTACTGATGCATGTTTCCAAGCCTGGGAAAAATAGAAATGAGCAGATGGCAATCAGAAAACCAAACAAAAATAAAATTGCTTATTTTCTATAAAATGTCTAGTTAACAGTTATCTGTTTTTCTTGACCTGACCTTTAGAGATTCTCAGTAATTCTCACACTCGAGATATGTGGGTTTTTTTTTTTTTGCTTAAGTCAGAGAACATGAAATATGGATGACTGTAAGCCAAGGACTTTCTATGGCATGTAATTGTTGGCACGGCACAAATTAAAATAAAACTAAACAGAAATTATTAAATGCCTTTCTTTAATTAAAGAAGATTCTCCTTTTGTGAATACCCACTAAATACACTGTGAATTTATTCAAAATCTTCAAACACCAAGCTCACCAATTTTATTAATTTATTTATTTTTATGTTTATTTATTTTTGAAAGAGAGAGAGAGACAGAGTGTGAATGAGGGAGGGGCAAAGAGAGGGGGAGACACAGAATCCAAAGCAGGCTCCAGGCTCTGAGCTGTCAGCACAAAGCCCGATGCAGGGCTCAAACTCGTGAAGCCACAAGATCATGACCTGAGCCCAAGTCAGACACTTAACTGACTGAGTCACTCAGGTGCCCCATCAGCTCACCAATTTTAGACTGATTCCTGGTCACCACATGAATACACTGAATTTTTACCTATTCCTTGCCTGCTGGCCTACCCTGTTCCTTTCCTCTTTTTTCTCCTCCTTCATACTCCCTTTCTCCTCACCCACCGCCATTCCTGTGTCAGTCCAAGTCTCACTCCTCAGGTGAGAGTAATTGTCAGCAACATTACCATCACTTTCAATCTGTCCCTTTGACTATTTGAGTAGAATCTTTTGGGTCAATCAAATGCAATCATTAAAAGAACATGTGTTCAGAATTTACTCCACATGACAGTAACTATACTGTTACAGAAACAAGTTACTATGAGGAGCTCAGTCTACTGCAGAATATCCCATTTTTCTGGAACACTGTTTCAATTATCAGATAGATGTGGTTTATGCAAATAGCACAAGCGACAGATAAGCTAGGTAAGTCAGGATACCATCTGAAGGACTGCAGTTGGACCAACTTCATACTGTAAGAATGTATGGCTAAATTTTGTTTCCTAAATGTTATGGACATTGAGGGGAAACTTTCATTATGAATCCACTCATTTTAAGCCGTATGTCAACAGTTTACAGTTTTGGAGACAAAAATAGTTGTTTGAAATTGCATTAACAAAAAATAATTTTCTGGCCTTGATAATTATTTCTAAATTTCTTATTTTCTGTTGAATGCAAATAAAGGACAATACAGCATTGGCATATTCAGTGCTTATAAAAATGATAATACAATATCTTCTTTTGCTGTCAGTGGCCATTTTAAAACATACAAGTAGGGCAGAGAAATGTTATAGGCCCTATCAATATCTCAAATAAATTATTTTTCCCACTGCTAAAGAAAAGTTGATCTGAGGAATTAAATTTCTGATAGATTTGCTCTTTGTGAATACTGAATTGTGTTATCTATATATAACTAACATTTTTCTGTAAAATAAAAATTTTAATAATTTCCAGTTCTTATTTATTACTGTTTTACATAAACTAGGGGTATAATTATTTTATCTGAAAATTTTAATCCTATTTTTACTACTAAATGTTTACCAGTTGATAATGTATATATAGTGGTTGTAATTGGTGTGGTTTATAATTATGCATATCCAGATTAAACAAGACACATGGCAGGGCTGGTAATGGCATCATATTAAGAATATAAATGTTTTAAAAAAATCTATTTAAAAGTATAATTATAAAAAGGGAATGAGAGCTATTTTAAACTCTTTTCTAGGTATAAATAATCACATTTACCATAGGGTATTACAGAAATCACATAAGCAAGAGATATTACAAAGTATTATTTAGAGAAACAATTGGAACTCAGACTTCTTAATAACTACTTGCTACTGCTGGCCAAATACAAAATGAGTGTAATCTACCATGATTAATTGCCTGTGTTTTTTTCCCACTCTGTATAATTGAGAAACAGTGTAATCAATGATATAAATGTAACTCTAATGTATCTTTCATACACAGCCTTAATGGCTTCTATTCTCTCCAACTTTTCCTATACATAAGAGCAAACTATTTGCAAAAGACTGGTTTCTAATATTGCTCTTATCCCAAGTGACTTGTAAATGAATTTTTTTTATCACATCAAGCATAGAAATGTATTTTAAGATGAAAATATACTTTATTTTGATATTCTTAGTGATTAATGTGTGCAATGGGCTTTAAAACATAACACACTATACAAATGTAAGAACATATTATATCTTAATAAAAGCATAAGTTAAATAAATGATGTGACTTCCTGTACTTCGTGCAAATTCTCAACCGCTACAGCTAAAGATTGGCTAGGGAGTTGACTTCTGCCCCATTGACTGACACTCCTTCTCCACCATCCTTCAACACAATCCTAGGAGCCCACCAGAAGCACTGCTCAGGAGTCTCTGACATCTGTTGAATGACCCCTTCCTCACCTCCAGTCCTCTCTTACAACTTCCATTAAAAGAGGTCAAACGCTGACTCCCAGGCTGTTAGTAGCTCCCACCTGAAAGTCACCCAATTTTCATTTACAATTTTTTAGTCATTTGTGATGTATTTTTCAACAGTGTTCTTATTTCAGCTTCCAATTCTTTCAGTGCCTTTTCTGTACCTGCTCAGAGAACTCCCTCTGATTGGAAAAGTTAAGGTGATAGCGAGGAAAGTTTAATTTACTTCCACTTTTAGCCTCTAAGATTTCTTCTCTTTCTAGCTGAGAGGTGATGAAACAGCATTCCCAGCAACTATAAAGCTCCCCTGTCCGTGATTAATAAATTCAGTATCATCCCAGAATACGTGTTTAATATTAAAGAGTTGATAGCAATCTGTGCTATCAGGGAAGATCTCTCAAGTAAATACTCTTTATTTTCCAAAATAAACCTGCATGATTTTATCTCCTGTAATACGTCAATACACCATAAATACAGAAGACGACATGTAAAGAATTATTTCAGAGTATTTGTGTTTTCTTATTCCAAGGCAAGTAGGAAAAGCTATAAGAGCATTCAAATAGTGATTGGTATATATGTTATTATTGCAACCAATTTTTCTACTGATCTAAGATTCATTACTGAAGCACCTAGCTTAAAGTGTTTACAAAATGAAAGAGCCACCTCTCTGTATAAAAATAATCTCTGTAGTTATGCCAGCAAAGATAAAATTGATGATGACTCTCAATTGTAAGTCTCCAAAACCTGCACTCACAGTCAATTGCACTTTGCAACCAATGATCTCCAAGTGCTTTACCAACAAGGGTTATTGAAAGTGTTTCACACAAGAGCAAATACAAGTGACTTATCAAAATCATAGAGCAAATTTCAAACCAGCTCATGAACTAAGCTCTCTGTCTCTGTCTCTCTGTCTCTGTCTTTCTCTATTTTTTGTATTTATGTTTATGTATGTATTTTAATGTTCGCATCATGATGGCCACTACATTTTTTTTCCAATTAAGGCCTATTTATATTAGAAGTATTATAAAATTATAGCACATGGTTATTGATCCATTGTAAAGACTATGTGTGCATACACACACACACACATACACACACGCATATATACATTACTCATTTTTTTTTTACTTACCATTTCATCAAAATGCCTATGATTCTGTTTCAGAAATTTGGATAGTAAAAACCAGGTGCAAGATACAGTGAACTCTCAAATGTCTGGATAGATGGAAAAGAAAAAGTTTGTCTAAACCTACAAATGTTTTAAGTATTGATGTTTCCCTACATTTCAACATATTTTGGTGTTTGGATGTCAAAGTATTTGCCTTCTGGAAATTAGCCAAACTGAATTTTAAGCGCACACTGTAGAGAATAGCAGTGCACTGGCCGGCTTCTCCATATCCTCTGCTTGCAGTTCTTTCCTCTCCCCTATCCTGGCCAAAAGTGGAATCATCTCATGGATAAAGACCCTAGTCCCCTTTCTTTCTAAGTTTGTACTTTTCCTGGCTGATAACCTTTCCTGTAAAGGAAACGGCTTTTATGTATTTTGGGTAGCAAGTCTATCTTAATTCAAATCCTCCGGGCTAATATGTGTATTAGAAGTAAGGACCATTGTCCCAGGTCTACTACCGTATATATCCTATTGTACTATTATTACTAATATTCATGTCTATATCTCTGTGAGAAGGAAAAACATTTATTCCCTGTTGTGATCCTCAGTGTCCTGTATTGTACCTAGTGTAAGGCGCCACTTGAGGAGAATTTGAAAATAGATAAAAGAATAAGCAGAATAATGAATAATCCAGATTTACATCTGCTCATGTCTATTTTGGGTCTATTTTCCCCAATAACACCTCCAAGGGTAACAAATAGAAAAGCACTTTTTCAAGTCATCTCTGATGCCTACTCCACACGTTTGAATAAGCAGCTTAATATACTACAAAAGATGACATTCTTTCTGTAACAAAATGCAAACCAAAAGCAAATACTAAAGCCAGCGTAGATGTTTTACAAAGTGCAATGTCTGAGGGAGAATTCCTTACATTTATCTATAGAGAGATCTAGTATGTATTTGGTTCATGACTTCATTTCATTATAAAACCAGCAAATGAATGTCTTGCTTTTCCTTTTTTCTTTATTTCTTTCTTCTTTTTTAATCCTACAATTGAGGGAACTCTTCGTTCTAACCTTCTACAGGGTGACCAGTCTGCAGACGACTCCGGACTCACATTTCCTAATACAAATCCAGGAACCCAGTGGCCACAGAAAAGCCTTCATTGTTATTAGTTTCAGGACCTCTGGGATATTAATTCATCATGCACCCTCTCATCACTCCATCCATTATGCTTGTCTATATAGCTCGCGTGGAGCAAAGACGGAGGCAAACTCCCACTAAAGCAATAGCGTGAGATTACCAACACAATTACTTTCAGTGCGGGTAGGGAATTTTCTATACCAGCAGAAATGACTACAATCTGCTTTAGAAATATCCTTGTTGCTGTGGCCTTTTAAAGTTGCTACATAAGTGAGATTAGTAATATTAATGTATTCTTTAGCAAGGACAGATATTGTGTGTGGAAAATTAAATAGGACCATCCATTTCAGAATTGAAATGCTAAGCTAAAACCTTCTTTTGCAGCCTCATCCTTTTGCTAGAGTGCGGTACATGTGTCAGTATTATAGGAAAGCATCCTGGCTCTTTTCCTTTGTTTGGATCCGGTTTTACAAACAACCGTAGTATCCATTTCCTCGGCTTACAAAATCTGTGAACAAGCAAGGCAGAGAGAATCAGCCATTTTACTCTTCCTTCAAAATGCATGAAAATATCAGCTGCCGTTTCCTTGCTTTCATATACAACATCAATGCACTGATATAAAGCAAGTGAGTGTACCTAGTTAACCAATTAACAGAGGGGGTTTCTTCATGTTCCCTTCCGTGAGTCAACTTGCAAAATTCACTTGTAAAATTCAGAAATTACCAACTAGTCTTGGAATGAACTAGAAATGTAATTTTGTCTCTCACAAATACAGAGGCTTTGTGCTAACAAAGATTTTTCTCTCAACACTGCTTTTCACCCCTTAAAATGAATGGTAATAAGCAGAGGTTGAAGAACAGGCAACTCACTTCTTTTTTGAGACAGAAGCCTAGCACCATCTGCTGGTTGTAGATCTCCATGACAGTCTGGGCATGGTGTAATTCAGAGAGAAATAGAAGGATTTTAAGGGTTCTCCGGTCTTTTTTAAGAGTAAAAACCAGTCTTGACTTAGGCGAGAAAACCAATGAGCACTAACTTCATTACTGAGTAAGATAATACCCTAAGGGCAGTAAGGTAATCCCCACAAAAGCACATTTCTACATCACTGAATGTATTCTTATCCTGCTCAGCTGTTTGGAAGTTGCATTGTTCAACTACGGTTCTCTGCCTTTCTTTTGAAGAGTAGGCAGTAGGGGTACAGAAGGAAGGAAAGAACATTTTACCAGACCTTCTCCCTATGTAAGTAGATATTAATAATCCTCACTCAAGAATCCATTTTTCACAAATTCTTTAATCTATGTAACTACTCACATAATCAAAATATTAGAATGTCACTACTTTTTACAGAAAAAAAGATTCAGAGTGCTATCTTACTGGCACTATTACATCTTGTGTTTTTTTTGTTGTTGTTTTTGTTTGTTTGTTTTATTTTGTTTTGGCTGTTTTATCCTGTTGTCTATATAGTCAATTGTCAGTTCTGGACTGAGAGTCCTGCTATAGTTTTGTGCACTGAATTTGCATTCTCATTATATTTCATACCATAGGATTCTGCTCTTCATCTTTAGCAAAGCAGCTATACAACTATATAAACAAAACACTTTATCCCATATTCCTCACATAGAAGCATGGTTAAAACAAACTGTGTAAAATGAGATTTACTTGTTGGCTCATTCTTTATGTTAGCCTAAAAGGAAAAAAAAAAGTCCTAGATATATCAATATATTAAGTAACAGAAATTAGGCAGATAAATGACTTTTAAGTGTTTTAAAATAAAAGTTATAATTTGTTTTTCAGTTGCTTTTTCAAAAGAAACTTCTACAGATGTGGGTGAGGGCAAGGAAGCCATAGAAAGCTTTATATTTCAACAAGAAAAATCATTCTTGCAATGGCTTTACCTTGCTATCATTTTAGAGTCCAAACCTGTCATAATAAATGCAACCATAAATTCACGGCCAGTGACTGAACCTATCAGCTTCACAAGGAAGCATTTCCAAACCATAAATATCGGTTGATTGAAAGCCAAGGTCAGGTCTTCATGAGGATTTATAGAGCTATTTAAGGAAACTGTCTAAGACTTAATCCCAATGAACAAGAACAATTTCCACAAATGTGAATACACCTTTCATGGAAATATTCGAATAAATAGAAAAGCACATAATAGAGTTTTTGAGCTTGTTATCTCCATTTTGTGGACAAAAGGCCGTGGAGAGGAAGATAAACAACATACTTAAAATACCAGAAGTGAAGATGGAAGAAATAGGACAATACCACTGATGAAGGAGAGAACCAGAGTCTATTTCTGGGAAGTGATACTGTGAGGGTCCACTCACCCCTGCCCTCTTCAGTCATGAATTCCTTCTCATATCAGGTCAATCTTCACTTCCTCATGAAAGTCTTGACTGACCTCCCCGACTAGGTCAAATTGCCCTATTATATGCTCCACAGCACATGTAACTCAACTCCACAGCCCTTATCATAAATGCAGTTTTATGTGATTATTTTATTAATTTATGACTCTCTGATTGAACAGTAGTCTTCATAAAGATAGAATTCTACCCTGAATGGTAACATTGTGTCTAGAATTTTTTTAAGAAAAGAATCTTAAAGGATCGGTGCTTAATAAGTGAGTGAATTAATGAATAAGTCGGGGGAGGAAAGTAAAGAATTTCTTTGACAGTGATACCAAGTTTATATCGTATTTGGATTCTTGTCTTTATGTGTTATATGCTAAATTCTTGCTCCCAAACTACAAATGAAAATTTTAACAATGACAAATGGAATTGAGCCAAATTCTCAGGAATGTAAGATGCCCATTTTAAATTAATTAAGTTCTTGAGGAAGGCTTGTAAACAATCTTAGGTCATTAAGTTAGTAGCATCCTCATGTTTCCACACATTGCATGGTGTTCCTTTTCAATCTTTCCCCATCCGTAGCATGTCAAGTGACTGACTTCATTTTTTCTTTTGCTTGCTAATATTATCCAAGTTAATAAAATTTCTGTTTTAGGTTAAATGTTTGCTAACCTCAACTCAATGCTCTAAACAGATGAGTGAAAATCATATTTGCAGAAAATATTGCTTTCACAGTCCTAAGTATGAGGGTAGGATAGTGGTAAACAATTAAGATTCAGACAGCATTTTTTTAAGCTGAAAGAGAAGGGGATTAAATGGGAGGAAAAAAGTTTATCACATAAAAATTATTGCATAAAATATTTTCCCAGATACATTTTTTTTTGTCTGTGTGGGCTCCTGTACATTGGTGAGATGTAAAATAGAGTTATTCTCTTAGGAACCAATCAAAAAAAGTATGAAAGCCACGGGGCTTAAGCAAGGGTCAGCAAACTTTTTCTGTAAAAATCCAGACAGTAAAAAATGTTATGTTTTGTGAGCCATACAATCTCCATTGCAACAACTCAACTCTGCTCTTCTAGCGTGAAAACAGCCATAGACAATACATAAATAGGTGTAGCTGTGTTCCAATAAAACATTTTTTACAAAAACAGGAAGTCAGTGGATTTGGCCCACATGCTAGAAGATCAAAAGAAATGAGGCTCTTTCCACTTAGACTCTCCACAAATCAGAAAAATTAGGTATTAACTTGATACCAAAAAACTGCTCTATCAGTCATAAAGTGATTCACATTTGAACAAATGGGGACAGAATGGGACACTTTTAACAATGTGCTAATTAATATGCTCTCTACCTCTCCTCTTCTATTTTACTTTTTCTGACTCAACATTCTATACCAGCCTCTAAAGATTTTCCAAAATAATTCCTACTTTCCCCTACTGAATATCCTTTAAAGTACTTATTTCCAATTCAGTTCTTTAGTCTACTTCATATGCTTTTTTCACCAATTTAATATGCCTACCTTCTTTCTCTTTCAACTGATCCTCATCAGCATTTCACAACTAATGATATTACTTCAACTGGGCCCTCAGTGTTTCCCGGCTTTATTTATCAGACTTTATTCATTCTCTGGAGTATAGCATATGACTTTGGGGCTGCTCAACACACTGTGGAAATAAATAATACTAAAATAAACCCACAAACACGCAACAGCTTTTCTGTGTCTCTGTTTCTCTGGAGATCTTGGTAGTTGAGAGCTCCATGTTGGAAAAAATTCAGCTGGCTCAAGA
Source organism: Cryptoprocta ferox (assembly GCA_028646485.1). Classification (NCBI taxonomy): domain Eukaryota; kingdom Metazoa; phylum Chordata; class Mammalia; order Carnivora; family Eupleridae; genus Cryptoprocta; species Cryptoprocta ferox. Next base: position 64,524,779 of record CM053560.1, on the reverse strand, counting down.
GAATTACTTGTAAGGCAAATAACTGGCAAGATGCTCTATAAGATTATAGTCACACATCAAGGATAGCAAGTGACACAATTTCATGGATCTTGGAAGTATCAAATGAAAATGTGTCATTGTCTGTTCTGTAGTGTTAGTCACCAGGCCTTAGACAGGATTCTAGAAAGACCACAGAAGAGAGACAAGAAATGGTTCCTTCTGGAAAGTCTTTACAAAGTAGCTGTTTTGGAAAAGTGTTCAGGGAAATAATTAAGGTTATCTCGTAAAGAATAGGAGTTCTGTGAAAAGATAAATATGCTTTCATTAACTCAAAAGAGTTGATTAAGGACCCCAGTATAATCTATTCCTCACATTTAAAAGGCCAACAATAAAGAACCAGTTTTAAGACTAAGGAAATTTTTATGTATCTCAAGATGGGTCTCCCAAAACCTGTTTTAAAAAAGACTTGATCAGAAAATCTTTTCAGAAAAGATTTAATTTGCATCAAATTAATTTCTACTAATTTTGGCTTAATTTCTAGTACAAAGCTTCATTTCTAATGGTTTATTTCTACTAACTTAAATTCTATTGATAATTGTAATATATGCCTGCCCCAAAATCTTGAGATTATCTTCACATGTTTCCAACTTATTCAACACACAAAACAAAGCTGTTATAACAATGATGGAACTCTTCAACAAAACATTTAGTTCAAAACTCAGTAGGTAGAAAGAAACCAAACCTCAGAGTTATAACTGGGTTTATTAATAAAGGCTTTGTTTTTCCATAATAGTTATACATTAGTCAGCTATTTCTATGATGATAATGCATAACAACCTTAAAATCTCCACTAGAGATTTTAAGCAACAATGTTTAGCCCGCTCATGTATCTGAGGTTTCCTGGGCAACTCTGCTCCTAGAAGTCCAGTTCGGGTCTGCTCCAAGTGTCTTCAAAGTATTGTTCTTCTCATGATGCAGGACAGGAGCATGAGATAATTAACAGAAACACACAATGCTTCTTCAAGTCCACTCAGTACAAGCACACTGAATTTTTCCCATATCTCATTGTGCAAAGTAAGCCACATGGGCAAACTTAAAGTCAGTGGGGTAAGGAAATATGCTCCACCCACAAGGAAACCTCAGCAAGGCTGTGGAATGATTATAGACCAAACATACCATCTACCAGAGGATGCACAGAAAATCTATCAAGATAGATTTTATGTAAGACCATGATGTGAATACACCATTTTTATGAAAGATTTTTGTGGAAAGAGAATATGAAAACAAATTCTGGGAAGGCATCAACATGACAAATTGCCATGAAAGCCAAAGAATTGTGTATTTGATAATGACACCTCCCAGGAGCACAAAAAGCAGACAGTTGTTACAGCATGTAATGCCTTCAGCCTGAACAAGTGTATAGAGAAAGAAGAAGTGTAATTTCCATTTTACTGGGAAACTTCATGACAGATTTGTTTTTTTTTAAAAGGAAGAAAGAAATAAAAATGGTTTCAAGATGTATAAACTAATGACTACTTAAGAGAGCCATTTGGGCATATAAAGAGATGTCAAGTTCAATTTGAAACACATGGAATATGAGGTGTCAGATAATTTACTTGGATTTTTTCTGAAAACATTTGAAAAAAATGGATTTGAAGTATGGGCCAGGGCTGAAGATATAAAGGTAGGAATCAGGAATCTGAATCTGCTAATTAAAGCTGTGGGCATAGATGATGCCATTAAAGTAAAAGAGGGGAAGAGAATAAACCCAGACAGAGGTCTCAGTGACATCCAGCCTTGGAAGTGGAAGCAAAGAAATGTAACACAAATGAAAAGGGAAGGAAGTATCAGTTACAGAATGAATGTGCCCCCCCAATTCCTATGTTGTAACCCTACTCTGCAATGTGCTTTTTAGGTAAGGCTGTAAAAATGCAGTGATCAAGAATGAGATTAGTGCTTTTACAGGAGTCCTGAGAAAGCTTGTGTCCCTCGTCCACTGTATCTATCATATGAGGATACACATATGGTAGTATCTGCAACCCAGAAGATGTCTCTGACCAGAACTTGACCATAGCCTCCAGAACTATGAGGACTCTATTTCTGCTGTTCATAAACCACACAATCAATAGTATTTTGTTATAGCAGCCCCAACTAAGACACCACTCAAATGAGGGTGTCCTAAAACAAGTGTCTTGTGAGATACATGGAAAACAGACTCAAGTACTAGCTGTGGCATGAGACACACCTGAGTGTTGAATCCTAACACCGCTGAGTCCTGGGACACTACAGAAGGGACTTCACTGAGCTTCAGTCTTCACATAAAATGGACGACAGCATCTATTTCACATTGAAATTTAGACATGTATTTCCTTTTCATTAAACAATGGTTTTACAAATGTATTCATTTGTAAACAAACAAAAAGCAGAAGCAGACCTATAAATACAGAGAACAACTGATAGTTGCCAGAGGGAAAGAGGTGGGGAGATGGGCAAAATGTGGGAAAGGAAGTGGGAGATACAGGCTTCTAGATGTAGAATGAATAAGTCATGGGAATAAATGCAGTGTAGAGAATACAGTGTTGTAATGATACTGTAACAGTGTTGTGTGGTGACAGATGGTAGCTACACTTGTGAGCAAAGCATAGTGTATAGAGATGCTAAATCACTATGGTATGCACCTGAAACTAATGTAACATTGGGTGTCAACTATTCTCAAATATTTTTTTAAACCTAGTGGTTTTGGATTCTTAAGGAATAAAAACAAGTAAGACATTGTCCCAACTGTTCCTTCCCCCAAAAAGCACTCAGTATAGAAAACAGTGAACACCAGTAAAATAGTTAACAAGTGTCCCAATACCTTGTATTGATGTGACATGCTCTACTTCTCATTTTTCCCCTTAATTTTGGCTTATCCTTTAGGTATCTGTTGAATTGAAAGCCTTCCCTAACCCTCAAATCTGAATTACACAACCTACTATTCTCTTTCAAAGTACCCCATTCTTTTTCTTCATAGCACCTATCTTCATTTATTTATTATATGTTTCTATCATGTCTGTCTTTCTTACTAGCCAGCCAAGAATAAAATTCATACCATTTGTGACACTACCTCCTTGTCAAAATAGGATCATGTTTATGACAGTGCTATCACATGTAAATCCTCTCAACTTCCCACTTTATTCTATTATTTACATTTTCACTTTCTTCCCTTCTAAAGTAATATTTTTTCTTTTAATTAAGTGTGATTATTCACATTCCTCACATCTGCTCTTTATGTTGTCTAAGACTTCATAATCTCTCTTCTTCTCCCTCTTTCTCTCTCATTTTCAACCTCTCTTCTTCTGAGTCCTTCTACAGAGACTAAGAACAAGCCAAGTCTTTCTCATCTTAAAATAATTTCTCTCACCTTTCTTCTGTCCAGGTATATGTGTTTCATTTGGTTATCTGCAGAGAACCACTCTTCTAGAGAGCACTCCAGAATTCCTCAACCCGATTGCTAATTACTGATTACGCATCACTCCCCAGTCCAGTCCAGAGACGGTCCATCCAGAATGGTTTAATGGAATTGTTGGGTAAGAATCACCAATAATTCTGATTAAAACAGAAATACAAATCTTTCATTTAGCTTTCTTAACCTTACAGTGACACTTGATATTCAAGTACACTATTCTTAAAACTCTATTTCACTTGGCTTCTGTGATGTCCTTCTCTCCTGCTTCTCCTCCCACATGTTGGACAGTTCCTATTCAGTTCCTTTTCCTGATTTATCTAGATTTACATACCTGTTCTTTAATATTGCTAAATACCAGAGCTCTGCTTCTTCTTACTTTCAAAGGTTCTTTCTGAACTATACGGTGGTGTCCAAGACCCAAAGACATGCCACTGATGTTTTCAAACAAGGAATGAAGTTAGAGCTGCTGTCCAGAAATGGCACATAAATCTACAACCTGTTATATCTATATGTTCTTAACAGTTATCAAGCATATGGCATACAATTATCATGTAAAAATTCATAATTCTTAACTTTATTACTATACTCTAGATCTAATCTATAGACCCATATTTTCAAGGTCTATTACATATATGTACCATAGTTTCCTCAAAAATATATGTCCAAACTCAAATCAAATGTTCTACCAAAATTTTTCTTTCTCCTTTGTGCTCTAGCTCAGTAAATGGACCACCACTACCTCAGGAGGCAAACTAAAAATCTGGGAGTCAGTCTAAGCTCCTACTCCTTTCTCTCTATACTTTTAACCAGTCACAAATCTAGTTGGTTAGACTTCTTTAGTATCCCTTATACTGACTATGCTGGCCAGGGGCTATTTTTGCTTTCCCACCCAAAATGTAAGAAGCATCATCTTAGATACTAAGAAAGCCATGGATCAAAAGTATTAAACATTGTGTGACCATACACCATTGGGTTTGGCAGCAAAGCGGTCAGCAAGAGAAAATTTTCAGTTGATCAATGAATCTAGATCATAATGAATGCAATCGGCAAAAACCACACTTGAGGGGAATAGTGTGTGAATGTAAAAAAAAAAAAAGGAATTTGGTAGCCCCTGAAGTTATATAAAATGAGGAAACTTGATTATATGTAATATTGTATATGAGAGGTAAATATTAGTGGCTAATCCCTGTTTTAGATTTTTAAAGACCTAATTCCAGATACATTTTTCCAATTAGACTTGTATACACATAAATATGAAAATACTAACTTATTCAGATTTAAAATGCTATGATAATTGTGGCAAAATATAAACTACAAAGCTTACACTAATATTCCCTCTGAGACTTCATTAGAGTTTACTAATAAGTGAATCTGGTCATTGCTATTATTGTCCTAGTACTTATTATGTTCCAGGAACATTGCTATAGAGGTCTATTATTCTGCTTAATCCCTACAGAACCTTGTCAGCTATTGTTTTATTACTATTATTGTCTCATGAAGATGAGGAAACTTAGAAAGAAAACTTGACCTTTCCTCAACAATACTCAATGTGAAGTACTAACAACTCGGCCTCTGAAACACTGCTCACTTCTATTTTGATATTTTAATTTACCTTTTTCATTTTATATTGGCATTTCCATTTTAATATAATAAAGCATCATTAATTTTAAACTATTTATAGTAACTATTTTGATTAAAACACTAATCCTTATCGTCTTAATTGTATCCTTTATCACTTCCTTTTATTTCGTTTTGTTGTCTGATTGCTGATGCTAGGACTTCTAGCACTATGTTAAACAACAGTGGTCAAAGTGGACATCCCTGTCGTATTCCTGATCTCAGGGGGAAAGCTCTCAGTTTTTCCCCACTGAGGATGATATTAGCTGTGGGCTTTTCATAAATGGCTTTTATGATGTTTAAGTAAGTTCCTTCTATCCTGACTTTCTAGAGGGTTTTTTATTAAGAAAGGATGCTGTATTTTGTCAAATGCTTTTTATGCATCTACTGACAAGATCATATGGTTCTTATCTTTTCTTTTGTTAATGTGATGTATCACATTGGTTGATTTGCGAATATTGAACCAGCCCTGTAACCCAGGAATGAATCCCACTTGATCATGGTGGATAATTCATTTTATATGCTTTTGAATTCGATTTGCTAGTATCTTGTTGATTGTCTCCTTTATCTCTTCCTCACTGTTAAAATTAGTAAAATTGTACTATATACATTATCATGCTATTCGTTTTTTTGGTATCCACTACTCAAACTTCATAAAATATAGTCTCCAAATAAGCAGACACATTTTCCTTCTCAATATACTGTAACAAAGATCCAGAGATGACCCCTGAAGGTACTAATATTTGCATATTTTAAAATTATCAATTAATTATTAGCTCTAATAATATCAGAAATATAGACTGAGATTAATTAGATAGACAAGTAGGTAGATAAACAAAAATATTCTAAGAACATGGTGGTATTAATTTATCTGAATAAATTAGGATAATTCTATTATATAAACCTTTACTCATCCTTACTTCAGATGTAATGGATGGTACGTTCCCTACAGACCTTTAAACAATAGGAAAAAAATATTAGCTATGATGTTCTCTCACAGGTAAAAAAAAATGGCATGATAATTCCACATGGAACCTGATTTCAGAATCGCCTTCTTATCCATTTTGAGAATCACCTGCATTTCCAAATAGCACTGGCCCCCACCCTCACATTACTCTTCCCCGTTAAGAAAGTCATCAGCTCCTCCACACTTTAACTGGTTTTCTTCTGGAAGGACGAGGACTCCTGGAGGGGAATCAACATAACCAAAGTAGCACAGAGTGAAACATAATTTCTCTTGCAGGTGTCAGACTCGGAGAGATTTGGGGCGCTTGCCTAGCTGGAGCTGAATTGTCTATGACAGTAAATAGCCTGGCACAGCAGCGACTACAAAGTGCTATCTGTTTTTACTCTGTGCATTGTGTGGGTTGGGATTTTTCATTTCATACTGTATTTGCACCTGCTGAGTGATGCCACAGAATGGCAATACTCTCCATCTCCTAACATGTAGGAAGTAGCTCATTATGTGTAGCAGTAACACCCATGCCACTCATCAAGGCCCAGCCTAATCCTTGTTTTGGGACGTGTAGCTATCTTCCTTTTGTAGTCTTGTATAGGTGATAAAAGGAAAAAGGCACTACGATTTGATTAATAAGAGTACAAAACAAAAAGGAACATGCAATTCAATATCTGTTTTCAAATAATATACTGACTCAAGCTATAGTTTTCGTCAAATGCTCTTTATGGAAAAAAAAATATATCCTCTAAACATGGAGAGTAATTAACAGATACTCAAGAGAGGGAGAGATGAGAAGCACACTTTTCAAAGTTGGGGAATACCCAGGTATTGAACTGTATGATAAATACTTTTAATCTAAACATTCACCAAACATGTAAACATGATTTGAAAACATGAGCACATTAATGTTCACAACAACCTAACTATAATTAGATGCCCTACCTTTTACTCAGTATGTTCTCAGATTCATTTGTGTAAAAGCATGCCTGGAATATTAAACACTGCTTTATATGTAGGCTTGGTGGAAAATATCTACCACATTAAAATTAAGTAAATTCTGGAAAAAATATCAGGAATGAAACAGAGAACCCAGATTTACAACTTATGCCTTCAAAGAAACCAAAAGACATCTTGGTCTCTTGAATAAGTCAAGTTAACTTATCATTTTTAAGCTACATATGTAAGAACATTAAGGGAAACAAGACAAACATCTAAAAATTAATAGACACACATACAGCATGTGTGTTCTGTTCAGAGAATCAATTTAAAAGCATTTTAACACAATCTAGAAGTAATTGAGTCTGATCCATTATATTATTAATAGTATAAAGAACGGTATTGATAGAATATGTAAAATATATGACTGTATAATAGATAATAATAAAAGATGATTTGGGGAACAAGGGTATAGAGTAGATTTAGACCTTGTGCAAAGAGGTCTGGGAAGGAGACAGGGTCTAAATAGAATGCCAAATATTTTTCCTCTTGTAAAGATGATCTTTCTTTGGAGACTTGAACAATCTGGAAAATTTAAATAAACTATTATGTTATTTAGTGATTATTTAGAAGCCAAATCATTGCTAATCACAAGGCTTAAATTAAACTATTAAAAAATTAACATGAAATAGCTACTGTAAATGTAAATGTCTCTTCACTAATGCATTTTATTTTTTTCAGTCCTACAGAGAGTGAATCGCAAACATTTGTAGATTCTAGTCTTATTAAAAGAGCATAGTTAGGTAATAGGAACATTCTAGTTAATGAAATATTAACTGAATGTTCTGGCAAAATTTCATAAAAAATCCACCAAATGTCAATTATCAATATTAAGGAGTTAGAATTAAACAGAGTGTAAATACAGTTTATGACAAGCTGCTCATAATTGAAACTGTCTTTGATGATTCAGAAGATGCCTCATCACCTTGAAGTCCTTGGGAGTATCATTATAGGTTGTTGCATACTGAAAACTTATTTTCGTATGTTATCATATTTAGCTCCGTTAACTCATTCATTCTTTCAACAAGGGTTTATTGAAGCCCTGCTCTATCTCAGGCATTGAGCTCGTGCTGCAATAAATAGCTGTCCTGACTCTTCCCTGACCCTACCTTCAAGGACTTTACACTCTAACACTGAAGATAAATGGAAACTTGAATTCATTACTGTAGTTTTATAGGTTTCAAGGAATGTTAAATCATACACCCTTCCCAAGAAGACTCATACCAACACATCACAAACATCACCACTTTTGGTAAAATTCTGGCTGTGTTTCACAAACAAGTTGATTAGGGAATTTCACTGAATATTATTAAATATCCCAGATACAGTTATAGCAGGTTTATTAAAGTATTAAATCATTTTTGCTATTCCTAATATATTTCTTTTCATCCTTTTCAATGAAGTTGTTCTTTTTTCCTTAGGGACTTTTGCTGAGCTGAAAGCAAAAGCTTTTTTGAGAATAGACATTTGTCACTGCCTTTTGTAAAAGTTTAAACTCCTTGAAGAAATTACCCCAAGTGTTCTAGATAGGGAAGGGAGAAAATGGATCCTTCTGGGAGAAGAAAAGATGGTCCTGAAATTAGGAAGTGTTAAGAAAGCCTATACCCATGTTCAGGGAGGTGACAGTTTTCAGGACCTGAAAGCTGTGCAGTGCACATAACAAGACCCACCTGCTCCTGGTGTAGCACCACAAACTAAAGGTTTGGAAATCTGAGGAGCCACATAGGCTGCCACCAACAATGTCTCAGAAGTATTCAGTGGGGACCTGTAACTAGAGGAGAGTCCACCATGTTTCAGCATTTCACAGAAACCAGGGAATTTGTACAATTTCACAAGGGAGAGGAAATCTCAATAACTGAAGTTACATTGTCCTCAGGAAATATTTAAGTTGACTTAAAGAAAATGATGTAATATAGCTCATGCTCGTCTGAGTTTGTAGGCTAAAATTTATCCTTTCTGGGGTTGTAACTCATTTCTTTTGCTTTCAGTCCTTAAAAGGAATAATGTATTAACCATGTGGTGCCTATTGTTGATTTTTTTAGTAGTCAGTGCATGCTGACTTCTAGTAGTCATACGAGCACATGGTACAAAATTAAGACTTGGCAGGAATCTAAAATAATGTTTTCCCAGAACAAACCCATAGTTAATGAAGAGGACATTAAGTCGGAGAGAAATTAAGTCTTTCTTTCCTGTGATCCCAGTTTTGGAATCACTAGTTGAATACTTTGGTCACAGTCTTACCATCTATTGTGTGGGTGTATATACTTTCTCATTATTTTCTTAAATCTTTTTACATATACTTAAATTAGGATACTTATTTATTATTTTGTGTATGATCATGTTTGGCAAGATGACTTCCAGACAGATTTTCCTGTTGACAACATAGTTGCTAAATCTAGAAAGCTTGAAATGAGCTATAATTCTGTGTTGTAGTCAACAGAATAATATAAAAAAAAAAAACTCTGTTCATTGCATATGCTTCAATAGTCCTCTATTAGACAGTTCCTGTAGTAAGCATATAAGTAACAAATTTGGAAAGAGATCTAGACCATCAATATACTTACTAACAGCTACAAAAGTCAAGAATTAAGTTTACAGGAAAGGTAATAGGGACTCATTGTTTACATGCAGAGAGGAGGAAATTCTCAACTATCCATAAGCTCTAACTATTGGTTGCAATATAGCTATCAACAATCCCAAGAGGGTTGAGAAGGAAATGACCACTTTAGGCTGTGGTTTAAAGACAATTTTGACTGGTTGCCATAGAGCTGTAGTGATTTCTCCTGTAGTGAACAGGAGAGTCCAATGCTCCCCAAAATAATTTGAAAAAAAAGGAAGTATAATAGCAGCCCTGAATTGTGATAGCCCCAAGTCTACACATTAGGAGAAATGTTTATGGGAATGTTGTATATATAGTTCATCTTTCCAGACCATATTAGTAATTCTAATTGCTGCCCCTATTAAGAGAACACAAAGTTAAAAAAAACAGATTAGGGAATGAATGAAGTTAATTTGCAATTTAAGAGAATGCGGTCATCAAAAATTATGAACCCTCCAACTGTGTGTTGTGAGAGAAAGGTGGTTATGTTACCACCCCTTTCATATTTTAATATCTAAGGAAAGGCAAATGCAGAAACCAGAGCCCTTCTCTTGGAAATAGCATTTGGAAAAGGGGGTCTGGAAAATGACTTTGGATCAAAATTATAGTGTTTTAGTGAATGAGCATTTGAGACATACTTATGACACTGATTTTCTGTGCATAGGCTTGAGAAGAATGGGAGATGTTCCCATGTGTTTCTTTTCAGACCCTCAAGAGGAAAGATGCATTCACAATGAACAAGCTGATTTTGATATGTGTGAGTTGTAAACATTACACCAGTAGGTGAACTGGAAAATTCTGCAAATAAATGTCCTGCACCATTGTGAAAGTGAACATACAGAAGCAAATTTGCTTCCTCAGTAAGCACTATGTTTACCTTCACCGTGGTGATTAATAATAAACCTAAAAAGGACTATTTGGTCATAACACCATCATTAATGTAAGAATATTGATACAATATCTTACTGATAATGTAAGAATCAGTTCAGCTTTCTAGTATTTTTCACTAAGATGAAAAATGTTTACACAGAATACCTAACTTAATATATCTGAAGTCCCATAAAATAATTAAAATCAAGCATTCCTTTAAAGACTTTCAATCTAGATAAAATAACAGATAATAAAGGCTTTTGTTAAGCCCTTGGTACACATATAAGAAAAGAAATATCATATTTGTAATAGAGGTAGGGTAAATTATTCTAAAGAATAAGAAAGCATTTGCAGCAAAAATTGTAGCTTCAGGAATAAAGCTAATCTTCATAAAGGGTCCTGGTTGAATTACAAACAGCTCTATCCTTTAAAATATATATAAAGATAGGTTTTTACTGTATGGCTTTTTTGTTCAATACATGGATTTTTAAAATCTACATTAGAGACACTCAAGAAAAAATAATGGACCTGGCAATAAGGAGAAATTTGTAAATTGCAGAGTACTCCTTTGTGTTCTTAGTCATATGTCATTTTATGTTTATATTTATATAGTATTTAATTTAAATAGTTATGAAAGGAGGATTTGTGGCATTTTCCCTGAGCATTACAAGCTCTAACAATACTTTTTGACATACAAAAGCATCAGATAGGTATTTGAAAATCATTACTTGAGCAGAACAGGGACAGAGAAGAAAGAAAAAGAAAAAGCAGAGACAGAAATGCAATCTAAATGTGATATTTATGGAGAATTTTGAATATTTTTATAAATAAAAACTCTATGATTATTCATAGTGTTCATCAATTTACAGCTCATTCTCTTTCTTACTGTGTCTCTCCTTTTCTCTCTCTCTACACACACATACACACACACACACACACACACACACACATACATGACCCAATACCTGTAGCCTGTTCTTTGCTTCAGTTAGACTTATTAGTACTGAATTTCCCATTACAAAGGCTGCTGGCATTTATGAGTCTGGGCATTTGTCTTTCCCTAGAAATTTAATTTTATCTTAATTTGGTATATGATGTACAGTTATTAAAAATAAGCACCATTCAGAATGGCTGGATATACTTTGCTGCATATCATTGTCAATACATTAGATGTTTAACTTCAGACCCAACCACAACATAGTACCTTAGTATGGTTATAATCAGCATTTTCTTGTTTACTAATGAAGTTTCAGATTATTTCATGTATTTACTGACCATTGAGATGTCATCTTGTTTCTAATTTTTTCCCCACTTCCCATTGGAGTGTTTTACTATATTACTATGGATTCATAGAAAGCATTGACATATCTTTGGTAGTAATCCTTGTCAGCTTTATGCACTACATATGTCTTCATCTAGTCAGTTCACTTGCCTTGTTTTTTTACAAAATTTTTATAAATAGATGTTTCATTTTGCCATAGTTCATTTTACCAACTATATCCCATATGTTCTAGGCCTTTGTTCCCTGTTCAAAAAATTCTTCACTACGGCAAAACTTTTGAGGAATACAGTGGAGGAGGAGAACCCTATGCTCATCTTACCTACAACTAGGTAACACTGACATCAGTGTAAGTAAACCAGAAAATGAGCCAAAGACTGGCAGAACAGACTTTCCACAGCTAAATGTATAGAAGAGCCACAGTGAAGAAGGGAGGAAGGGCAGAGATGCAGTCACAAGATAAATGGACCTGTGGGACTGTCCTAAGGAGGGAGAGACATGGTGGGCACAGAGAATGGACAGGGACAAACCATCAAACCAAGTACTCCAGGCACAGGAAACCCACATGACAACCAGAGAGGCATAAATTGCATAAGTTCTCACAATCAGTGGGGCTTAACACCTGGAATTTTAAAAAATCAACAGGCTAGGCTCTAGGAGAGCCAAGAGGACCAGAAGAAACTGAGTCCCCATCCTTAAAGAAACATTACAGCAAATAGCCACAAAAAGATAGAGCAAAGAAGCAGCAGTTTGAAAAATGCCTTGAGTATATAGGAGGGAGATTTGTTTACTAATCTCAGAGCCTGTGCTGGAGGGGCAGCAATCTTTGGGAGGATTCTCTAACAACAAAGTAATTGGTGGATGCCATTTCCTCCCCCGGCCCTCAACCTAGACATGCACATGTACAGGATCCAGCACAACACCAACACTCACTACCCATCTTGCTAACAGAGCACCCTGCTTCCATGTTCTCCTGCAGACATACTACCTCTGATACACCCTTGGTCAGAGCCCATCCAAAGTGATGCCACACTGGAAGGGTGCAAGCAGGGGGATGATCTCACTGTAAGGTGACTCATTCCTGGGAAAGAAGGGAAGATAACCACACACACAGAGTAACTGCATCCTCAACAGTGGGCTGGGGAAAGACGTCTGGTCTGGATACAGGCCCCGCCCCCCAGGGAACAACACAGGGAAAACACCCAGCAATTTGTGCTACTGCATCTTTGGCAAACTCCTGGTTTAACTCAACTCAAGGCCAAGGTGGCTCCAGCCTGATCCACTAACAACACAGGGACCAAACACTGTCCACAAGAGGCAAAAAGAGCCACTTCAGACAACTGGACTACAGGCAAAAGTGGTTCAGCCACAACAGTAGGGCACAGGCAACACACAAAGGAGACACCTCTGAAGAGCCAGGTTCTGGTAAACAGGGGACACTACTCTGCAGGGCACTACATGACCTCTTCTTCATAAGCCTACTGTTTTCAAGACCAGGAGATTTAGCTAACTTCTGTAACATGTAGAAACAGACACGGTGTTAGACAAAATGAAGAGACAGAGGAATATGTGGTAAATATAAGAACAGGACAAAACCCACAGCAACAGAGTTAAACGAAATGGAGATAAGTAATATTCCTAATAGGGAATTTAAAGTAATGATCATAAAGATACTGACTGGACTTGAAGAAAGAGTGGAAGACCTAAGTGCAACCCTTAACAAAGAGAGAGCAAACATATAAAAGAACCAATCAGAGATGAAGAACATAATAACTGAAATTAGAAATACACTAGATGGAATAAATAGTAGACTAAACAAAGAAAAAGAAAAGATCAGCGATCTGGAGGGTGGAATAATGGAAAGCAATCAGCTGAGCAGGTTAGAGAAATAATAATAATAATAAATGAAAATAGACTTAAGGAACTCCAACACCATCAAGCATAGTAACATTAAAATTATAGAGATTCCAGAAGAAGAAGAAGAGTGAAAAGGGTGCAGAAAAATTATTTATATAATCACTGAAAATGCCCAATCTGGGTAAGGAAACAAAAATCCAGATACAGGAGGCACAGAGAGCCCCCAACAAAATCAATCCAACGAGGTCCATACCAAGACAACACAGTAATTAAAATTGCAAAAAGTAGTGATAACGAGACAATTTTAAAAGAAGCAAGAGAAATAAAACAGCTATATAAAAAGAAAATCACATAATGTTTATCAGCTGATTCTTCACCAGAAACTTTACAGACCAGACGGGAGTGCCATGATATATTCAAAGTACTAGAAGGAAAAAAAAATGGCAGCCAGAAATACACTATCCAGCAAGCCTATCACTCAGAGAGAGGGATAAAGAGTTTCCCAGAAAAACAAAAGTTAAGGGAATTCAAACCACTTCACCAACCCTACAAAAAATGTTGAAGGGGACTCTCTGAGTGCAAAGGAAAAACTGTAAGTAGGAATAAGAAAAGTAGTAAGCACAAAAGCCATAAAATTAAGTTTATCTCTAAATATCAGTCAAGAGATTCACAAAATAAAAGGACGTAGTATATGACACCATATACCTAAAATGTGGGAGGGAGAGAAGAATAGGTTCAAATTTAAGTGACATCAACTTACTATTGACTGCTATATGCAGAAGATGTTATATACAAACCTAATGGTAACCACAAATCAAAAATCACTATGGGGTGCCTGACTGGTCCAATCAGTAAAACATGCAACTCTCGATCTTGGGATTGTGAGTTCACGCCCCACATTGGGTGTATAGATTACTCAAAAACAACATCTTAAGAAAAACCAAACCACTAATGGACATGCAAAAAATAAAGAGGAAAGAATCCAAGTATATCATTAAAGAAAGCCAGCAAACATTGAAAGAAGAGAGAAAGGAACAGAAAAGAACTACTAAAACAACCACAAAACAAGTAACAAAATGCCAATAAGTACCTACCTACCAATAATTACCTTCAATGTAAGTGAACTAAGTGTTCCAATCACAAGATAGGGTGATAGAATCCATAAAAAAGCAAGACTGATATATTTGCAGCCTACAAGAGACCAATTTCAGACCTAAAGACAATGAATATTGAAAGTGAATGGATAGAAAAGCATTTATCATTCATGGAAGTGAAAAAAGAGTCAGGGTAGCAATATTTGTATCAGACAAAATAGACTTTCAAAGTAAGATTATAGCAAGAGACAAAGAAGGACACTATATAATCATAAAGGGATCAAACAAGAACATGTAACAATTGTAAATATGCACACAACATAAAAAAAACCCAAATACATAAAACAGTAAGCAACAAACATAAAGGAAGTAATAGATAGTAACACAGTAATACTTAAGGACTTTAATACCCACTTACACCAATGTACAGATCATCCAAACACAAAATCAAGAAAGAAACAGTGACTTTGAAGACACATTGCACCAGATGGGCCTGACATATATTCAGAACTTTCCACTCTAAAACATCAGAATACACATTCTTTTAAGGTGCATGGAGCATTCTCCAGAATAGATCACATATTATGCCACAAAACCAGTCTCAACGAATTCAAAAAGATCAAAATCATACCATGCATAATTTCTGAACCCAATGGTATTATGAAACTAGAAATTAACCACAAGAAAAAAAAAAAGGAAAAAGCACAAATACATGGAGGTTAAGTAACATGCTACTAAGCAATGAATGGGTCAAAAAAGAAATCAAAGAAGAAATCAAAAATTACATGGAAACAAATGAAAATGAAAACACAATGGTCCAAAGTCTTGGGATATAGCAAAACCAGTTCTAAGAGGGAAGTTTATAGCAATAGTGGCCTACCTCGAGAATCATGAAAAAGCTCATATAAAGAACCAAACTTTATACCTAAAAAGGCTAGAATGAAGAATGAACAAAACCCAAAGCAGCAAAAGAAATAATAACAACAATTAGTACAGAAATAAATGATACAGAAACTAAAAATTAAAAATTAAAAAAAAATCAGCAAAACCAGAAGCTAGTTTTTTGAAAAGATCAACAAAACTAATAATTTTCTAACTAGACTCATAAAAAAGAGAGAGAGAGAACTCAAATAAATAACAGATGAAAGAGGAGAAATAACAACCAACACAGAAATATAAGCAATCATAAGAGAATATTATAAAAAATTATATGCCAACAAGGTGAACCTAGAAGAAGTGGATAAATTCCTAGAAATATTGAACATCCTAAAACTGAATCAGGAAGAAATCGAAAATTCGACCAGACTGATTTCCAGCAATGTCCAGAGCCAAATGGCTTCACAGGAAGAAGAAGGAAATCTTCCAAATTCATTCTAAGAGGCCAACATTACCCTGATATCAGAACCAGATAAAGATACTACTATGAAATGAGAACTACAGGCCAATATCTCTGATGACCACAGATGCAAAAATACTCTAACAATATTGGCAAGCCAAATCCAAGAACACATTTAAAAAAATCATTCACTACAATCAATTAGATTTATTCTTGGAATCCAAGAGTAATTCAGCAAATTTATCAACAGGATTCATCACATCAACAAGAGAAAGGATAAAAACCATATGATCATTCCAAAAGATGCAGAAAAAGCATTTGACAAAGTTTAACATCCATTCATAATAAAACCCTCAACAAAGTAGGTTTAGAGGGAACATACCTTAACATAATAAAGGCTGAATATGAAGAACCCAGACCTGACACCATAATCAATTGTGAAAAAGTGAGAGCTTCTCCCCTAATCAGGAACAAGACAAGGATGTCCACTCTCACAAATTTTTTTCAACATAATACTAGAAGTCCTAGCCACAGCAATCAGACAAGAAAAAGAAATAAAAGGTATAGAATTGGTAAGGAAGAAATAAAAATTCCATTATTTGCAGATAACATGACACCATATAGAGAAAACCCTAAAGACCCCACCAAAACACTACTAGAATTGATAAATGAATTCAGTAATGTCACAGGATACAAAATTGATATACAGAAATTTGTTGCATTTCTATACACTAATAATGAAGCAGCAGTAAGAGAAATTAAGAAAACAATCACATTTATAATTGTACCAAAAATAATAAAATATCTAGGAATAAACTTAATCAGGGAGGTGAATGACCTGTACTCTGAAAATTATAAAATGCTGTTGAAAGAAATTCAAGATGACACAAATGGAAAGATATCCCATGCTCATGGATTAGAATAATATTGTTAATATGTCCACTCTACCCAAAACAATCTACACATTTAATGCAATGTCTATCAAAAAGCCACCATCATTTTTCACAGAATAGGACAAAAAAATCCTAACATTTGTATGGAACCATAAATGACCCTGAATAGCCAAATCAATCTTAGAAAAAGAGTAACAAAACTGAAGATATCAGAATCCCTGATTTAAACATATACTACAAAGTTGTAGTAATCAAAACAGTATGGCACTGTCACAAAAAAGGACATCTAGATCGATGGAACAGAAAAGAGAGCCTAGAAATAAACCCACGATTATATGGTAAATTAATCTTTGCCACAAAATGAAATATTATGCAATGGGAAAGGACAGTCTCTTCAACAAATGGTGTTGGGAAAACTGGACAGCAACATGTGGTAGAATGAAACTGGACCACTTTCTTATACCATATACAAAAATAAACTCAAAATGGATTAAGGACCTAAATGTGAGACCGGAAACCATAAAAATCCTAGAAGAGAGCACAGGCAGTAATTTCTCAGACATTAGTTATAGACACATTTTTCCAAATGTCTCCTGAGGCAAGGGAAAACAAAAACAAAGATAACCCATTGGTACTACATCAAAATAAAAAGCTTCTGCACAGCAAAGCAAACAATCAACAGAACCAAAAGACAACCTATTGAATCGGAGAAGATATTTGCCAATGAAATATCCAAAAAGGGCTAGTATCTAAAATGTATGAAGAACTTAAATAACTTAACACCAAAAAAATGAATAATTCAATTAAAAACAGGGAGAAGACATGAAAAGACATTTCTCCAAAGAAGACAGACAGATGGCCAACAAACACATGAAAAGATGCTCAGCATCACTCTCATCAGGGAAATGCAAATAAAAACCACAAAGAGATACAACCTCACACTTGTCAGAATGGCTAAAATCAGTAACACAAAAAACATCAAGTGTTGGAGAGGAGGTGGAGGAAAAGAAAGCCTCATGCACTGTTGGTGGGAATGCAAACTGGTACAGTCACTGTGGAAAACAGAATGGAAGTTCCTTAATAAATTTATGAAATGTGTCACCTTTTATAAACAATAAAAGTGTTCTTTATTGTTGTTGGAATCTTTTAATAGTATGTGAACCTTACAACACACTGTAAGGGACTTTTTTACAAGTTTGTATAAAGACACTTCCTTCATGTTAACTAACTTGAATTAAAAAAAAGACTCTTCCTTCAAAAAAAAATCAAACTAATATATGATCTAGTAATTTCACTACTGAATATTTACCCAAAGAATGTGAAATCACTAATTCAAGAAGATATATCCACCTCTATGTTTATTGCAGCATTATTTACAATAGCCAAATTATGGAAGCAGCCCAAGTGTCCAACAACAGATGAAGGGATAAAGAAGTGCTATACAACTGAATATTATGCAGCCATAAAAATGAATGAAAAGTTACAATTTGCAACCACCTGGGTGAATCTAGAAGGTATAACTGTAAGTGAAATAAGCCAGTCAGAGAAAGACAAACATGATTTCACTCATATGTGAAATTTAAGAAAAAATGAACAAAGAAAAAAAGAGACAAGCCATAAAACAGGCTAACATACAGAAGAAATTGATGGTTGCCAGAGTGGAAATGGGTAGGGGAATGGGTGAAATAGGTGGAGATTAGGAGTACATTTACTGTGATGATCACTAACTAATGTATAGAATTGTTGAATCACTGTACTGTATACCTGAAATATAACAGTATATCTTAACTATACTATTTTTAAAAATTAGAAAATTTAAAAAAAGAAATTATTACTAAAATGTAAAGAGGTATCTTTCTTCATTTACCTCACAAAGTTCTAAAGTTTTGTTTTATTTAGGTCTTCATTCAACAGAGAATTGTTCTTGTTTTTGTTGTTGTTTGTAATGAAAGATAAAGCTCCGATTTTTTCCATATGGGTAATTTATATAAAGTTGATTCTCCACTGACTTCCAAACCTTGTCTCTCATGTATCAACTTCATACACACACACACACACACACACACACACACACACACACACACAGAGTTTTGTATCTGGGCTTTACGTCTGTCTCCATTGGTCCATTACTCTACTCCCATGTCAACATTGCCTCTCCTTGCTTGCTGTCACTTCATGATGTCTTCATATATTGGTAAGATACTTCCTCAAAATGTTCTCTTTCATAGCTGCCTCAGCTTCCTTCCCCTTTGCTCTTCTAAGTGAACATTAGAAACATCTTCCCAAGTTCCATGAAAACATGAGTGACATTTTTATTGGAATAATGCCTTGAATTTATATACAAATTTGGAGATAATTTACATCTTTAGTATTTTGACTTTATATCACATACAGTATCTCTCACCATTTATCTAGTTCTTCTTTAATGACTTTCAATAAAGTTTTATAATTATCTCCATAAAAGCCTTGCACATCTTTTGTTAGATTTATTCCTACTGCTTTACATTTTAGTTGCTATTAAATGCTATCCTTTTAAAATTACATTTCAACTGTTTTTTTCCCTGAATTTGATATGTAATAAAACTGTGAAAATCTCCTCTTATTTTAACAATTTAGTTGTAAAATCTCATGGGATGCTTATTACCCTCAAATATAGAGCACAGTTTCTTCCTTTTCAATCCATATATTTTCCTTACTCTAATTTCTAGGCTTCCTGGTCTGGCCAGCACAATGCAAAAGAAGACATGCTTTTCTCATGCCTGGTTTTTAAAGGGACTGTTTTTAACATTTCACTACTATGAGTGATAGTTCATCAATTAAGTAAGTTTTCCTCTATTTCTACTTTTCTAAGAAGTTTGATCATAAAAGAACATTGAATTGTGTTGACTTTTCTTTTTTTATTGAGATAACCCTGTGATTTTTCTATATTAATCTGTTAGTGCAATCAATTTCATTAATGATTTTCCAATAGTATATCACCCTCATATTCCTGGAATAAAATCCGTATGAGCATGATGCAATTTTTTGGACATTTTGGGTTCTGGTCATTAATTAATTGGTTTAAGGTTTTTTGTTCCTAAGCTGATCCAGTAGTCTAACTTGTAAGTTTTCATTTATAAGCTCAGTTTACTTTGGTTAAACAGTTCTATTTAAAAAGTGGGGCAATCTTCTTACTTCTTCCAGTCTCTGAAACCATCTGTTGATGACAATACTGAGTTAAAAGCTATCTTTTACTTGAATATTTGATATAATTTGCCTATAAACCCACCTTGCTTTGTAGATATGGGAGAGTTGGAATGGGAGGTAGAGTTACTTAGTGGTAGATGTTTTATTTTTTTTTAACTTTATAGTTTATTGTCAGGTTGGTTTCCATATAACACCCAGTGCTCTTCCCCACAAGTAACCTCCACCATAACCATCACCTCCCTTTACCTTTCCCCCTTCCCCTTCCGCCCGTAGATGTTTTAAATACTGTTTCAATGTATTAAGTAGATAGAGATCTTTTCATGCTTTCTATTGTTTAAGTTAAACTTTGACAAGTTATATATTCCTAATAAATTGTACCCTTCACACAACTTTTCAAAAATATTGGCAATAAGATCACCACATTTTTTTAATGTCTGCTTTGTGTGTGATTCTGTCACCTTGTTTGTTTGCTTTTTACTTATGCCCTTCTGTCAGTCTTGCTTCTTTATATTTACTTCAGATTTATTCTGTTGTTCTCTTTATAGCTTCTTAAGCTGGACACTGAGCTCATATTTTTCAGCCTTTTTGTGAAATAAATTACTTTCTGAGCATTGTGTTAGCCATATCCCATAACTTGTAATATATCGTGTTTTATTTCAGTTATATTGTCTAATTTCCATTATGATTTCTTCCTTGAGTTATATAGTAATTTGTTATTTTCAAACATAAAAAAGATTTCTCTTCCCATAAGATGATTTTTTTCTTATCAGTTCTTTTGTTGAGAGTTTAGCACTGTTTTATTTAAGAAGCTTGATCCAAGTGTCACCTTATTAAATCTAAAGTCCATGGCTCCTTTTTTAGTGTAGCTACCAAATTCCAATCATCTTGGGCTTGGTAATACCAACAAGACAATATTTGTACTAAAAACAGCTTATTATTTTGGTTTTCAGTTTTTTCTCTACCTTGAGCCCTTGTGGTCAAGTATCTTGCAAGCTAAATTATACATTTTTAAATGATTTTCTAGCAGAAAATTTTTAAACTATCTAGTCAATCACATTGCCAGAAACAAAAGTCTGAGGATGGACTTTCATGTACATGCTGCAGTGTGGGTAGATTATAGAGGCAGGAAATTTTTCCAAAACTAGTTCTTTTTGCTTAGTAAGTACAATTCTCAGGGGACTATTAATTTATCAATGGGGTCTGTGTGAGATAATACTGGGCCACTATCTTATACCATACACAAAATTAAACTAAAAATGGATTAAAGACTTGATGTAAGGCCTGAAACCATAAAAATCCTAAACAAAAACAGATGAAAATCTTGACATTGGTCTTGATGAATTTTTAGAGTTGACACCAAAAGCCAAGGAAATAAAAGCAAAAATAAACAAGTGGGACTACATTAATCTGAAAGCTTCTGCACAGCAAAGGAAAGCATCAATAAAACAAAAAGGCAACCTACTGAATGACAGAAGATATTTGCAAATTATGTATCTGGTAAGAGATTAATATCCAAAATATAGAGAAAGCTCACACAACTCAATAGCAAAAGAAAAACAAAACAAAACAAAAAAGCAAACACAAGCAAACCAAAAAAAAGTCACAATCTGATTTTGAAAATGGACAAAGGATCTGAGTAGGCATTTTTCCAAATAAGACATATAGATGTCAACAGGTGCATGAAAAGTTGCTCAACATCGCTCATTATCAGGAAAATGCAAATCCCAACCACAATGAGATATCATCTCACACCTGTTATAATGGCTAGTATCAGAAAGACAAGAAATCGCAAGTGTTGGAAAGAATGTGGAAAAAAGAGAACTGTCAAGCACTGTTGATGGAATAAAAATTGGTGAAGCCACTAGAGAAAACAGTATGGAGGTTTCTCAAAAATAAGTAAATAAATAAACTACCATATGATTCAGCAATTCTACCTCTAGGTATTTAGTCAAAGAAAATGAAAGCATGATTTTGAAAAGATACCTACATCCCAATGTTGAATGTAGGATTCTTTACAATAGCTAAGATATGGAAAAAACCTAAGTGTCCATTGGTGGAGTAATGAATAAATAAATTATAAGACAGGGGTTGGAGAGAGAGAGAGACAGACAGACATATACATACACAATGGAATATTTTTCAGCCATAAAAAAGAATTAAATTTTGCATTGGAAACATGGATGGAATTAGAGTTATGTGAACTTGAGTCAAGCTAAGCTAAGTGAAATAAATCTGACAGAGTAAAACAAATACCACATTATCTCACTTTTATGTGTAATCTAACAACACAACCACCACAATAACAATAACAACAAAACCAGAATTCATAGATACAAAGAACAGACTTGTAGTTGCCAGAGCCAGAGGGTGAAAGGAGTAAAGTAAAGGTGGTCAAACAGTACAAACTTCCAGTTATAAAATAAACCAGGGTAATGTAATAGACAGCATGATGACTATAGCTAATAATACTGTATATTTGAAAGTTGCTAAGCGAGTAGATTTTCAAAGTTCTCATCATAAGAAAAACAAAATTTAACTATGTGTGGTGATGGATATCGACTAAACTTATTGTGATTATTTTGGAATAAATAAAAATATTGAATTATTATACTGTAGACTTGAAACGAGTATATATTTATATACCAATTACATCAATAAAAGTTAACAGCAATATAGTCCAGCAAAGCAAAGAAAATGTACATATGGGGAGGGGACAGTAAAAAAAAAAAAAGTAAGTAATTGAGAAAGCTTAGGGACAGGAAGACTAGAAGAATTGGGTAAAAAATAATAAATCCAAGCATAAAATTATCATGCCAAGGCATATATTGTGCTGTACAGTTAGTAGCAAATTTGCTGTTGCAAAAGGAGGAAAAGCAAAGAGGGAAACATTATCCATCACAAAAATCAAAATGTCGCTAGGATTAAAATAGGCCAGTTGTCAAGGTATTGGATCAAATATGATATTATAATAAAGCAAAGCCACATCTAGCCCTGGGTAAATTCTAACACACTATTATATAAGCCGAAACATCTGCCCTGGGCAAAAACAAAGAACATCTAGCCAGTGATGTGTTGAGGGCTGTAACAGACATAATAGCTGAAGGATATTATAGAATTTTTTCTATGTTCTCGGTAGAGATTAGATGAAGGTGTATCTTTAGTGGAAATTCTGGGTATGATTTTCCATTGTGGACTCATTCGGTTAATTTTTTTAAAGTCCTATATATCTCTAGGATACTAATGCACTGACTCATATCAAATATCTATAGGTCACATTATAAAAGTGTAATTAGTTTGGTTTTACGGCAAAAGGTGGGATCAGGATTATATTCATGGCTGCATACATAGAAAGTAAAAGTCAGATAATAATAATTCTACTTAATCTTTAACTATTGAGATGTTGGGATATTATTTAAAGCTTACTGTGTTCTATTGTGATACACATAAATAGATTAACGTAAGTCTTGAGTAACTTATATTGTACACTCTCGATGATATTAGAGAACAAATTAAGTGGAAGTCCATAGAAATTTTAAACTTTATTCCCTAACAGGTTGTGCCTCCAAAGCATGAAATCATATTAATTTTAAAATATGAAAAAAAATTAAAGAATGTTCTCAAAAAAGCATAAATTATGTAAATCTATGTATAGGTAGATGTATATTTGGCAAGTAGACTAGTTCTAGGAAGGTGGGCACAAGAGAGTAAGGGGACACTGAGTTATTCTGGGAAAAGGTATACTTTCAAAAAGATGCAAGTTTTCAGCAAACTTGTAAGAATGAGATGAAATGGCAAAGAGGTGGTAAAAATGCATAGTACACTAAAAATTACATGGGATTAAATGAGCTGCATGCTGGTACCAGCAATAAGACTTACCTTAATTGAGATGGAAAGAATGAGTTGAGAATAATACTTGGAGAAATGCTGCAGAAAACAAAAGGATGTAAGGCCTTGATTTTAGAGACAATAAGGGGTTGAATCAAGACAGTACTACCATCATAGTTTTTAATCCTTAAGTCATAGAGATTTCCTAGTTACATTTAAATGCATTTGGGAGTCTATAAACCAGCTAATTTCTATATTAACCAAGTAATCATGAGAGCTCAATTAAAAGCAGGTTCTATGAAAGGGACAGAGGAGAGAAAGAGGTTGATTGGTTTGGCATTAAAAACAAAAAACAAAGAACTTGCTTGATAGTAAGGGTTAAGGATAAATCCCAAAAAGAGGAGCATGCCCATTTTCCCATTATACCGAACTGTAAGGATGTTGATACAGATGACAGCGAAAGGGAAAATTCTGTCTGGAGGAAGGGATGTTAAATATGTATTTGCAGCCTTCAACTAGCTCATCAGGAAACACGAATGAGTTTAATTTTTCAACCTCAGAAAAGGAGAGCAATTCTTAAAATTAAACAAAGGAATTTGCTGCCATCTGGTGGCAAATTTGTAAATTACAGCTTGTTTTACTATTTTTTCATTTTCAAAGATTTTTCAAACATGTCTCTAAATGATTTATTTAAAAGATTCTCACAAAGCCGTGCCACTTCTCTCCCAATAAATTATGTTTTCTTTATCTAAAGCTCAACTCCATCAGTAGTCAAATAGAGAAAATACTTAGAGAATACACACTCCAGTGTATTAATTTTTTTAATTATTTACACAAAAATTCATAAGCCAAATGAAAAGGAATCTTAATGACATATTTTTTATCATAAACTTCATGATCTGATGCAGATAAAAGTAAAATGAATGGGAATCCTTTGGGATGTAATGAAAGATTATGCTTTGAAAAGTTACATAATCATACTGAAAGCATTGACTTCTAGTTTTACCTTTATATTTAGTAGTTCTGTGGCTTAATGTAAATTATTTATTGGTTGGTATCTGTTCTTTTCTGTGAATTTGTCTCATAGAAATTAGGATCAAATGAAATGACATACATAAAAGTACTGTGAAAACTATTAAAAATCTATTTAAAAATTAAAAGAGAATTAAACTGAATAGATAAGGTAGAAGGTAGCATTGGATGTGTGCCCAAGCAGAGAAGAGAAAGTGAATTGGAGTAAGACACTTATCTGTATGTGAGATGAGTTAGAACGGCTCAAAATATAGATTATTTATGCCTAATAAGTATCCAACACCTGTTATGTATGAAGGGTATTAAGAAAAGTCAAATCCAAAGAACTCCAAAATAACTCACAAGTCTAAAGGGAGATACCATCAATTTTTTTACTGCAAAAAGATGGGAAAATGCTAATGTTAACTGTTTGCAAAGTTCAGTGAGTAGTTCCAACAGAAGTATAGATCTATTATTATTCCAACTGAAGATACAATACTAGCTTTATGTAGTGGGAAAAGGCATTAAAATGACGTTCATGAAATAAATAGTGGCTGTGCCTACCTGTTGCTACAAGTTGGGATAACAGCTTACACATATATACACAAGTTATATACAAAAATTCCAAAATGTCTGTGTATTTCATACAAGCATTATCAATTCTTTTTTCAAGGAAAATCATCAATTCAGTATTTAAAACACTTAAGATGAGGAAATCCACTAGATTCAGTGCATTCGAGAACCTTGAGACTTGCACAAACTGCTTCATCCTTCCCACTACCCTTTCCCAAGCCCCTGAAGCAGGTCTGCAGGGTCCTGTAAACCCACAAGACTTCATTCCACCATGAATTAGGAAGACCGACTGGTTGAAAGAAAATTTTTATTTCTTATCTGGGCAGGGAGGAGGGGCTAAGATGTAAGGGAGTTACAAAGAAGTTTATTGGTCCCTTAAGAGAATTTCTTAGAGAAAATAAATCATGTCTTCACAATGTCTAATAAGACTAGTTCTTCGGAGCACCTGGGTGGCTCAGTTAAGTGTCCAACTCTTGATTTTGGCTCAGGTCATGATCTCACAGCCCCGCTTAGAAACCCTTGTGTAGCCATTGGGCTCTGTATCCAGCTCCGCTGACAGGGCCCTGGGAGCCTGCTTGGGATTCTCTCTCTCCCTCTCTGCCCCTCCCCCACTTGTGTTCTCCCCCACCCCACCCCCAAAAATAAATGAATACACTTAAAAAAAGATTAGTCCTTTTGCATTGTGTTACTCATGGTAACTCGTCTAAAAAATATATAAATCCAATTCTAGTAAAGTGAAGAAAAATGTCCATCAATAGATAACAAAATGTTAAAATGGGCATTTTGACCAAAATAATAAGACACTAGATGCCCAACACCAAAATGAGGCATTCCATCAGAATGCAAATATTCACAGAAGAAAAGGAGCCTCTGTAGAGGTTCTTTCCTCAAATAGAGCCTCTTTCCTCAAATATCGGAGGAGAGAGAATATCTAAGTTAAGATTTTCCCAAGAAACAGAACCACTAGGACATTATATGTATTTATAGAGAGAGAAAGAGAAATATTTAATATACAGAAGTGGCTCATACTATTACAGAGGCTGAGAAATCCCACCATCTGTCATCTGCAGGCTGGAGGCTCAGGAAAGCCAGTGGTATAGTTTCAGTTGAAGCCTGAAGGCCTGAGAGCCACAGGGGAGCCAACGGTTCAAGTTCCCATCCAAGCACAGGAGAAGAAGACCCACGTCCCAGCTTAGGAGTTGGGCACAGAGAACCAATACTCTTTTTCCCCACTATTTTGTTCTATTCAAACTCTCAAAGCATTAGGTGATGCCCACCCTCACAGGGAAGGGCAACGTGCTTTACTCAGTCTACTGATTCAAATGCTAATCATACCCAGAAACGCCCTCAGACACACCCAGAAATAACATTTAACCAAATATCTGGACACCCCATGATCCAGTCAAGTGGACACATAAAATTAACTATCATATATATTTCATGACTCATTTTTTTAATTTTAGAAAGATAATATAGTGTGTATTACATAACATCCTCAGTGGATATTATATATCAATATTTCTGCAGCAAAATGTATGCATATTCCTGCCAAGTGGGATTTTTAAAAGGTTATAAAGCTTATAGCCTCATGCTAATTTAAGTCAAATATTGCTGCCAAATAAATATGCAGGATACACACAGGTGTATAAAGAGATATAGATACGTTCACCATTTTTTCCTTATTAAGAACTTCTTAGATTTCAGTATTATAGATAAGGATTATAGTCAAAAGCCATATATATTGTGCTGTGTCTTTTATCTTGCATGGGCAAGAAAGACAATTTGAAGAGGACTTCTTTGGAGAGTAAGTGGGAGACATGGGAGAAATATTTGCTGAAGTTTCCCACGGGAACTCTCAGAAGAATGATATGCCCCTTTCTTTAGGAGGCTAGAATGGACTGGTGCCTGGCTCTTGCCTGGGAGACACAAATGGGGAGAGACAGATCATCTGGGTTAAAAGTTAGTGACATTGAGCTCAGCCTGCATTCCCAAAGTCTGTCAGGAAAAAGTAAGCATAAATAGTGCTCATGGGGCACACATGGCCAGGTGATTCTTCTAGAGCCTAACCAGTGAAATCACCTAGAGGGGTTCAGCAGTGATCCATTTCTGTGTAGTCTCCACAAACTGTGGCTTAGAGCAATTTCTTGTTTCTTCCCAGTGTTGTGGATTGACGGAGCTGGCTCACTCAGTCAGCCTGCAATTTGGATGAAGCAGGAATGAGTAAGATGGCCCCACTCCTGTTTCAGGAGCCTCAATTCCTGGGGAGTGATGGGGAAAGTTGGGATGGTGGAGCTGGCCTCCCTCTCTAACCTACTTGTCTTTCATCTCAAGCATCTTCACATGACTGCAGAAGTATTCCAGGGGGATGAGGCCAAACTCGAAATCACACAATGTCATTTCCATAGCATTCTATTTTATCAAAGCAAGCCACAAGGCCAACCCCGCATCCACAGAATAGGGAGGTGGATTCTGCCTTATGATAAGGGGAGCAGCAAAGAATTTGAGGTCATATTTAGTATACCACCAGAGAGAAAGGAATTCAGCTGTCAGAACCTGCAAGCCCATCAGACATGCCCAAGGGCCAAAAGAAGTCATGAACTTTAAGTCAGAAGAGGAGTCACTCACCCAAATCAAGAAAATGAATAAGCACCCCCCAAAAAGGCTGAGCATTCCAATAAGCAATGAAAACACCCAAAGAATCATCAGCTAAACCCAGAGTCCAAAGACATCCCTGATGCCTCTTCCAAAACCTTTCCATCCCTTGCTTCAAAGAAGTTACGAAATGGAGCAAAAGGGGAGAGGAAGGGTAGAAACAAAAGGTTTGGAAAGAGAATGAAGGAACACGCCTCCTTTTGAAACTGTCTATTTGTATAAGGTCTCAGCTGGGGAAAATTTTAACTTTATATCATATTCAAAGTTTAAAACATGATACTAGCTACTTTTTAAAAAAATTTTAATGTTCATTTATTTTTGAGGGAGGGAGAGGCAGAGAGAGAGGGAGACACAGAATCCAAAGCAGGCTCCAGGCTCTGAGCTGTCATCGCAGAGCCCCAACTCAGGGCTCAAACTCATGAACCACGAGATCGTGACCTGATCCCAAGTCGGATGCTTAACAGACTGGGTCACCCAGGTGCTCTATTAATTATAATAGTTATCTTTGAAACTCAAAATGACCATATATTTTTTTTCTAAAGAGAGAACTGAAAACACATGGACCTGCCTGAAATTTCATTCACAAGTGGGAATAATTGCCATTATTGAGTAACTATTAAAGGGAAGATGAGAGACAAAAATAATGGTACTCTCTGGGTGGCTGCTATTGTTACTGATCTTGAATCTGGAGCTTTAACATGTGTATTTGGTAGTGAGAAGTATAATAAATACCCTGTGAGATCTGTTGGTTCAATGTGTTAATTTTTCTTAAAGAAATGAATGAGAGTACTATATTAAATAAAACAACAAAATATCCTGAAAATTAGCTTGATACGTGTCCTTTCCCAGAGCTTCATATGTCATGGTGCTTGCTCAAATCTCCCGTCTAACTCTATAAACTCTATAGCCCATGTGTCTCTTTTCCTCACTCTCCTCTTCATAAAATTAGTACCTTCTTTTATTCCAGCAATGGCTCCTTGCTGAGCACACATCCACACACACACACACATACATACATCCACACGCATGCGCGCACACACACACACACACACATCTGATTCATAAAATGGAGATTCTCCATGTCGGAATAAAAATTTCTCCTATATCAAATTTTGAAACCTAGTTCCATAGGTAATGAAAGAAATATAGTGAATATATTAAGAAGGCTAATCAGATGGCCATGTACAATGGTTTTAAAAGAGACCAACAGGGATGCCTGGGTGGCTCATTAGGTTGAGCATCCAACTCTTGATTTCAGCTTAGGTCATGATCCTGGGATTGTAGGATTGGATCCCATGTGGGGCTCTGAGCTGAGCATGGAGCCTGCTTGGGATTCTTTCTCCCTCTCTCTCTCCCCCTACCCTTCTCGTGCACTTCCTCCCTCTCTCTCCCTCCCTCCCTCCCTCTCTCTCAAAATAAAAAAAAAAAAAAAATCAAAGGGAGAAGATTTAAAAGTGACCTAAACAGAATAGGAATGATATTCAGTTATATGCAAATAACAGAAAATTGGACATTGTGAACCATGATTTATGGATGAGAAATTGTAAATAACTAGTTAAGGTATAGAGAAAAGGGTTTACTTTTAGAACATTGTAATACTCATAAGTAAGTATAATTTGACACTGTTGTCTTTGCATTAACCAAAATATCAGAAATTAAGGCTTTCTCAAATCTCAGTATATTGTGACAGGTTAGGAAAAGATGATGACACTGTAATCTGAAGATGCTGTTTGAGATCTACATTAACAAATTATTTTAAATAATTATCCAAACACTCCAGATGGGCAAAAACAATATTCCAATGTACCAAATCATCAATGATCAAGATTTGCCATTTACTGAAAATGTTCCAAAGTTGATCGTGGTAACCGAGGCACAAATCTGAATACCTTACAAACCACCAAATTGTGTAATTTTACACATGTGAATTGTATAGTATGTGGATTGAACCTCAATAAAGCTGTTACCACAAAAAAATGTTAAGAATAATTGCCATTTATACTGATACAAGTCAAACTCTTTATTTAATTTAGGTTAGGTATCATACACATTCAAAATTTCTCCAGTTTATAGAATAATATAATATATTTTAATTCAGTACTCATTAGCAAGTATTAGTAGAACATCTAGTATGTAATAGGAACTCTATTCAGCTCGAAGAGATACACAGTCACAAGACAGAAATAGGCATTGTCTTGATATATTATAATCTAGGATTCTGACAAATCAACAGAAAATTATGAAGCTCCATGACATGTAATTATTATAAGGGAAATACCAGATGTGCGGTTGGGGGAGGGGTGCATAGAAGAATTTAATTCATATTTGAGGAAAGGGTGGCAAGTCAGGGAAGCTTCCAGGAGGAAATGGCATTTAAATAAAAACTTTAAGACTCAATATTAAAAATAATGACACAAATAAAATATCTGAAGATTTTAAGAAACATAATGCATTTGAAGAATTGAATCCTTATGAAAAATACAGGGAGGTGTGGCAAGAGACAATGCTAGAGAAGCAGGAGAGAGTGATGTGTGAAGTCTGGCTTGTCAGCCATTGGGAGGCAGTAAGCAAAGATGAGACAGCATTTGATTTGCAGTTTTCAGAGATGACTCTGGTTTCAACATTGAGGACAGAATTAAAGGTGAGAGCTGAGAGAAGAAACTGGGGTCCTGGGCCTTGGGGGGTGATTAGAAGTGGGTGGACAGGACTCTCTCCCCAGATTACTTCTGTTTTCCCTGAGAAGGAGAGGAAGCCCACCTGAGGGGGTAGGAAGCACAAGTGAGGAGTTTCCAGAGCTGTGCTTGAGAGCAGTGACTATTTGATAGTGTCACCAAGGAGAGTGTGGTCTATGCCTCACCAAGAAAATACAAAAAGTTTACCATGTAACACTGATTGATTGACTGTGTGTTGAGACTACAATTCAGAGTGGAACCATTAAAGTAACTAATTGTTACCCTATACTCATCTTTTTTACCCCAAAAATGTTCTTCTTTCTTCAGTGATCCCTTCTCCTCATGAATGGCATCAGCAGGAATGCAGCTATATAAGCCATAAACATGGGATATTTATCCAGGACTCAAATCCTTACTTTCTCTCTCCTCCCTAGTTCTCAAATTCACCTACTTCCCCACAATTTCATGGTCAGTACCTTGTTGTAGGTCACCTTTAGCCTGAGCTGGATTCCTGGAGTAGCTTCCTCCCTGACTTTGCCTTTGGCATTATTCTCTCCAGTGCAAAGTCCTAATGGGATCCTTTGCTGCCAGCCCAGGAAGCTGCTTCAGACTATTATTGCTACTCCGTGCATGACTGTTTTAGTTCAAAGAGGCAAAGAGTGCTGCATTAGAGAGAGTTTGAGACCCCTTTCTCCTTCTAACACTTCCTATGCCTCATCTCCCTCCCTTCGCCATTAGCTGTCCATTTTCTGGTCTGCCTAAGAACAGAAGAACTTGAATAGAATAAGACTACGAGATCTGGACGTTGAACCATTGCTGAGTGTGAGTGAAGGAGATGCTTCCTCATTTTTCTGTCTTCCTGGGGCCACAGGAAGAATGACTACAAAAGTACTTGATATTGTACTTGATATTGAGTCCACTTGATAGGCAGTCCAACAAGGGGGATGCCAGGACACCAGAGAGACCAGAGGAGAGCAACATGCCACAGGTTCTGTAGGATGATTTGAAAGTGGGCAGCTATGTCGAGGTTTGCTGTAACCCAATTCTATTATATCGGCTCAGTATCTGGCAGCTTTTTGATGAGTATTTATTCATTGATCTCCTCAAATATCTTCTATGTGCCAAAATATTTTACCAGGAGAATTCCCATATGAGTAAGACCCTGTCCCCACCCCCACAGTCTTGGCAGAGGTACAGCTGCCAACAGACAATCCTAGCAGGTCCTGCACAAGTATTTCAATAGATACAAGTTTCCAAGAGACCATAGGGCAAGGAACACGGGAGTGGACTTTACACCTGTTCTCTAGATAATATAATGTCCAAATTGAAGTCTAAATGACTGGCAAATATTAGTAGCTTTTTATTGTGTATGCCATGAAAAAGTATGCAATTATAAATTACATATACATACTCCTGTCAACAGTTAATGGTTACTGAAGCACAAATTCCACACAGAGTGGGGCTGATTGTTAAGGATAGTATATGTAATATCCTATGTTTTTTCTAAAGAATTTCAATAATGGGGGTAATATCTACTAATTGTCTTTTACTTTGAGTGTCATGACTGAAAGAAAAACTCATACAAAAGGTGATGTGCTTTGTTCTTTCCTTGTCGTTTGCTTGTGCTTGCAATAATAGTATTAAGTTTAGAGATATTAGTATTAAGTTTAAGTAGTTATTAGTATTAGTTATTAGTACTTAAGTATTATTAGTATTTAAGTTTAAGTATTAGTTATTATTATTAAGTTCAGAAACACAGAAATTGAAGTTGTAATATTTTTTTCCCACATTTCAGTGGATTGCATGCAAACTCTAGGATACACAGCACTTCATCTCATCTATGAGAGAGTTATAGTAGGCATTAGCCAGGTAGTGGGAAAAAATGAGTCTGTGCAAAGGTTTTGAGACAAGAGAGAACATAGTTTCTTTGGAAAGGCTCTCTATAATGAGCTTTGAAGCCAGAATTCCTCTGCCTAGTTCTGGCTGTGACTGGCACCAAGATCTTGTACTATCAGTGTCCTAGCTTTTTTGGTGATAAAATGAAGATAATTGTGTTTGATAGTATTCCTTTGAAATTCAAAAGTAATAATGTATCAAATTAGTATCTTGGAATATTAATCTAGGTTATCTTCATTTTCCCACTTCTTTGTATGTGATTTGTCCCCAGTTGTTAAAAAGCTTCACCACTGCTTTAGGAAGAAGTATGATTGCTATAGTGACCCCCCCCAAAAAAAATCAAGATGTAATCAATTGTTTGTTGTATTTTTTGCTTCCAGAATAGGCATTTTAGAATAAAGAAGGAGGGAAAACAAGGAGGAACTTTTCATAGCCAAAGTGGTAAATTTGGAGACACTAGAAGAAAAACTAGATTCCACTCATACTTCGTAGAAAAAATGGAGCCGAGTTACCTGAACCGCCTGGGGAGGGGTATGGGAGGTTATGGCCGGAACAAGACCTCACTGGAAGGTCTGAGGGACCATGTGGACAAGAGTGGAGTCAGCATACACAGACTCACTTTCAGGGCACTATCCCTCAGAACCTTACAGAGGCCAAGCCAACAAACACCAGGGGGCGCTACTGGCTACTCCTCACCTTACTGAAGAGCGTGGGCCTCCCAATCAAGAGGTGCCCCCGTGGGGCTTTGCTGAACTCCATGAAGACTGTCTCTGTGTTCATATGGACTCTCTTTTCAAAGTCCAAAATATTCTAAGATTCCTGAGAGATAAAGAAAAGGTCCTTTATACCAGGAAGACTGAGAGTGTTCTAGAAGGGGAAACTCCCAGGACTGGGCAGTACTTGGGTAAACTGAACAATGGGAAATTCCCTTCTGCTGTATCCACGATCCACCATCCACCTAAGCCATCACCCACCTACGGGCTAACATTCTACAGAGCACTGAACATGTTATTAGGCACATTATGTGCGTGGCATCATTTAACCAGGGTCTTCATCTCTACACTACACCACTCTACACTCTGCTCCCTCCCAGATGAAATGAGATTATGCATGTAAAGTATTTAATGCTATGCCTAGTATATATACTGCTTGCTTATAATTATAATTTCACTATCATGAGAAGGAAAGGGGGAAGACAGAAGGTTGGTTTTATGCTGTAATACCAAAGGAAATACTGTATCTGAAACTTCTAAAGTTTAGATGTAGAAGTTCAGAAGAGTTTATTTCATTTTTCCAGATGATCTATTTTTTTTATTCACATAGTTTAGTCTTCTAACTTCATGCCTTCTAACTTCATGCCTTCTAACTTCATCTAAGGAGATGGAGCAAGAATGTAAAGAGTCTCCCTTCTTGAACATGTCCTTGTTTTTTTCACCTCTAGGTGGAAAGACTGTAAATGACTGTTGAGGCTTACTGTCCTCACCCCATTCACTCCCTCTGTCTTTAAGAGCTCTTGAATCTTCTCTATACCCTATACCAGCATTTCCCCCCATTGATGTATTTCTCAGGTACCCACTGATCAAAAGTACTTTTTATACTTCACTTTGCTGCCAAGTAGGGTTCTGACAATGGCTAGTGAGTAACCTTGAGATAAGTAATGGTGAGAAATCAGTCACACCACTTTGGCTGCACATTTAAGCCATGTCCTCCAACCCATGTCTGACTTTTGGATATATCTCTCTATTGGCTGTAGAGCAGGGAGGGAAAGAGGATGTTATCTATTGGTGTGCCAAAACCACACAATGTACACAACGCAAAATGCCCTAACAGTAGTGTATATTTTAAGAAGGTGTCAAAATTGTGATTAAACTTTAGAAAATTATATAAATAATACAAATTAGTGCTTTATGAAATGCATTCATTCAACAATCACTTCCTGAGTCCCCACGACATGCTGGGCACCAAGGATATAAGGAAGGAAAAAAACAGACACAATCCCTGTAGTTACAGAGCTTGGAGTTTAGTGTAAGAGATAGATATTAATCAAGTTATCAAAAATAAATGTGAAACTACAATGGTGATGCTCATTAAAAAGCAACGTTGTGACATGGTGTTTGGAAACCACCTTATAAAGCACTCAAGCTAGTCAGAAAGGTCAGGAAAGGCTTCCCTAAAGGAAATGGAAACTGGGCTTAGATCTGAAGAAACATCTTTCCAGTTGAGTCAGTGCCCACAGTGCAGATCCCAATTATATCATTTCAAATCTCTGATCTCTCCCCTTCTGAATGAACTTGTTAAAAATATAAACAAAAGCAGATATGTATGTATAGATCACATGAGACTTAAGAAGCTCCTTACCAGTGTAGCTAGCAGGGCAGAATACCCTATCTGAAAGCTAGCTAAGAAAATCTTGCTCAAAATGACACCACCAATGGGCCAAAAACCAAATGTCAGTATGGGTCATCATCCTGGAAATGTAGGAGTTTGAAAATGAGTATTAGGAAAGCAGTTAGTATACTGTAGCTAGCGACAGGAGTAAATAAAACATTGGAAAGATAACCTCATCTCAACCTCTCTGACATGTATGGGTTTTTCAGAATTCCAGTGAGTCCTTTGTTTGGGCATAGCCTTAAAGAATGTTTTCATTAACTTCTACAGACTTACCTTGGCACATAAATGCTAACCTATGGTTATTTCCTGGGATGACACTGTTTCTGCATCTGTACATGCAGCTGTATTTAGTAGATCACTGAACCCTAAAGCAAACTGAATAAAAGCCATGACCCATGCAAAACAAAACCGGAAGCTTTTTCCAACAAATGCATGCTTACAAAAACAATTTCTAAAAATAAGTATTATATATGCCAGGGTGTTACCATGGTTGAATTGTGGTATTTATTTGTTCCTTTTAGGTATTATTAATTTTCCTATTTTTAAAGTCCCTATGCAGTTGTAGGATGCAAGATTATTTTGATTATGTAATAATTTGTAAATGCAATAAAATGCTGTCTTGAAAGCATCATGCACCCCTACATATTACTGTTCCCCAAAGGACCTAAATAATTTTTATCAATGAGCATTTCCTCCAGTTGCCACTTACCAAACGAGAACCTTAAGCTAAAAACAGAACTTTAATAAAGTCAAATCTAAAATTGCTGTGTTTCATTCAATGCAAACATAACATTTAAATTAATAGCATCTATCTCCATCCTTTAGGACATATAGTATAAGTTTTAAAACTACAGATGGTGTATGGAAACGAACTTGACAATAAATTATATTTAAAAAAATAAATAAATAAAACTACAGATGGTATATATTTATTTCTGCCTTCCTTGTTGTGATGTAGACACATTGTTAATGAGAATTTTTAACTAGTGTTCTTGCTGTTGTTCTAATTCATAGCCATCATGCTGAATTTAAAAATTAACATGGACTTAGTAAAGTCTGTTACATCAGTAAGGAACTATCAAGAAAATAAATAATGATACTTATGCTTTCCTCTGTGAGCAAATATACCCATGATGTCTTTCTTTCCTAAACCGGTTCTAATCATGCAAAGGGAAACATATGTAAAATGTTTTTCACCTGTGCCAAAAAGTATCTCAGCTTCCGGGACATTTTGTAAGCTTTATAAGCAAGAGAAATATTGCTTAAAATGATATCACACCCTACATTTTACCTAGTTATGCCTAAATCCTTTGTTGATTATAGGCCATATAACTTCAGGCAGACAAAAAGAAAATAATCCCTATCATGTCGAATGCCAGTCTGTGGTGTTTATGAGTACCGCCTGCTGTGTTAAATGACTCAAACATCTGTCAGGTGTGCTATGTTATAGCCACAGGAAAATCTCAGCACAGGTTGTGTGCCAGGCAAAATGCTTTGTCTAAGACCTTGTCAATCCTGCTGATGGAGGAGTTTAGTATTCTAATGAGTAAGATTCTAAATATGTTTCTACTTTGCCAGATCCCCGGATCACATCAGGAGGCACAAATCTCAGACAACTGGAAAGAATAAGATCATTTTTAAAGGACAGTACTTCTCCTGACACACACAAATGTGTGGGTTTTAAACTATCCTGGTGAGATGGTCTCTTACCCCTTTGTAATCCCTTTTTTGAAAGTTTCATTTAACAGACTAATTTCCGTTTACTCAA
This sequence comes from Cryptoprocta ferox, assembly GCA_028646485.1. NCBI lineage: Eukaryota > Metazoa > Chordata > Mammalia > Carnivora > Eupleridae > Cryptoprocta > Cryptoprocta ferox. Next base: position 64,487,879 of record CM053560.1, on the reverse strand, counting down.
AACAAATTAATTCCAAACAATTTGCAAAGGCTACCATACTTTTGAAGAGCATTAGTTACTGTTAGCTTTACATTTTGCATAGTACAATGGTCTACAATCAATGAGTCTGCAGACATATTATTTAGTGCATTATATTTTGCTAGGCTAACAGTCACTAAATCAAAAGAAATTGTTTTGGTAGGATGCTGTATATGTGTTCCATGTAGATAACTTTTAAGTAATAAATCCAACCACTTTTCTGATATTCTAATTCTAATACATATTCTAATACATATTCTAATACAAAGTAGGTTTTTTTTAATTGACTTGGTGAAGAGCATTATAGTAAACATATTGCCTATTATATAGCAACTATTTGCTTAAAAATTGCATGATATTCCTATAATAGTCTACATAAAAGTTTAAATCCTGTCCCTAATAGTAATAATGTAAAGGAGGTTCACCTTTTGCAAAACTGACATTCAAAGTTTACTATTTTTAAACTCTACATAACATCTAGCATGAATCCTAGTAAATTCTCTTCCAAACAAGACAAAAATACATCTATAACAGAGATATAGTGAGATGAATAAAGATAGTAAAAACGAGCCATCAGGTAGAAATTACACATCAATCTTTCTCTATTCAAAATGTTACACTACTTAACATAACATATGGAAAAAAGTCACTTAGAATATTATTGCTTTCCAAGAAGACAACTATAATTTCAGCTAATGCACTAAAAAATTATATAATCTATATATTAGCATTCACAAGTAGGCCAACATAGTTTTGAGGCTAGTGATTTATCAGCACATCAAAAATAAAAATTTTCATAGCATTTATGAGTAGTAAATATGGAGATTATTCATTAATCACACAAAAGAGATTTTTCTGGGTCATTTGTTGATTCACCCATTCACTGATTTATTCATATTATCACTAAAACTACAGAAAGAATACTGAAAGTTCTAAACCTCAGGCCAGATTTTATCATTTTGCTAATTGGGTCAATTCATAAATTAAAATTACGTTGTAATCAGAAATATTTATATCATGACAAGACTTAATTTTTAGTTTCCAAGTATTTTGGCTTATTAAAGTTATACATATATATATTTACTATAGAACATTTAGAAAAAAAAAGAATAAAGATGGGGGGTACCTGGGTGGCTCAGTGTCCAACCTTTGATTTTGGCTCATGTCATGATCACATGGTCCTAAGATGGAGCCCCAAGTGGGGCTCCACACTGGGCATGGAGTCTGCTTAAGATTCTGTCTCTCCTTCCACCTCCTCTGCTCATGCTTTCATGCTCTCTGAAAAAAATAAAAATAAAAATAAATAAATAAAATAATGAAAAGTCTACACAGTCACTTTATTTTTTTTAAGTTTATTTTGAGAGAGAGAAAGATCAATAGCCCAAGTGGAGGAGGGGCAGAGAGAGAAGGTTAGAGAATCCCAAGCAGGCTCCATGCTGTCAGCACAGAGCCTGACATGGGACTTGAACACACAAACTGTGAGATCATGACCTGAACCAAAACCAAGGGTCAGACACTTAACCAACTGAGCCACCCAGTTAACCCTACACACTCATTAAAATATATATATATTCCTATATATAGGAATTAAAGTGATCCACAGTCCTACCACAACATCTTAAAAAGGCACTTCCCTCACTACAGTGCAGATTGCTAAATCAGTTGACATATATACATTGTCCATATCTGATCTTTGTGCTCGGCACCAATGAAATATAAACAAAATACCAACTGTGGAAATATGAATAAAGGACTTGATTAGGCAACTCAAAAAAGAGGCTAACCAAACAACCAACATGAAAAAGGTGGCAAGCTTTATTATTCATGAGGGGAATAAATATTAGAACAATTTAATATTCTCTAGAATGGCTACATGAAAAGGAAAGAAAATTCCAGGTAATAGAAAGGATTTGGAGAAACTGAAACTTGCTTTCAATACTAGAGGGAATGTATACTGGTGTAATGACCAATATGCATAGCCTATGACTCAACAATTAATCTCATAGATCTAAACATACACAACAGAAACAAAATATATATGTTCACCAAACCCATGTACAAGAATATAAAGCAGTTCTATTCACATTAGAGCAAATATAGAAAAATCCCGAATACCCAATAGCAGTAGAACAAATAAATAGCAGGGTATTGATAAATAATACTCTCTTCCACAATAATAATGAACAAACTATACCCAAAACAACATGGAAGTTTTTCAAACATACTGCTGAGTAAAAACAAGATGAAAACCAAAGTTTAAAACAAGTAAAAATACTTGGGGAAAAAGAAAAGCATGATGTGCTGTCCAGATTCTGCCCCATTGATCACCTTTATAGAATAAAAGCCATAAACTGTGAGGAGAAGGGCAGGAAATCTTGTTGCCCTTTAAAGTACTATTCAAGGGGCTCCTGGGTGGCTTAACCAGTTAAGCATCTGCCTTCAGCTCAGGTCATGATCTCACAGTTTGTGAGTTCGAGCCCCACATCGGGCTTTCAGCTCTCAGCACAGAGCCTGCTTCAGATCCTCTGTCCCCCTCTCTCTCTGCCCCTGTCCCACTCAGACTCTCTCTTTCTCTCTCCTAAAAATAAATAAATAAACTTTAAAGTACTACTAAAAATGTCTCTTTACAACACTGGTTTATCTGAAGGAAGGAAGCAATAATCCCTCTACCCATGTGGGAGGAGAAAAATAAATTGTGGGCTGAAGAGGGAAAGATCATTGAAAAAGTTCCTTCGTCCCAACAAGAATCTAGGGGCATAGTCCCTACCTAATATCAATGCTGAACCAGAAGAAAGGACAAAGTCTTCCTCTTCCTGCCCCCACCACCAAACTAATGGAACATCAACAGTACTCTTCTGCTAAGAAAGGGGCAAGAAGATAAAGAAAACCTTCTCTCGTACACAAGTTCAAAGACCTAAAGCTGATGAGAAAGCAAATAAGAAAAACCCTGTGGCAAACCAGCCCCCACCTTAAACACAAGGTCATGCTAAAGGAACTTGAAGCCTGCAGTGCACAAAGGTTGAACATAGCAACAACAGAGACCAACCTCAGTTCAATTTCTGACAAACCAGCCCAACCCTCCACCCAGAAGTCTAGCAAAGGAAAATATGGACCCATATTTCTTTTCACCTATTCACCTTAGTCTCTATTAGCCTACATAAAATACCAGTTGTCAACAAAAATTTAAAGGCATAAAAGGAATAAAAAAATTTTCCTTTCAAGAGATAACACAATCAACAAGACAAGACGTCTTAAATATGAGAACTGTAACACCAAAAATGTAAAATAACTGTACATGCTTGAACAGAAACATACATGAAGAAGGTCTGACTCAACTCAGCACAGGAAACAATTAGTGAACTTGAAAACAGATCAATAGAAATAACTCAAACTGAAACATTAACAGGAAAGAGTAGAAAAGAAAAAAATCAGAAGAACATCTAAGAGCTCTGAGACGGTATCAACAGACTGATATATAGCTCATTGGAATGATAAAAGGAGATAGAAAGGAAACTAGGAAAATTAAGTATTTGAATAAATAATGCCTGACAATTTTCCAAAACACATATCCAAGAATTTCAGTGAACATGAGGCATAAGTGAGGATAATACAACACACACACACACACACATCATACTCAAACACCTCAAAAGCAAAGAAGAGAATATCCTGAAAAAAAACAAAGATTAAAGGCACATAACATAGATAAGGCACAAAGATAAGAATTACAGCAAACATCACCATAAAGAATACAAGCCACTTAAAAAGATAGTGACATCTTTAAAGTGCTGGAAAAAAAAAAAAGAAACTGTTAACCAGGAATTCTATACTCTGAAAATATATTCCAAAAATAAAAGCAAAAATAAAAGCTTTATAGGAGAAAGAAAAACTTGGAAAATCCATTGCCAGTTGATCTATATTATGACAAGTCTTAAAGGAAATGTTCCAGGCAGAAGAAATGATACCAGAGAAAACCTTAAACCTACATCAAAAAATAAAGAAAACCCACTGGCACAAATGAAAATACATGTAATATTCATCTGTCTTTTTTCTAATTGTCTTAAAAGATGAATTACTAATCAAAACAAAAATAGGAGTTCTTTATTGTACACTCATAGCATAGGTACAAGTTTAAATTTGTAAAATAATAGTGCAAAAGAAGAGAGGAAAAAAATTAGACTATCCCCCCTTTGTGGTCCTTAAACTACATATGGAGTGGTTTAATATTATTTGAATATTGATTCTGACTAATTGAAGATACATATTGTAAACTCTAAGGCAACCTCTGGAAAAAAATGTAAGAGATATGAATGATAAGAAAATAATGAAATAAAATGGATTTATAAAAATTGCTCAATCCAAAAGAAGCTATAAAAGAGAAAAAAATAACCTAACCAGGGACCATGGGAAGGGGAAGGAGGGGGAAAGGTAGGGAGAGGGAGGTAGGCAAATCATGAGACACTCTTGAATACTGAAAACAAACTGAGGGCTGAAGAGGGAGGGGGAAAGGGGAAGGGGGTGATGGTCATGGAGGGGGGCACTTGTGGGGAAGAGCACTGGGTGTTATATGGAAACCAACTTGGCAATAAACTATTAAAAAAAAAAGAGAAAAAAATACAATTATCAGATGGCACTAACAAAGGATGGTAGGATGATGGTAGATTTTAATCCAACTACCTCAGTAACACATTGAGGCAAAAGTATGGGAAAATATAGGTCATGCAAAAACTAATCAAAATAAAGATGAAATAGTTATATTTATAAAGTTATATAGTTATACTTCTAAAGTCAATATCCAAAAATAATTCATAATCTTAAATGTGTCTAGAACTACAGAGCTTCACAAGCCATGAGGCAAAAACTTACAGAACTGAAAGGACAAAGACAAAAACCCCTGGTTAACAGTTACAGATTTTGACACTTCTCTCTCATAATTGAAAGAAAAAGTAGACAGAAAGAAGTTCAGTAACTACAGAGAAGATCTGAACAATGCCATTAATCAACTTGATTTATTTGCCATTTAGAGAACACTCCACTAAATAATAGCAGAATATACATTATTTTCAAAGGCATGTGAAACACTTTCCAAAACAGACCATATAAAACCAAAGCTCAACAAAATTAAAGAAATGATTTACACAATGATGTTTTCTAACAATCATAGATTAAAATTAGGAATTGGGGAGCCTGGGAGGCTCAATTGGTTAAGCGTCCGACTCTTGATTTTGATTCACATCATGATCTCAGGGTTTGTGAGATTGAGCCCCACATGTGCTGTACTGTCAGTGCAGAGCCCATTTGGGATTTTCTATCTCCCTAGCTCTCTGCCCCTCCCCCACTCATGCACATGTGTGCTCTTGATCTTTCTCTCTCTCTCAAAATAAATAAATAAAATAAATTAAATTAAAAAAATAAGGAATCAATTCCAAAAATATCTCTGGAAAATCCCTCAAATATTTGAAAATTAATTCTAATGGGTCATGAGGGTCAAAAAGGATATAACAGAGTGAAATATATTTTGCACTGAATGAAAATAAGAACATGGTGATGGGCATTGAGGAGGGCACTTGTTGGGATAAGCACTGGGTGTTGTATGGAAACCAATTTGACAATTAATTGTGTTTTTAAAAAAAGAAAGAAAAAAGAACATGGTAGGTGACGCTGGAAGCTAAAGCAGGGGTTGGGGGAAATTTATGCACCAAATGCTTACTTAGATGATATAAAAAATATCTTATATCAATACTCTAAAGTTTCTACTTTAAGAAACTTAAGAATAAAAGAGAAAATTAAGTCCCAAGCAAGTAGAAGAAAGAAATTAAGTACAAGCAGAAATCAATGAAAATGAGAACAAAAAATAGAACCCCCCCCCCCAAATACTTGTTCTGTTCCTTGGTGGGCCAGAGTCGGGGGGTGGGGGGGAGGGAAGATCAGTAAAACTGATAAGCCTCTAGCCAGACAAACCAAAAGAGAGAGAGTGAGAGAGAATATACACATTGAAATGTCAGAAATCAAAGAGACAATATCATGACAGGCTAATAAAAACACTACAAACAACTCTACACCCATAAAATCAACCACTTAGATGAAATAGTAAAAGTCATTAAAGGATCCAAAGTCCAAAACCTCACTGAAGAGTTAGGTAAATTGAGTATTTCTAACTCTATTAAAGAAAGTGAAATTATACTTTAAAACTATCCAACAAAGCATGCAGGCTCTGATGGTTTTGTTAGTGAATTTTCATCAACTGATCTATATAAAACCGTATTTTACTGTTTCTGTTTTATGATACCTTGTTTACTTTTTTCCTCTTCTTGACTCAACATCTCTTTATATGAGTTTTCTTTTCTTTTTTATTTAAATTCTAGTTAGTTAACACATACTGCAATACTGGTTTCATGAGTAGAATTCTGTGATTCATCACCTACATACAACACCCAGTGCTCATCATCACAAGTTCCCTCTTTAATATCCATCACGCATCCAGCCCATTCCCCACCCACTTCCCTCTACCAACCCTCAGTTAGTTCTCTATCTTTAAGAGTCTCTTGTGGTTTCATTAAATGCAATCCCAATCAAAATAGCACCAGCATTCTTCATAGGGCTTGAACAAACAATCCTAAAATGTGTATGGAACCACAAAAGACCTCGAATAGCCAAAGTAATGTTGAAAAAGAAAACCAAAGCTGGAATCATCACAGTTCCAGATTTTAGCCTATATTACAAAGCTGCAATCATCAAGACAGTATGGTATTGGCACAAAAACAGACACGCAGACCAATACAATAGAATAGAGAACCCAGAAATAGACCCACAAAGATATGGTCAACCAATCTTCAACAAAGTAGGAAATAATATTCAATTAAAAAAGATAGTCTCTTTAGCAAATGATGCTGGGAGAACTGGACAGCAACATGCAGAAGAATGAATCTGGACCACTTTCTTACACCATACACAAAAATAAATTCAAAATGGATGAAAGACCTAAATGTGAGACAGGAAGGAATCATCAGATTCCTATAGGAGAAAACAGGCAACAACCTCTTTGACCTCGGCCACAGCAACTTCTTACTTGACATGTCTTTGGAGGCAAGGGATATAAAAGCAAAAAATGAACTAATGGGACCTCATCAAAATTAAAAGCTTCTTCACAATGAAGGAAACAATCAACAAAACTAAAATACAATTGATAGAATGAGAGAAGATATTTGCAAATGACCTATCAGATAAAGGGTTAGTATCAAAAGTCTATAAAGAACTTACCAAACTCAACACCCAAAAAACAAATAATCCAGTGAAGAAAAGGGCAGAACACATGAATAGACATTTTTCCTAAAGAAGACATCCAGATAGCTAACAGATACATGAAAAGATGCTAACCATCACTCATCACCAGGGAAATACAAATCAAAACCACACTGAGATACCACCTCACACCCACTAAAGTGGCTAAAATTAACAACTCAGGAAATGACAGATGTTGGTGAGGATGTGGAGAAAGAGGATCTCTTTTGCACTGCTTGTGGGAATGCAAACTGGTGCAGCCACTCTGGAAAACAGTATGGAGGTTCCCCAAAAAACTTAAAAATAGAACTAACCTACAACCTAGCAACTGCACTACTAGGTATTTATTTAAGGGATATAAGTATGCTGTTTTGAAGGGGCACATGCACCCCAATGTTTACAGCAGCACTATCGACAATAGTCAAATTATGGAAAGAGCCCAAATGTCCATCAACAGATGAATGGATAAAGAAGATGTGGTATATATGAAGGGAATACTACCCGGTGATGAAAAAGAATGAAATTATGCCATTTGCAATAACGTGAATGGAACTGGAGAGTATTATTCTAAGCAAAATCAGTCAGTCAGAGAAAGATATCATATGATTTCACTCATATGTGGAACTTGAGAAACTTAACAGATGATCCTAGGGCAAGGGAAGGAAAAATAAGATAGAAAAAGAGAGGGGGACAAACCATAAGAGGCTCTTAAATAGAGAGAACAATATGAGGGGTGATGGTGGTGGGAGTTAAAGGGATGGGGAAAGTCAGTGATGAGCATTAAGAAGGGCACTCATTGGGATGAGCACTGGGTGTTGTATATAAGTCATGAATCATGGCAATTTACTCCTAAAGCCAAGACTACACTGTATATTAACTAACTTGACAATTTTTAAAAAATGTCTCTTGTGGTTTGTTTCCCTCTTTTCTCCCCTCCCATATGTTCATTTGTTTTGTTTTTTAAATTTCACATGAGTGAAATTGCATGGTATTTGTCTTTCTCTGCTTGACTTACTTTGTTTAACATAATACACTCTAGCTCCATCCACATCATAGCAAATGGCCAGATTTTATTCTCTTTGATGGCTGAGTAATATTCCATTATATACATACCCTCTTTATCCATTCATCAGTCGATGGACCTTTGAGCTCTTTCCAAGTTTGTCTATTGTTGATAATACTGCTATAAACATTGGGCTGCACATACCCCTTTGAGTCTGTATTTCTCCATCCTTTGGTTAAATGCCTAGTAGTACAATTGCTGGATCATAGGGTAGCTCTATTTTAACTTTTTGGGGAACCTCCATACTGTTCTCCAGAGTGGCTGCACCAATTTTCATTCCCACCAACAGTTTAAGAGGGTTCCCCTTTTACTATATTCTCACCAACATCTGTTGTTTCCTGTGTTAATTTTAGCCATTCTGACAGGTGTGGGGTAATATCTCATTGTGGTTTGATTTGTATTTCCCTGATGATGAATGATGTTGAGCATCTTTTCATCTGCCTGTTATCCATCTGTATGTCTTCTTTAGAAAAATGTTATTTCATCCATTAACACCCAACCCACTGACCAAAAGCAGTATTCTTCTGCTCCGAACAAAGCTTGATGTCTCACTTCTGTTTCTTCTGTAAGTCCTATCACTCAGAAACACCAGAAAGCATTTCAGCAGTATGCTTAAGGAGCATTTTAAACAGTAAAATCACCAACAAAAGGTATGAAAAGGTGAATAACATGAAAATAAGCAGACCATGGAAATGATGCTTGTTTATAGTAGGAAAGCCTGAACAGGATGGCAAAGCATCACCTCATTTGACCTCAGCTGGGACTGTGCACACTGGGTGAGTCAAATTTTCTGCTGCTCTGTGCATGTCTGAAAATGTTGCAAAAACACCACAAATTTTGATTTGGAAGTTAGAGATAAACTTTACCAAGTAGGCAAATTCACAAACACGGAATCTACAAATAATGAGGATTGACTGTAATTCACTGTATCAACGGAGTATGAAGAAAAACCCTGTTATTATCTCAATAGATACAGAAAAAGCTTTTGACAAATTCAACACCCCTTCATGATAAAACTTTCAGCAAACAGGTAATAGAAAGGAACAGTCTCAAGTTGATCAAGGGCACCTACCAAAAAGACTACAGCTAAAATTATCCTTAATGGTAAAAGACTAAATGCTTCCTTCCCCTCTGATTGAGAACAAGACAGGGATTTCTGCTTTTACCATTCCTAGTGAGCATCTTATTGGCTATTCTACTCAGCACAATAAAACAAGACAAAAAAAGACACACAGATTAGAAAAGAAGAAATACAACTCTCCCTATTCTTAGAAAACAAGACTGTCTACCTAGAAAACCCCAAAGAATCTTAAAAAAAAAGTAACTAGCACTAAAAAGCAACTTTATCAAGGTTGAGCCTTACAAGGACTATGAACAGAAAAATTTTGTTCTATATAGTGGCAATGAACAATTGGAAACTGAGACAAAAATTAAAATTTAAAGTGGCACCAAATATCTTATAAGTATAAATCTTACAGAGCATATGCAAATCTTTATGCATAAAATTATAAAGCACTAATTAAAGAAATCAAATAAAACCTAAACTGGTGGAGCTTACCATGTTCCTGTATTTAAAAACTCAATAGCGTTAATATGTCCATTCTCCTGAAACTCATGTACAATATGATTTTTATCAAAATTTCAACTTTTTAATTGACAAGCTGTTTCTAAAACCTTTATGTGAAAGCAAAGGAACTAGGATCGGCAAAAACATTCTGAAAAGAACAAATCTGGAATACTTACGCAACCTGATTTCCATTCTTACCATAAAGTATACAAGAAGTGTGATGTGTAGTTTAAGGGGGGTGGGGAAGGACATCAAGGGAGCACATTAAAAAGTCCAGTAATGAATCCACCCATATATATGCAATTAATTTCCACAAAGATGCAAAGTAAGTTCAATACAGAAAGGATTTTCTGTTTAACATGTGGTTCCATGTATGCAAAAGACTGAATCTCTCTTCATACCTCTATTCAACACAAAAAATTTTATCCCAAATGGATCAAAGACCTAAATTAAAAACCTAAAACCATAAAAATTTATGGTACCTGATATAATAAGTCATTAAATAGTCTATATCCTTGCTGATTCTTTGTTGTGAAATGGTACTCTCAATATCTGAGAGAGACATGTTTCTAAAACTCACCCTGGGCACCTGGGTAGCTCAGTTCATTGTGTCTGACTTTGGCTCAGGTCATGGTCTCACGGTTCATGGGTTCAAATCCCACCTTGGGCTCTGTGCTCACAGCTCAGAGCCTGGATCCTGCTTCAGGTTCTCTATCTCCCTTTCTCTCTGCCCCTCCCCTGCTCATGCTCTCTTTCTCTCTTTTTCAAAAATAAGTGTTAAAAATTTTTTTTAAATCACTAATAATTTTGTAGTTGTCTATTTCTCCATTAAGTCTGTCGGTGGTGTTTTTGGCCTAAATTGATTTTAAGTTTTTATTTGCATTCCAGGTAGTTAACACACAGTGTAATATCAGTTTCAGGTATACAATAGAGTGCTTCAACAGTTCCATACAACACTTAGTGCTCATCACAGCAAGTGTACTTCTTAATCCCCATCATCTATAAGTCTGTCAGTTTTTGATTTCATGTATCTTGAAGTTCTGTGCATATATATTTATAAATTATTATAAATTAAGTACATATATATTTATAAATTATTATAATTCCTCAATATGTAAATCTAATTATCATTAAGAAAAAAACCTTTTTGTCTCTTGTAACCCTTCTTGTCTTAAGTCTACCTCCTCCCCACTGGAGAGAGAGCATGCACATGCACACAAGTGAAGGAGGGGCAAAGGGAGAGAGAGACACTGAATCTGAAGCAGGCTCTATACCCAGGGCAGAGGCCAACACAGGGCTCAGTCTTATGCTGGTGTAATCAGACCTGAGCCCAAATCAAGAGTCAGATGGTTAAATGAGCCACCCAGATGCCCTCAAGTCTTTTTTTCTCCTTCATTTTTAAAATTTAAGTTTATTTATTTATTTATTGGGAGAGGGAGCGCGAGCACGCATAAGCAGGGGAGAGTCAGAACGGAGAGACAGAATTCCAAGCAGGCTCCAAGTCTTCACCACAGAGCTCCATGCAGGAGAGAGTCCCATGCAGGAGAGAGCCCCAACCAGAGTATCATGACCTGAACGGAGATCAAGAGTCAGTGGCTTACCTGATTGCACTGTCCAGGTGCTCCTTTTCATTACATTATTATAGCCACTCCAACTTTCCTACTCTTAACTATTTGCATAGTACATATTTTTCTCCCTTGTAGATTGACCCTGTGTCTTTGTGTCCAACCGTATCTCTTGCAGAGAGCATCCAGCTGCTTCTGGTTCTTACTTTCTTGCCCACTGTGAAAAAGTCTTTTTTCCCCTATCCCTCATCCCTTCTGGCAACCATCAGTTTGTTCTCTGTATTTATAGGTCTGTGTCTGATTTTTTGTTTTGGTTTTAGATTCCACATATAAGTGAAATCATATGGTAGTTGTCTTCCTCTGACTTACTTCACTTAGCACAATACCTTCTAGGCCCATCCATGTTGTACCAAATGGGGAGATCTCATCCTTTTTATGGCTGAGTCATACTCCATTGTAGATGACACAGGGTCTTTTGATTGGAGTGTTTTGCCCATTTTACTTGAAGGAGTTATTGATATGGTTGTATTCAGGTCTGGCATTTTGCTCTGTTTCTGATTGACATCTATTTTTTTAATCTGTTCTTTCTCCTTTCCGGCCATATTTCATGTTAAATTATTTTGAGTGTTCCATTTTCTTTCTTGACCTACTAGCTTTAACTCTTCACATTTCATTTTAGTGTTTGCCAGGCATTACAATATCCATCTTTAATTTAGCACAAACTTCTGAGAGTTAATGTTTATTTAAGTTAAATATTGGAAACTTGGAACAATCTTTCTACAGTTATCCCCCATTCCTTATGTTACTATTGTTGTCATATATATCTATATATTTTATAAACCCAATATTCAGTTGTAACTTCAACTCTGAGCCACCGTATGCCTTTTAAAACACTTGAGATAGCAAAAGAAAAATGTTATCTTTGATATTTACCAACATATTATTTCTTCTGTATTTCATTTCTTCTTATATCTGAAGTTACCATCTGTGTCCTTTCTCTTCAGTCTAAAGCACTACCTTTAGAAATTTTAGAGCAGGTATGCCAGATTCAGTGGATATAAAATTCTTAACAATTTTGGCAATGTGAACATGTCTTTCCAAAACATTATAGACTCTTGTTACTGATAGGAAGTCAATCATGAATTGTATTGTTACTCCCTTTCATGTAATTTGTTATACTTTTCTGGCTGCTTTCAGTATTTTTCTCCATCATTGACTTTCAGTAGTTGGACTAAAATATGCCTAAGTGGGATTTTCTGTTTTCATCTTGAGTTTTATTAAAAATTCTTGAATCTTCGTGTTTACATTTTCCCCCACCAAATTTGGGATGATTTTGGCTCTTATAATTCAAACATTTTTCCTGAAAGAGTCTCTCCTTCCTCCCCTTCTAGGACATAAATTGCACATATGTTGGACTGTTGGATATTGTTCCATAACTCTCTAAGCTCTGCTTAGTTTTTCTTAAAGTAAACTTCCCTCTGTTATTCACATTAGATAATTTTAATGATATAATTTCAAATTTGTTAATGTTTTTCCTACCACCTACAAATGTTGAACCTATCCAACAATTTTTCTTAATTATTGTGCTTTACAGATCTGGAGTTTCGTTTTTTAATTGTTTCTGTCTCTCTGTTGATAACTTCCTAACTCTACTCAGAATACCAATGCTTCCTTTATTATTCAATTATATTTGCCTTTAATTTTTTGAGCACATTTATCATAACTGTTTTGATATATTCATTTGCTAAATCCAGCTTCTGGACCCACTCAAAGTCAACTTCTACTGATTGCTTTTTTCACCCCTAAGCATAGGTCACACTTCCTGGGATTTTGGCAGGTCTAGTGATATTTAGTTTAAAACGACATTTTAGATATTGCAATCTGTTGTCTTCTTCTGAGAATTGTTTTTGGTCATTGCTTCCTTTGTTTTCTGTATTTTATTGTTTTATTCTAATATGCAATTACCTATTCCAGATTCAAAGTGTAAACTCTGTCTACACTGAACTTTGCAACAGGTGATATCTCTGCTTGATTTTTACAAATTCCCAATGCTACATTTTTTTTAGCCTGGACCCCTGAGAGTGTCCCCTTCATCTGCTAGTTGAGCAGTTAGGCAAGCCAAGTCTTTGAGCAGAATACAGACATGGATTTGAGGGCCCATGGTCTCTAGGACCACATGGCTTAAGTGGTTCCCTCAAGTTTCAACTGCTCTTCCAGTTTCAGCTTCTGTCCTTTGATGTCTCAAGCCTACAATGCTTCAGCTGCCTGGCACCAAGCTGTGCATAGTTTGAGAAATATACTCAGTTAAAATAGCAGCAAACACAAATCTCATCCAGGACAGCTCTGTCTTTCAAGGTTTAGTTTCCTCTCCAGTCTCTGCTTGCTTGGGAACAGTCCCTGTAGGTTCTGCCCTGCACATGTGTAGTTTAGTGTTGGAAGTCTAGGCAGTCTACACTGGATTTCGAGTCTCATGCATTCTGTAATTTTCATAGGATTTCCCTCTTAAATTTACAGCAATCCTTTTTAGCCCTGAACTGATATTTTATGTTGTTGTGCTTTGTTTTGTTTTGTTGTCACCTCCACCTGTAAACTTATAGTTTTCTGTTGCCACTGACATAGTAGTTGAGACGAATGTACAGAAAAAATAACTACAAACTCCCAATTCTTACCCTGTAGAGTTACAATTTTTCAACAGTAAAATCTTCGCCAATTTTTATCTAATTTTAAATGTTCTCCAGTGCTTTTATGATTTTTTTGTACAGATTTTATAACTGCTACTTCCAGTTTGCATTAACAGTTAATTCCATTGCCAATATTAAAGAGTATTTAAAGAGTTGTTTTTATTTTCTATTACATAAATTAAAAATGTTTATTATAGTAAATTTTAAAAATGTAGGTATATGAATAGAAAAAAATAAAAATTATTTGTTTTCTAACCATCTACAGGTAACCACTGATGATATTTTGCAGTCTATCATTTCTGCAATGAGATTACTGCTGGAGATTACTGATTTTCAGCCATAAATATTCCTGAAAGGTATGAAAAAGTCCTTTGTGAGAATGACTTTTATGCTACAAGATATGAAACTTAGATATATCAAGGAACAATAAAGAACTATTATGAGAAACTTTATGCCCAAAAGAGCGACAGCCTAAACAAAATAGCCAAATATCCTTAAACAAATAACCAAACTTTCAAAATCGATGGAGAACAGAGGTAATCAGTTTTAGACATGTAGGCAATTGGCTATCTATCTCAAAGTTTATGAAGCACATCAGGCCTGCATTAATAGATTTTGGAGGTATCAGTAGCTAGGTAAAACTGGATAGAGACCATATTCTATTGGCCCTTATAGTACATGTGGAAGAATTTTGTCTTTATTCTTAAAGCAATAGAAGCCACTGACTGGTTTTCTGCAAGGAGTTGACATAAGGTTTGCCTTCAGCAAAGTTCAGTAACTGCACTACAAAAAACTTATTGGAGGAGAGATCAAGAGTATGCAGGGAAATAAAATTAATGACTATTTCAGTAGGTCAGATAAAAATGATGGCCTATAGTGATTTTGATCAAAGAAGTAGAAAGAGTTTTAAGATATTAAGAAGATAAAATCAAAAGGGTTTTTATGAGTTTTTTTTTTAAGTTTATTTTTAAGGGGCGCCTGGGTGGCTCAGTCGGTTAAGCGGCCGACTTCAGCTCAGGTCATGATCTCACAGTTGGGTTCGAGCCCCGCATCAGGCTCTGTGCTGACAGCTCAGAGCCTGGAGCCTGCTTCTGATTCTGTGTCTCCCTCTCTCTCTGACCCTCCCCTGCTCACACTCTGTGTCTTTCTCTCTCAAAAATAAATAAAAACGTTAAAAATTTAAAAAAAATAAATAAATAAAGTTTATTTGTAAGAGAGAGAGTGAGAGCAAGTGTGGGGGAGGGTGCAGAGAGTGACAGAGGCACATAGAGAACCTGAAGTAGGCTCAGCCATGTCAGCACAAAGCCGGACATGGGGCTCAACCCCATGAACCATGTTATCACTACCTGAGCCGAAGCCAGACACTCAACCATGACTGAGATGCCCATGTGTGCCCCTCCAAAGGGTTTTTTGATGGGGGCACATGGGTGGCTCAATTAGTTGGACATCCAACTCTTGAGTTCAGCTCAGGTCATGATCTCAGTTTGTGGGTTTGAGCCCTACATCGAGCTTCTCCACTCCAAGCATCAGAGACTGCTTGGAATTCTCTCCTTTTCCTCCCTTTTCCTCCCCCACTTTCTCTCAAAATAAATAGTGGTTCCTGGGTGGCTCAGTCAGTTGAGCATCTGACTCTTGATTTTGGATCCCAGGGTTTTGGGATCAAGCCCCATGCACAGTGTGGAGACTGCTTGAGATTCTCTCTTTCTCTCTGTCTCCCTCTGCCCCTCCCCCACTCATGCTCTCTTTCGGTCTCTAAAAAAAAGAATTCAATATATTAAAAAAATTAAATCAATAATCCTTTTCTTTTTTTAAAGGATTTGTTGATGGGTTTGATGTTTAGAATGAAAAGCAGTTTCTTCTGGCCTGTTTACACACGAGAGTGCCATTCACTCAACTAAGGAAATGGCATACCATACATTCATTGTTTATTTATATCTATTTGGAAAGTATGTAAGCCTGAATAGAATTTTTTCTTATACACTTAAAACAATCTCAAAATTAGAATAAATATAAAGGGAACATATCTCAACATAATAAAGACCATAGATGACAAACCCTCAGCTAGCATCATACTCAACTCTAAGATTAGGAACAAGGCAAGATGTCTACTCTCACTGCTTTTTCTTAAAGTTTATTTATTAATTTTGAGAGAGAGAGAGCAAGGGAGAGGCAGAGAGAAAGGGAGAGAGATGATCCCAAGCAGGCTCCATGCTGTCAGCATGGATCCTGACACAAGGCTTTAACCCACGAACTGTGAGATCATGAGCTGAAATCAAGAGTCAGATGCTAACTGAATGAGCCACATGGGTGCCCCTACTCTCACTACTTTTATTCAACATAGTATTCCAAGTCCTTAACACAGCAATTAGGCGAAAGAAAGAAAGAAAGAAAGAAAGAAAGAAAGAAAGAAAGAAAGAAAGAAAGGAAGGAAGGAAGGAAGGAAGGAAGGAAGGAAGGAAGGAAGGAAAAGAAAAGAAAAGAAAAGAAAAGAAAAGAAAAGAAAAGAGAGGAAAGGAAAGAGAAAAGAAAGAAGGAAAAGGTATCCAAATTGGTAAAGAACAGGTAAAATTGTCACTATTTGCAGAAGACCTAATACCATATATAGAAAACCGTAAAAACTTTACCAAAAAAATTATTAGAATGAATAAATGAATGCAGTCAAGTTGCAGGATACAAAACCAATATGCAGCAATCTGTTCTGTTTCCATACAGTAATAACAAACTAGCAGAAATAAATTAAGAAAACAATCCCATTTATAATTGTATATTGTAAGAATAGAGTACCTAGGAATAAATTTAACCAAGGAGGTGAAAGACCTGTCCAAAAACTCTAAGATGTTGATGAAAGAAATTGAAGATGACATGAATCAATGGAAAGATACTCCATGCTCATGGATTGGTAGAATATTATTAATAGGTCTATACTACCCAAAGGAATCCACAGGTTTAATACAATCCCTATCAAAATACCAATAGCAGTTTTCAAAGAACTCAAACAAATCCTAGAATTTGCATGGAAGTACAAAAGACCCCAAATAGCTCCAGTAGTTCTTCCTGAGAAAGAAAAGCAAAGCTGGAGGAGGTATTATAATCTCTAACTTCAAGATATACCACAAAGCTATAGTAATCAAAACAGATGCTGGCACAAAAACAAACACATAGATCAATAGATAGAGTCAATTCATCCACCAAAGAGAAGGCAAGAATATACACTGGGAAAAATAGTATCTCCATAAATTAATTGTGTTGGGAAAATCAGACAGTCAAATGCAAAAGAATGAAACTGTACCACTATTTTATAACATACACACACACAAAAACCCTCAAAATAAATTAATGACCTAAATGTAAGACCTACAACTCCTGAAAGAAAACATAGGCAGTAAACCCTTGGACATTGGCCTTAACAACATATTTCTGGATAGGTCTCCCCAGGCAAGGGAAACAAAAGTAAAAATTAAAATTTTGACTATATCAAACTAAAATGTTTTTGCAAAGTGAAAGAAATCATCAAACAAATGAAAAGGCAACCTATTAAATGGGAGAAGATATTTGCAAATGATCTATCTGACGACTTAATGTCCAAAATACATAAAGAACTCCTACAACTCAACATGAAAAAAACAAATAATCTGTTTTAAAAATGGGCAGAGGACCTGAATAGACATTTTTTTTCAAAGAAGATGTACATATGCCCAACAGGCACATGAAAAGAAATTCAAAATTACTAATCATCAGACAAATGCAAATCAAAATCACAGTGAGATATCACCTCATACCTGTCAGAATGGTTAGTATCAAAGATACAACAAATATTAAGTGTTGGAGAGGATTTGGAGAATAAAGAACCCTTGTGTACTGTTGATGAGAATGTAAATTGGTGCAGCCACTGTGGAAAACAGTATATAGGAAGATAGGTAAAGGAGATTTCAAAGTAAAAATATACAGAATATACTCAACAGGGTTGTAATAACTTTGTATAGTGACAGATAATAACTATACTTATGGTGAGCATTTCATAATGTATATAACTGTCAAATCACTATGTTGTACACCTGAAACATATATGTCAGCCATACTTCCATTAAAAATTAAAATTAAAATTAGGGGCGTCTCAGTGGCTTAGTCAGTTGAGCTTCCGACTTCAGCTCAGGTCATGATCTCACAGTCCGTGGGTTCGAGCCCCATGTTGGGTTCTGTGCTGACAGCTCAGAGCCTGGAGCCTGCCTCAGATTCTGTGTCTCCCTATCTCTCTGCCCCTCCCCCACTCACTCTCTGACTCTGTCTCTCAAAATAAAATAAAGACCAAAAAATTTAATATTAAACAAAAAAAACTGAAAAAAAGTAACATATATGTCCTATTTAGCCACACAAGACTAACAAAGGCACTCCAGTTGTCTAGTAATAACATAATGCCATTTAAATCATGATTATAAAGAAACATTGTCACACCTGTCTCTATCTCAAATTTTCCCATACTAAATTGTCAATATAATTTCAGCTTCAGGTAAACAACTCAGCCTATTTTGGGGTCTTATTCCTTCCACAAATTTTGAAACTCTTTCAGCTCCTCCTTTCACTAGATGAACTCTTTCCCTTAGGTCATATTTATTACTGTTTCTACAGCCTACCTTAACAGTATTTATGGGTAACTGGATGAAATGTGCAAAATAATGACCTATTGTTACAAGAAAAATTTTTTTACAATAAATCTTTCTAGCATTAAATAATCTTAACAAGCACAGGGTATAAATAATACTTAGCATAAGACCTTTGAGTGATTCATTTATTTTCTCTTAAAACACTGGTAACATTTTGTGATTGTTGCTTTGTGTTACATTGACTTTTGTGACAGTATTCAATTGTTTTCTCGCTTGTTTAAAAAAATCATTCATTCTGGTAGGAATCATATAGGTAAAAGAACATTTTGCATAATGTCAAAGGCTAAATATTAGTTCAAATAGAAATTTTAAAATTAGATGACTAAAGAAGACAAATGCCTATTCCTTAATATCAAAGATAACTATATAGCAAAATTAAATTATAAAATTCAGGCAATAATAAAGCTATCCAAATGTGAATCTTGGACTACATACCAGTTATCATTCATACATCACTGTGTGATACACCTCAAACCCATGTATTTTCACTGCCTAACTGGAAATGACAAAAATGGTTGACATTGCCTGATAAGAGTCTTTTGTGCCCAGTTTTAAAGAACAGTTGGACCTGACAGACACCTAGTATCCGGAGTGTGCGGTGATAACCACAGATTCAACAGCCAGCAACAGTAGTGCCTAGTAGACATTATGGCACCCAGGAAAAACAAAAATGGTTCCTAAGAGCAACATAACCCAGGAAATATAGTATAATTCCATACAAGCAACAAGACTGCCCACTAAATAACATGTAGTCATCCATCCATCCATGTTGTCAATGGAAACATATGAAGCATTCTTCAAGAATTTCCAGAAAGATTCTATTTGGAGACAAGAGACTTTTCAAACAGTAGGGCACCCTATATGAACCAAGTGAAATCTTCGTTATTATCAGCCCCCAGTAAGACCTGAAGACATGGATGACCCTGGTGGACTCTGTGAGGGAAAACAGAAGGGAGAGAAGTTTATCCCAAACCTCACTCAAGTTCTTGAGAACAATGGGTGTTGAGCTTCCTATTAACACAGAAAGAAAAGTAGCACCACTCACCAATCTCTCCTTTGGTACGAGCACAAGAAAAGAAATGATTTGGCAATAAAACTGATGTCATGGCTCCTCTTGGGTCATGATAGGAACAGAGCTTGGCCATTACCTCTACTGCTCTACTGCTCCACTTCCGGGAAAGTGGAAGCAAGGGCTTGGTGATCTTGGCAATCCTTTTATGCTGTTTCTCTCTTGTTCCTGTCTTCATCAATGAGAGCTTGTGCTTCACTAATCCATCTCTCCTAAAACACCACTTATTGCTCAATGTCCCAAGAGCAACTATATTTCTTAGTGTAACAAAGCAGAGGAATATCAAGAACTATCATGTTTTTTCAGTCATTAGGAAGGCAGAATTTTTAAAAATTTATTTACTTAAATTCGAGTTAGTTAACATACAATGTAGTATTGACTTTGGGAGAACCCAGCAATTCTTCACTTCCATATAACATCCAGTGCTCATCCCAACAAATGCCCTCCTTAATGCCCATCACCCATTTAGCCCATCCCTCACCCACCTCAACTCCATTAATAAAATGTGTTAAGTGTCACTGACACTTAAAATGAGGACAGTGTATTTCAAGTATCTGGGGAGAGTAGCAGTTTGAGTATTCCAGACTTAAGGAGGGTGATATTTACAATAAATCATGAAAAATAAAAAGGATGTGGTCATCAAGAGACGAAAAGGACAGCACAAGCAGAAGCCAACTAAGTAATCTAAGTCCCTGAACTAAAGAACACGTTGTGTGTACAAAAAAGGGCAAGTCATACAGTGAATTCACAAAATGGAACATGAAAGAGAGAAAAGAGAATGAATACTGGAAAGATAGTTTATGGCAAAAGTCGATATAGGCAAATACAGAGACCTGAACGGCAAGCCACCGGATATGGATTTTATTCTCTTAGAGTGGAAAAATTGTTTTCTGTTGAACATGAAAATGGATATCATATCCAAGTCCTGGAAAAATTAATCAAGCAACGGTCCAGGACATTGATGAGGATAGAATTGAACACAAAATGTACGATAGAAAGACGGGTCATAGCTTACCTGAATGATCTAAACACAACATCTGATTGCAAGGGATGGCTTCCTGCCAAATGACTCTATCCGATTTTAAAGAATGCAAGTTTGAATAACTCACTTCAGAGGGGCAGAAAGATTAAAGGCAAAAATGCTATAAAACCAGGAATTGTGTTTTTTTTACATCATCTATCAAAAGTTGATGTTTTTTTATTCTTAAAGGTCTTTAGGCACCAACTGTAAAACAGTAAAACCAAAGAGTAAAAATAGGTTTTAGTACAGAAGACAGAAACAGAAAGAGATAGGAAAAGCCCAATGGCAATAGACTGCAATGATACGAAAAAGGTGTGTTTGGCAGAAAGAGCAAAAAGGATGGAGGATGAGAAAGCACAGTATGGTGCAACACCACAAATGTATTCTTCAGGAAATAATCCATAATACATTGCAAAATCCATAGAATACATATATTACGGAAAAAGAGAGTTGAGGGGGAAAAAAAAGAAATTCAGCTGTAAGAATTTATACAAAGGGTAGTACAGCCCTAGTAATTGATTATCCAAATCCCAAGCAAACAGTAGGATTAGCCTGCCATCCCCAGGAAGAAACCAAAGGGGCCAAAACAGGGCAAAAGAGCAGAAATAAAATTTTGATCTAGCAATGCTTGGAGAGACAGCCATTACCAAAACTCAGGTGAGGTGAGGTTAGATGGCAAAATTATAAGCTTACTTTTGTAAAGTATACACACCAATTTGTAATGTCTGCATAAGTATGAAGTAACTCTTGAGTGTAATTTTACTTCACACTATTAATTTTTGGTTGAAATTTCAATTGTATTGCTTTGCCATTTTCTAATAATCATTAATTATCATTTAAAGGAGAAATGTCTAAGGGCGCCTAGGTGGCTCAGTCAGTTGAGCAACCAACTTCAGTTCAGGTCATGATCTTGTGGTTTGTGAGTTCAAGCCCCGCTTCTGGCTCTGTGCTGACAGCTTGGAACCTGGAGCCTGGTTCAGATTCTGTGTCTCCTTCTCTCTCTCTGTCCCTCCCCCACTTGCGCTCTCTCTCTCTCTCTCTCTCTCTCTCAAAAATAAACATTAAAAAAAATTTAAAAAGGAGAAATGTCTAAATCTGTCTATACTCCACCAAATACCTTTTCAGTTGAACTTTGTGTTCAGTTCTATCCTCATCCACCTATAGAAGAGCATTGTATATATATGATTGGGCCTCTAGGCTTTAGAGAGAAAAGAATGACAAGAGTGACTATCTGATTGGCATTCTGAGAGAGGATGGCAACATGAAATGCACATATTAGATGTTGATCTCTTCCTAACATTCATGTATGAAAAGGATCAGGATTGTTCTGTCCCTTCCTTACCCAGCATATGCCAATAGTTTGACAATGATCTCTATAGTCCAGTTCCTGCTGGGATACATGCATTGCTCTGCTTATTTTTAAGAACTGATTCCTCTGCATAGGCAACAGCATGTCACTGATACATGTCATATACAACAGCTTGAAAATTGTTCTTACTTTGTTGTGAATCAAGCTGCTATGAGTGGAAGAACTAAAAGAAAAAAGCCACCATTTCTTAGCCATGAAAAGAGAGCAGAACATGAGAAACCAGCCACAGAGAGGGAAACACATTGGAGACTAGAAGAACCAGAGAGCAGAAGAGAGATATGCTCCAGGAAGAACTGAGAGGAGAGAGATACCCAAAAGGCTATTTACTGAAAAGCAATTGAGTTCACCTAAAAGGAACTGCATTTGAAGCCACTAACTGACTTAAAAGGATAAATTGACTTCTTTCACACACATGCACATATTTTGCCCCCCTCCAGAGAGAAATGAACTAACACATACACTGAGTTGTCAAATCAAACACATGAATCACAGATCATACCCAGTAGCATGCTTTACTAAATAATTTCAAGTATACATGACATCAAGATGTTCAGGTAAAGCAAACAGAAGTCTGAATCATCAAAGACAGCTCCCCAGGTCTTTCCTTCCCATCTAGAACAAAATGAAGGAGATTCAGGGAGTTTCTCACACAGCAAAAAGTGTTTAGATCATAAAGCATGTCCATTTTACACTCCAGAATATTGAAAAGCCTTTGTGAAGTTCTCCAGGAAGCCAAGCCTTAGTCTCTGGGTTCTACTTACTAGAACCCAGTCCCTAATCCTTACCTAGGGACATTCTGCAAAGGGCATTTCAGAGATAAAAAATACATTAGTGAATTTATTCAGAAGTCCATTTGAGAATAAACTGGGTCACCTGATTATTTTCTCTTCCCCACAAGATCTCCCTTTCCACACCCATGGAGGACAGATTACAGGTCAGCTGCTCTCTCTCCCATGCAGTAAGTGGAAATGCTAGAGAAGAGTAGAGAAAGAGTAAACAATGTTTTATTCCTGTACCTATGTGTCAATGATTCCTTTTTCATGTGATCTAACTCGTTCAGTTTTGACCATAATTGGTCTTCTAGTTTAAATGCTATTTTGCCATTTATTTCCTAAGACAGTAGGCTCCCCTACACTTATCTTCTTTCCACAAAAATCCTAACTATTGCCTATCACTTTGAGTTTCTATTTTGGAAATCTTAATAAGGTCCTTACATTTGCAAGGAATATTTAAACTAACCTCAAGATAGAAAGAGCATATTTAAGCACACAAAACTTCAGTAACTTCTCAAGTTAAAACCAATGTCAAATATGTCCTATTAAGAAAAGTCACCCTAAAATGTCTTATGAAAATATTGTCAATACATTATAGAAAGTGGGCAGCTCCTACTCTCTACATACATGGGATCCATTTAAGACTATAAAGATTGTAAAAATGCAGTAAGTTAGAGTCTTGCTAAAATTAGGTAATATGTGTTTATAAGCAAATAGGTGTATGATCCACAAGTAGATGCTAAAATTAAGACTAAACATAATTAAAAATCTTCTTAGTTAAAATTTACCAAAGGCAGTACATTTTTTTCCGGCAATAGTTGGAAAAGATGTTATTTTTTGCCCTCAAAGAGTTTGCTGTTTCTTTACTAGTGTCCCTTACACAAGTCTACATTGTAATATGATGAAACTTCAGTACTGCTTACTTGATTATTTCCTGCATTTCAAAAGAGACTCCTGGTTCTGTACTGTTTCTTATTTAACCAATTTTTTATTTTTTATTGTTTTATTGGTTCAAGTGACTAATGATTAATAAATACAATTCTTTATTAGTTTCAACCCCATTTGGAAATACATTAGAATTCATTGTATTTTACCCAAATGAAAACTTGGACTCAGATAAAATAGTATGATGTAGAGATTTTCTTCAAAATAATGTGGAATGATAATATAATCCCAATAAGATCTGAAATGTGTTCATAACTATTGAAGCTGGTTTAAAAGTGCTTGAAGCTCATTATATTATTCCTCTACTTGAAAATTTTATGCTTGAATTTTTATAAGAAAAGTATTTTTTTAATTTTGTTTATTTTCAGAGGAAGAGAGAGTGCACATAGGGAAGGGCAAAGATACAGACATCCAAGCAGATTCTGCTGTCAGCGTGGAACCTGACGCAGAACTCGAACTCACACACCATGAGACCATGGCCTGAGCCAAAATCAAGAGTTGGACACAACCCATTGAGCCACCCACATGCCCCATAACAAAAGTTTTTAATATTTAAATGGACTATGAATTTCTTATCAGCTACTCCCTTAGTTTCTGGGAGAATGACTTCACCATTTATTGCCAAGAATTTTCGTTTTTAGCCGTGATTTAACACTGTAAGTAAAAAGTATTTGGTGAGCTATTAATCTTGTTATTTGTGATGACTTGAATTTCTCTGCCATCCCTCTGAGTCTCTCAATGCTCTCTTAAAAAATTAATTCCCAGAAAGCTCAGGAGAGAGTTTCAGATATTCCAATTTTGTTATTATTTTAGAAGAAAAGAGACTTAAAAACTTGTTCAAGGTCTCAAGCAATTTTCTGTAAAAATCAGCCCAGGAAACTGAAGCTACATGGTCCTGGAAATAAGTTCCAATAATTGGAGGCTGCCTGGATTGAGACTAAACTTGAATTGTTGCTTTGATTGAGACTAAATTAGATTATGGACAGGCCTGTACTTTTCCATGCTCGTGTCCTCTTCTCTGAGACTCATTGGTAGTTACGCACTAATTCAAATGAATCATCTGCAAATTTAAATCAAAAATTTGTGTGGCAATACTACAGGCTTTAGGGATCCATGAAGAAACCTTTTGGCAGTGTTCTTCATCAGTCATAGGTTTATGACTCATATCAGTCATCACGAATAATAACTGTCAATGTCACCAGCATAGACCCTGGCTGAATAATCAATGTTATTCACCCTAGTGAGGTAATTTATAGTTATGAGATTGATGTTGTCATATCCATGAACATAGTGAAGTTCTTACAATTATTTTTAGAGCAGATAGGGAGAGTAGTTCCTGTTCTGATAGCGATAATCCTTCTCTAATAAATAAACAACCAAATATTTTGAATATTTTGAGTCAATGCATTAAGGTTTGACTGAAATATTTATGTCAGAATTGTTACCAAGGTTATTTCATTAAAATAGATTTCCCAGGAAACAAAATGTCAATGTACTGCCCTGAAGAAAATGTTGAGATATGAAATGTGTTTATATTTCTTTATATGCCCTTAATTAGTGAACTATAGCATAGAACATTTTAATGTAGTGTTTCATGAAGGCCCATAAATATCATGAAATTATTTCATGCATGGCCTTGAAAAAGGGAAATGCAATCATAATTATTTCCAGGTAAATGATCTGTTAGTAATTAATTGGCACCTAACAAATTATCACAAACTTAGAGACTTAGGACAGCCCCCATTTATTGACTTACGGTTCTGTAGGTCAGAAGTCCAGAATATCATGGCTAGGTTCTCTGCTCACAATATCACAAGGCTTAAATCAAGGTGTAAGCGGAGCTGAGTTCTTGTTTGGAGGATCTGGGAAAAAACCAATTCCATACTCAGAATAGGTAGAGTTCAGCTTCTTGCTAAGGTAGGCCTGAGCTCTTGTTTCCTTGCTTGCTGTCAGCCAGAATGATCACTCTTAGCTTCTGAAGACTGCCCACATATTTTGCCATGCAGCGTTCTTCATCTTCAGTTCAGAAACAACATGTCAAATCTTTCTCATACTTAGTGTCTCTAACTTCCATGACCAGCCCAAGAAAAATCCCTGCTTTTATAGAGCTCATTAGATTAAATGTGTCCCACCTGGATAATCTCCCTATCCCAGGGTAAACTGATTTGGGACCTTAATTACATCTGTAAACCTCTTAACAGCAGTACCTAGATTACTGTTTGATTAAATAACTGGGAAAAGATGTGTGAGCCCCTGGGGCCAGAATCTTAGCATTCACCCTAGAATTCTGACTATCACAAAAAGTATTATATAAAATGAAATTTCACTATATCTTCTGCATCCAAGTTTTTATACCAAATGATCCAAATAGCAATCTTCAAATTCCCTTATGTATCTTGTATCTTAATCCACTCAGACTGCTATAAAAAGAACACCATAGACTGGACAGCTTATGTATGAAACTTATTTCTCACAGTACTAGAGGGCAGGATGTCCAAGAGCAAGACAAATTTGGTATCATAGACAGACCTGGCTTATAGACAGCTGTCTTCTTGCTGTATTCATACATGGTGGAAGGGGCAGGAAAGCTCTAGGGGGTCTTTTTTATGAAGGCATTAATCCTATTCATAAGGGCTCCACCGTTATGAAGCACCCCACCTGAAAATACCATCACATTGGGTATTAGGGTTTAACATATGAATTTTGGGGAGACACGATATTCAGTTTATAGCACCTATTAATACAGATACACCTTACAAGTCTTGTGCATCAGAATTTTTATTTGTTTTATTTTTATTAATCCTATTTGATTTTTGAATACTTTTTTATTGAAGTACAGTTGACATGGAACATTAATTTCAGGTGTATAACATAGTGTTTCAACAACTCTATACATTATGCTGTGCTCACCATAAGTGTAGTTACCATCTGTCACCATACATCATTACAATATTATTGACTATATTTCCTAAGCCATACTTTTCATTCCTGTGACTTATTTATTTTACAACTAGAAGTTTGTACTTTTTAATCATCTTCACTTATTTCACCCATCCCCCCAAATACTTTCCGTATGGCAACCACCAGTTCGTTCTCTGTATTTATAATTCTGTTTCTGAATTTTGTCTGTTCATTTATTTGTTTTGTTTTATAGATTCCTCATACACGTTAAATTATATGGTATTTGTCTTTGTCTAACTTCTTTAAATTTTTATTTATTTTGAGAGAGAGAGAGAGAGAGAGAGAGAGAGAGATTGCACATGTACCACTGGAGAAGGGGCAGAGTGAGAGAGGGAGAGAGAGAATTGCAAACAGGCTCTGTGCTGTCAGTGCACAGCTCAGTGTGGGGCTTCATCCCACGAACTGTGAGACCATGACCTAAGCCAAAATCAAGAGTTGGACGCTTAACCAACAAAGCACCCCCTGACTTATTTAACTTAGCATAATACCTGCTAGGTTCATCCATGTTGTCACAAATAGAAAGATCTTTTTTTTTTTTTTTTTTTTTTTTGCTACTAATGTTCCGTGTGTGTGTGTGTGTGTGTGTGTGTGTACATTTTCTTTATCCATTAATCTATCTGTGTACACTTAGGTTGCTTCCATATCTTTGCTATTATAAACAATACTGCAATAAACATAGGGGTGAATTAGTGTTTTTGTTTTCTTGGGGTAAATACCCAGTAGTCCAATTACTGAATTGTATGGTGATTCCATTTTTAACTTCTGAGCAAACTCCGTACTGTTTTCCAAAGTGGCTATACTAATTTACATGTTCACCAACAGTGCACAAAGTTTCCTTTTTCTGCACCTCTTTGCCTACACTTTTTAATTTCGTGTCTTTTTGATACCAGCCATTCTGACTAGTGTGAGGTGATATCTTACTGTGGTTTTGTTTTGCATTCCATGTTAATTAGTGATGTTGAGCATCTTTTCATGTGTCTGATAGCCATCTGTATGTCTTCTTTGGGAAAATGTCTATTTAGATTCTCTGCCCATTTTTAATCAGATTGTTTTTGGTGTTGAGTTATTTGAGTTTTTTAAATATATTTTGAATATAAAGTACTTTTGGATTACAGTAAAACCTTGGATGGTGACTAACTTGTTTTGTGAGTGTTCGCAAAATGAGCAAACATTTCCAATAAGTTTTAACTTGATAAATGAGTAATGTCTTGCAATATGAGTAGTACATGATGCTGAATGCCATATGATCACGACTGAGCCAATTGTTCTTGAAATTCACTTTGATATACAAATGCTTTGGATTACAAGCAAGTTTCCAGAACAAACTATACTCACAAACCAAAGTTTTACTGTATATAGTTTGCAAATATCTTCTCCCGTTAGTAAATTGCCTTTTTATTTTGTTGATGCTTTCCTTCACTGTACAAACCTTTTTTATTTTGGTGTAGTCCCAATAGTTTATTCTTGCTTTTGTTTCCCTTGCCTGAGGAGACATAGCTAGAAGAGTTGCAAAGGCCAATGTCAAAGAGATTACTGCCTATGTTTCCTTTTAGAAGTTTTATGGTTTCAGGTCTGTTTTTTTTTAATTATCTGTTCAGTTTCAGATAGTCATATATATTAATTTTCACCTCTGTAATATAGACCCAAACTTAGAAATGCATTATTTTATCCATGTAGTATATAATATCTAGGCTACTATCTATAAATAAAGACAAAGGTAATGATCTTCCAGATCTCTATCATGTTACCACTTTGTTTTTTATTGAAATGTATAGCTTCCTTCTGAAACGGAATAAAAGCCAAGCATCATCTGATTGGTCTATCAAGCAAAGCACTATTAAGAATTATTTTTTTTTCTGAAAAAATATCAAGTAAATTCAAGGTTTATCATGATTCAATGATTCTTTGACAAACCAAAGTGACTTGAAAAGTAATCATATTTTAGAACTCTCATTCTTATATTGATTATTGACAAGTATGGTATTTATGTAGTAAAATCTGAGATAAAGTAGTATACTGTCATAAAAATCATGGGTTATAAGAAAAAATGTAGTTTCCAGCAACAAGTTTTGTTTTGTGTTGTTCTGTTTTAACTAGGTCCAAAGGAACTAAGTCCTCAAAAAAAAATTGCTATTTTATAACACTGTGCATTTTAGCATGTGATCACAAACTGTGGTAGGCAGAACACATTGAGGAGCTAGGCCAGAAAAATGTAAACTGTGTGACATTCAGACAAGAAACTAAAATTAAATACAATGTTGATTGATGGAATGAGTTTGGAATTCAGTTCTCTATCCAAGATAGAAAGTACATCCAAGATGCCAAAATCATTGAGTCAGAATCTGTCTAAAGACAAAAACTGAGCAAATACATGTCAGAAACAAAGTTTGCATACCAGTAAAGCTTTAGAGTCAAAGGATCTTGGGGAGCCTGGTTGGCTCAGTCAGGTGACTATCCCATCCTTGACTTTGGCTCAGGTTATCATCCCAGGGTTGTGGGATTCAGCCCCACACCAGGTGTCATGCTGAGAATGGAGCCTGCTTAAGACTCTCTCTCTCAGGACACCTGAGTAGCTCAGTTGGTTGAGCATCCAACCTCAGCTCGGGTCATGATCTCACAGTACGTGGGTTCAAGTCCCACATCAGGTTCTCTGCTGACAGCTCAGCAGAGCCTACAGCCTGCTTCAGATTCTGTATCTCCCTCTCTCTCTGCTCCTCCCCTGATCACACTCTGTCTCTCTGTCTCTCTCTCAAAAATAAATATTAAAAAACAAGATCTCTCTCTCTCTCTCTGTCTCTCTCTCTCTCTGTCTCCCTCTCCCCTTCCTTCTCATGCTCTCTCTCTCCAACATAATAATTTAAAAAAGAATCAAGGGAACTTCTCTAAAAAGAGTAATATTACAAAAACATGAACCAGATTATTCATGTCTTCAATGTCTCCCCATTGTACTTAGTATTCTAAATCCAAATTTCTTACTGTATCTATTAGGATTTGGTTAGAAGAACAGGAAATCAGTCAATGAATTCCTCCTGTGAGGGTTTAATTTAGGAATTAGGGATTTTGTACAACCACTACAAGAGCTTGAGCAACAAGGGTCAAGGGAGCTGCTATTGAAGGATGGGGGGCTGACACCAAAGCATGGCAAAATAATCTTCTCAAGAATCTTTGTTTTTGCTATGAATAAAATACAGTTCATTTTTAACATTGAAATTGCATCTTGAGACTTTGCTAAACATGTTATTTTGTTGTAGTTATTTTGGGGATTTTTCATATATAGCAATATATCTGACAATAAAGACAGTTTTATTTCTTCCTTCCCAACATAAATGCCGTTAGTCACCTGCCGCCCAATGTTTTTTGTCTTGTGAGTCAGCCAACTTTTTCTACCAAGGAGCAGGTAATAAATATTTTAGGTTTAACCAGTCACACATCTCTATCACAACTACTCAACTCTGTTGTATCAAGAAAGCAGCTATCAACAATATGTAAACAAAAGGGATCAAGTGAGGTAGAAAAAAGAAAATTCACAAACACAATGGCACACCACTTTACAATTGACCAATTTACTGCTCAATTGTTCTATTAATTTTTCAGATATAAGAATTAAGTTCTCCAATGATTTGGTGAACTATTTCTCCTTTCAATTTTTTCTGGTTTTGCTTTATACACATTTATATTTATACATATTTATAATTACTATATATTTATGATGTATTAATATTTTTATATTAGGTAAAATCCCTCTGTCACATGTAATATTCTTGGCTTAATGTCTATTTTGTCTGATATGAAAATAACCATTCTAGGTCTCTTATGGTTATTTTACATGGTATTTTTTTCCATCCTTTTATTTTCTACCTATTTTTGTCTTAAATCTAAACTGTGTCTCTTATAGACAGCAGATAGTTGATTATTGATTTATATATCCAATCTGACAAGCTCTGCCGTTTGTTAAGAGCCCCTTTAGAAAAATTTTTAGTTATTATATTCTTCAAATACAGAATTTCCCTTTGGTTTCTCTTTTTATAGTTTTTAATCTCTTTATCAAGATCTCTACTCACCAAGTGTCATCATGCTGCTTTTTAATTCTTTAAACTTATTTCCCTTAATTCTTTGAACATAATTACCTCCTTTGAAATCTTTATTTTCTACATTACAACATCTGGGCTAACCCACAGACAATCTCTAGTTTCTTCTTTTTTCCTAATTAGGGTTATACTTTCTTGTTTCTTTTCCTTTCTCATAAACTTTTATTTAGACTAGCATTGTAGATACCATTATATGTTGTAAACAGCCCAGATTCTGATATTTCCCTCCTAGGGGTTGTAATTGTTGCTGTTCGTTTGTTTGTGTCACAAACATGCTCTGAAGGCACATGCATGAGTTGTGTCGCTCCACAAGGTCAGCTTTATTCAATCATAAAGCAAGGCTCACACAAAATAACTATGAAGCAGTTTTAGGACTCCAAACTCAATGATATTTCACTACATGTTTAACTTGGCTCCTTATGCATCACACAAAGCAAAGCACAATACAAGGTCACACAACAGGATACAAGGGGTAGGAAGTTAATGAACCAAATGTGAAGTCAGTCTGCGAGCATGCAGCTGAGATGACGCCTTGGTGCCCTCAAGGTTAGTTCTCACGCTGCTTATTATGTTCAAGCAGTGGAGAATCTCTGCTATGTCAGAGATCAACTGGGCAGATCCTTTCATGGCAGTTGACTTTCTGATGTGGTCAGACGTGAAAGGGTCAGCGTCTGGGAAGGAACAGTTTGCTGCAAAAATCCTCCCTTTTTAATAGGAATTTGGTCAACCTTGGGACTCTGCGGCTCTTTGGTTCTGCTGGTTACCATTTCTGTTGTCAGGACTGTGCTGGTTTCAGCAGTATCTGGTCTTGGCTGCAATGCCCTTGGCTGCTTGTATCACTGCTTGACATAAGTCACTGCTTGAAATGAGTGACTCCGCCTTGTTCTCTACAGTCTGTTTGATTACTTAGTAATCTTCCTGGATTAAATCTGTGAAATATGTCTCACTTGCAGGATGTCACTGCTGATGTCCACACACAGGGAAATTTTTTAATTCTTGTTTTAATTTTTAAGATTGGCTTCCTAGGGACTGGTTCTATATCTGTGATAGATTATGGCCATAGGTTGTGCACAAACACCTTCATCCAAGAAAGGTTTCCAACCTCTGCCCAGGGATGTGTGTACAGGTCAGGGAGCACATCAAAAGTTCAGCATTTTTCAGGTATGCTCCAGGCTTTACTTGGCACTTTGTGGATCAGGCTTTCTTGTGTACTATCTGTGCATGAACACACCCTCCCAGACCACCTGTGATTTGTGAAAAGTCTGTTGTCAAACGCCCATGAACATTTGTGAAAAGTCTGTTGTCAAACGCCCATGAACATTTACATGGACTTCCAGTTAGCCAGGGATATGTAAAAAGTTAATCAAGCCCTCCTATGGCTACCTCATTTCCTGGATGTCCTTATTAAATTTCTGTCTAGGTCACTGCCTGCGGCTGGCTGTAGCCAGAATGACAACCTCACACTAGCTGAGCTGTTGGCCTTTCCTGGTTGACTTGCCATCGAGATAACTACTCTTATTGACAACACCGCTGAGCAGGGGTTTTCACCTTCCACTCCAAATCAAGAGAGACTCTTCCAAAACTAAAGCTTCCGGTGAGGTGCTTCTAGTCTTCCAGCCCCTGTAGAATAAAATGCAGCTTCCAAACTAGGATGCAAGGGTAATAGCCCTAGGCAAGAATGACACAGATTCCCACTGATCTCATCTGAAGTTCAGGAAATTCTTATGCATAAACACTTCTCACTTTGTTGCATGACTTTGGTAGATTTCTAGAACTCTAAAATGGCTGTTTTTGACAATATGTCCAGTTTTATAGATGCTTTTTGAGAAAAGAATTTTCTGACCTCTTTATGTTGTCATACCAAAAGTTTCACCTCAGGCATGACTTTTTGCTCTAAGGTCAAAAGCTCTCTTATCTCCATATTCCTTTTAAGCAAAGTACTGCTTTGTTTATGGTTTTTCTTCATTTAAATGGAGATACTAGAGGAAGCAATTTTTGCTTTCATTACCCAATTGAATGAGAACAACTCAGTGGCAAAAACAAGTACCAATTAGCTAAATGAAAAGTTCAAGCTGTGAATTTATCTTCAGGGCAAACCGCAATGATTTGAAGGGCAGCAGTGGGAGGCAAAGTATACAAGCAAGACAAAATAGATACTCTGGAGGTGGGACCTGCCTTTGTTGCTCATTATAGATTATACATAGATTAACTGATTTTATATCTACATTTACAATATACAGTCATATAGTTTATTTAGACTGTAGTTTGGACTGAATGCAGGTCGTTGAATTAGTTTGAATAAATTAATCTAAACGGATATTCAGGGAATAGTTATCAGGTTTAATCCTTTTACTTAAGAGTCTAACATGTTTAAGAAAAGTTCTTTAAAACCTATCTGACACCCACTTAACATAATAAAAATGCTGCCTGGTAAAAAGCAAACCAAATTATATACTTGTCAAGAATATTAAAGATATACAATAATTCAGTTTTAAAAACTGACAATAATTAAAAGTTGGAAAGAAAGAAATTTTTAAAATCTAATAGTACCAAATATTGCCAAAGGTGTGGAAACTCTCCATGCTTGTGGGAGAATAAATTACTACAGCCACTTTGGAGAACAATTCCATGTTACCTAATAAAGTCTTTAAAAGCACAATTATACAACCCAGTAATTCCATTTCTTCCAGGGAGACATAAACAAGAAAAGTCAATTAAAATAAATGCACTAGATCTAAATGTATCAAAACAGAGAGGTTTACAATATAACAATTAGGAAAAAAAAAGTTGTAGAAAGATATTTAATATGTTACGTTTATTTTGTGAGTGTATTTGTTTATGTATGTATAAGAAGTTAATTTTAATATGATAAAGCAGAGGAACATATTACAAATTCATGGTGTGGGGTGACGCTGGGGAGAGCATGAGGAGGATATGGTACTGGGAAGGAGGAGAAAAGAGACTTGAGAGCTCTCAATAAAGATTTCTGAGTTTAGAAATGATATGAAAATCTTGACCCTGTTAATCGTCACTAATAGTACATGGTGTAGCTGATATTCTTCTCTGCATTCATAGCTTTTAAAATATGTACCTTTAAAAAATATATGGTAAGATAATATCAAGGACAAAAGGAGATATCACACATGACTATTAGTTGTACCCATCTAAATTACCAGCTAACAGCAACAACTAATACATATCCAAAGTATTGCTTTGAGGAATATAGGTGACTTATGGAATACTCAGTAAGTTCATCTATACCAACTCTTCTATAGCACTTATATTTTTTTTTAATTTTTTAAATGTTTATTTATTGAGAGAGAAAGAGAGCATGAGCGGGGGGAGGGGGGGCAAAAAGACAGGGAGACACAGAATCCAAAGCAGGCTCCAGGCTCTAACCTGTCTGCACAGACCTGACGTGGGGCTTGAACTCATGAACAGCAGGATCATGACTTCAGCCGAAGTCAGACACTTAACCAACTGAGCCATCCAGGCGCCCCTATAGCACTTATATTAATACATTATTTACATTCAGCACGTAATTATTTGGGGGTACTGAACATGGTACAAAAGCATTTTCAGAGTTCAATCAAAGTAAAAGTTGACGTATGATTTCATCTTTAAAAAATTTATGTCTTAACAAGAGTCTAGATGAGTTATAAATTTCTCTTACTCCTCTAATATTTCAAAGTGAGAAGCTGTACCACAGCCAGCATCCTTTTTGGCTGACAGTACAATTTGCCTCTAGTGCTTACACCTCATGAAGTCATACTGCATTGCCCTATCTAATCCCTGTTTCATAGCAGCACTATAATCCCCAAAACAAAATTTGTTGTGTCCAAAGAATTGAGAAGGCAATTTAAATGTTTTGACAGAATAAATAACAATTGTTGTGCTCTAAAGCATGATTTCTTTCATTTGATCTGGAAGTCAGAAGACCTATGTCATAGCTCTGGATTTCTGTTTTGGAAATTCAAACAAGTTTGGACCTTATCAATTAGGGGGCAAACAGGGGTGTCAGGCAGACCAGTAACTTTAATTCCCTTCCCAATATACAATATTTGCATCAACTTAGTTGAGCAAGTCACTTAACATGGCTGCACTTTCAATTTCCTTATCTTTAAAATACTAACTAGCCTACCAGAAGGATTAGGGTAAAGTTTAAAAAGATTATATATATACATATATATACACACACACATATGTATATATAAGTATACTATAAGTATACACATATACATAACATATATATGTATGTATATATGTTATGTATATATGTATACTTGGAACAGTGTCTGGTTTGTAATATATGCTCAGTTAAATGTTTGCCATCATCATTATCATCATCATCACTATTTTTATTAGTATTAATAAGAGTTTTAATAACCCCAAAACCTAGTTTTAATACAAGTCATCAGAAACATTCACTATATCTTTCAACAAATTCATCTAATTACTTTAAACATTCTATGTTTTTATGTAGAGAGATAATACACATCTGAGGAATGAGATATTTAAGATAGGATTATAATTAAACCACCTCAATTTTCTGTAGAAGAAATATGCAAGACAAAAATATACAAATGCATTGAGTGTGAAATTATAGTATGTTTCTAATAGAGGAGAGGATCTAAAGTTATAAGTAAATACACAATGAGATTCATAACAATGATATTCAACTTAAGTTAGAGAAAACTATCTAGAGTTACAAGTAAATACAAAAAGAAATTTATAAAACTGATATTCAACCTAAGTAATTAGTTTTATGTTCTTTAACCACTTATCTGCTTCCATTACT
Organism: Cryptoprocta ferox; assembly: GCA_028646485.1. Classification (NCBI taxonomy): domain Eukaryota; kingdom Metazoa; phylum Chordata; class Mammalia; order Carnivora; family Eupleridae; genus Cryptoprocta; species Cryptoprocta ferox. The sequence goes on along the minus strand of CM053560.1, from coordinate 64,452,019 downwards.
AGAACCCTTCTCATGTTACCTCTTACATAAGAACAAATTCCTTTCCAAAATTCACAAATAATCATTCTTTTCTCCTCTCAAAACACAGCCAGATGAAGCGATGACATTCTTTTTCTTGTAAGAAAACTCAATCTGACCAAATGCAGGAGCTAGAATCTTTCAGCACAATTAGCAAAGTACTATAATCCATTCCCATATTTCACAATGTAGGCTGATTATAATCTGTATCAATAGTTGCTTCCTTTAGGCTCCTTTAGATATGTGACAGAAGCATTTCCTATACACTGTCTATCCATGTGCTCACACACATTTCAGGACCCTCCCACAATCTGGCCTTGTGCCAGAGGCCTAGTTCTGACCAAAGACTGTGCACAGAAATACTATCCCTCCATTCCAGACTGAAGCATGTAAAAGCCAATATATAAACCTTTTGCTCTCCTTTTACCTTCAATGGCAACAGTGCAATCCACTTATTGAGATGAGAAAGCCACATGGTTGAAACCTAGCCTAGATTTCTAAGACTACCCTTAGAAGGGAGTTGTCTCAAGTAACTGCAGACTTTATGTGAGAGAGAAATTAACTTGTAGATGTTAAGCCACAAAAATGCCAGTTTGTTTTCTCAGCAGAACATACTCACTTGGCAAGCTATAAACTGCTCACGTCCATAGGCTAGGGACAACTGGTTTTTACCTTAAGTTCACAGGCACACAGATGTCATGAACAAGTAGTGTTATTTGAATAAAATATTTGGCCATGTTAAGATTATAGTAGCACATTGCTAAGGAAACAGAGAGGAAGAAATTGGCAATTTCAGAAAGGAAATATTCATCCCAAGGTAATGACCACTCATGTCACATAAATCCTGTTTTCCTGCACGAATTTATATAAAATATAAATATAAAAATATCTCATATTTATAATGAAGATATCAATTCTTCTACATATCAATCTTCCTTCTAAGATCTCCAGATGGAAATTTAAAGATTTCAAAATTTACTTCAGGAAATACCCTCTCCCGTATATCCCTCTTCCACATTTACATTCAGATTGGCAATTAGTAGTATAAATGTGATTTAGAGGTAACTGAGGAAAATAAATGGAAGAAAACAAATTAGATTACATAACTATGAGGTTTTTCTTATTTATTGTTTTTCCTACCAAACTACAAAAGGATTTGAAGGTGTTTTAATGTTTCCTACAGAGAAATTGAACACCAGATTAAAAGCAAGTGTGTGTTGGGGTCAGCAATCAATTATTCTATCCTAAAATAGCTATTTAACAATTATCCTTTATAACAGTTTTCTGTTATAAGTCCTAGGGATGAATTGTTTCATAATGCATCAAATGTGTAAGAACAAGTAAAGCTTTTCTTTAGATTTGTCAAAGGATATCTGTTATGATCTCTCTATTATAAATCATTTTTAACTCAGATCAAAATTTTCCAAATAGAATCACAGTGATTTTGGGTTTTTTTTAATTTGCAAATTTAATATAGTTTGGAAAGGAAAACAAAAAACCAGAGAGGGTAGATATGATCCCAAACACCTATCACTGTCATTTACTAAGAGGTTTTATATTATGATGAAAGCAATGCTCTGTAAATTTACAAATAAAAATGTAGGTCAGTCAAATAACAAAGATTATGTTTTCTACCAATTTTGGCCATTCTACATGATGACTCTATTTTAATTTTTCAGTGTTTATTATTTATTTGAGAGAGAGAGTGCACGTAGGGGAGGGGCAGAGAGAAAGGGAGACTTGAAATCCGAAGCAGCCTCCAGGCTCAAGGCTCCAAGCTGTCAGCATAGAACCCAATGATACTAGGCTCAGACTCACTAACCACGAGATCATGACCTGAGCTGAAGTCAGATGCTTAACCAACTGAGCCACCCAGATGCCTCTACATGATGATTTTTAATGTATTTTAATAATATAATATTATGAACATTTGGGGCATTGCAGTTTCAAATGTTTAGGGAAAAGGCATTTCTTGCATGATTAAAAAAAAAAACTTCTAAAGACTTTATTTCTACTAGTCCATTTTCAAAAGTGTATAACATCAAAAGAGTTTTGCCTCCAACAGACATCTAGTTTTCTACCAAGATCAATTCTACAATCTGCAAGTGACAATTTTCTCATTTAAAGAAAGCAGTGCAAAATCATAATTTATCTAATTAACATCCTTCACCAGTTTGGCTCTCAATAGTGCTGCTATTAACTAGTACTCTGCTAGCAATCACCAACTCCTACCATCCCTGTTGGCTCTGGTGATGCTGAGCCACTTCCTAATTCTACTGCTCTTTTCAGGACCCTGTTTCAATATGGCTGCCCCTCACCCTGTTCCCACCACCACTAGTGCCACAATTCCTCTAATCTAGCAAAGATATTTCTTCTTAAGTAGAATGGTTACTCCAACCTTTTTATTTGGCACCAACAATAATAGCTTATCCTTTCAGAGTCATTTGAGTCTTAGGTTATGAAGTTTCATCGTAATAATGGGGTACTGGACAAAGAATACTTTGTGAGCCACTATATTGTCATGTGCTCTGCTTTTCTCAACAACAATACCCAGAAGCAATCAATCCCCAGTCCCACTTTTCCAAAAGTTTTCTTGTTAAATGATGAAAGAACAAACCTTCATCTTGCCTTCATATTCAAGAAACTAGGTCCAACCCAAACTTCCTTCAAAAAAACTCCATGCAATCAGCTGGCCTGCCATAGTTATAAACAAATCTTTACTATGCCTTTATTATCTAGTCAACAAAATTTCAAATATAAGATACTTATAAATGATCTCAAATGTGGTATACTTGCCAATGTTGTTATAATTTTCCACATATGGAAGATATTTGTAGCTATTTGGGATTAGTATTGTGTGTCCTGTGATTTTTATGAGGATTGCATGAGGTAGTACATTTAAAGAAATGTGTATTAAGCAGGTAATAAACACTAAACACTAGCTGTCATTAATTATCAGTAGTTATTATTATCCAAATTTGACATATTATAGTTTATATCTAAATAAATATCTAATTTCCCTGACTTACTCAAGTTCAAATCAACAAAACATTTATTTTTTAAAATTTCATTTTATGCTTTATTTTAAATATCAAACCTAAAAAGAGCTAAGAAAATGATTTATAAAGTATCTCTCAAGTGTATGATATTATTTAAATTATCCTTAAAATCTCATTAAGTGATATTGTTTCTCTATTGTACTGGTTGACTGGTAATTTTACAAAAGATATATCCACCTGAAATCTATGAATGTGACCTTATTTGGAAAAAGTGTCTTGCAGAATTAATTAAATTGAAGACTGAGATTATCTAGATTAGGGTAAATCCTAAATTCAATGACAAGTGTCCTTAAAAGAAAAGGGACAGTATATGCAGATATGAAAACTGAGGTAGAGATTATGGTCATAAATCTACAAGCTGAGAAACACCAAGGATTGGCAGCAGCCACATAGTCAGGAGAGAGACACAGAAGGAATTTTCCTTCAGAATGTGAAGAATCAATCCTCCCAACATCTTGGCTTTAGACTTCAAGGCTTCAAACTTGTGAAAGAATATAATTCTGTTGTTCTAAGCCACTAAGTTTGTAATAATTTGATACAGCAGGCTTAGGAAACTAAAACATCTATTTAATATGCAACCAGGGATGTTTATTTCTTTTTTTTTTTTTTTCATCCAACTACCTCCTCTCTGGCAACCACCAGTTTCTCCTCTGTATTCAATAGTCTGTTTTTCTTTTTGTCTCATTTTTTCTTTGTTCATTTGTTTGGTTTCCTCAATTCCATATATGAGTGAAAGCATATGATATTTTTCTTTCTCTGACTGACATATTTCACTTATCGTTGCATACTCAAGGTCCATCCATGTTGTTGCAAATGGCAAGATTTTATTCTTCTTTATGGCTGAGTAATGTTCTTTATCCATTCATCAATCAGTGGATATTTGGGCTGCTTCCATATCTTGGCTATTGTACATTTATTTATTTTTGAGAGACAGAGAGAGACAGAGTGTGAACAGGGGAGGGACAGAGACACAGAATCTGAAGCGGGCTCCAGGCTCTGAGCTAGCGGTCAGCACAGAGCCCGATGCGGAGCTCAAACCCACGAACCTTGAGATCACGACCTGAGCCGAAGTCAGATGCTCAACTGACTGAACCACCCAGGCACCCCATCTTGGCTATTGTAAATAATGCTGCAATGAACATGGGGTTGCATATATCTTTTCAAATTCGAACTTTAAAGTTCTTTGGATAAATACCCAGTATTGGAATTGATGGATCATATGGTAAGCCTCTTTTTAAGTTTTAGGGGAAACTCCAAACTGTTTTCCACAATGGCTGCACCAGTTTGCTTTCTCACCAACAGTGCACAAATGTTCTTTATTCTCCACATCCTCATCAACAGTTGTTTTTTTCTTGTGTTTTTTATTTTAGCCATCCTGACAGGTGTGAGGTAGTATCCCATCGTAGTTTTGATTTGCATTTCCCTGATGATGAGTGATGTTGAGCACCTTTTCACGTGTCCGTTGGCCATCTGTATATCTTCTTTGGAAAAAATGTCTATTCAGGTCTTACCCAATTTTTAATTGAGTTGTCTTTTGATGTTGAGTTGTATAGGTTCTTCATATATTTTGGATATTAACCCCTTATTGGATATATCATATCATATCTTCTCCCACTCAGCAGATTGCTTTTTTGTTTTGTTGATGGTTTCCTTTACTGTGAAAAGGTGTTTTATTTTGGTATACTGTGTTTATTTCTAAGGATCAGTGTTTTTAACCCACCCTACCTCTGAGTTTATGATGTGCAGCAATGAAATAAAAAGTTTAGTTATTATAAATACCTTTATTATTGTTATTATTATAGCTACCATTTATGTACACTAAATATAATGCAGATATTCTATATACATACTTTATTCCACTAGTCCCCAAACTAACATAAAATGTATGTAATATTATCCATATTTTACAGATTGGAAAACAGATTCAGAGGGATAAAATAACCTACCCAAGCTTACCCTGTAGTAGGCTACAAAATCAAATTTCATACACAGGTACATCTGCCCCCCAAATCTTAATCCAACAAGATTTGCTCTTTTATTAAATGGGTGATGTCTTAATAAAAACCGTATATGACAAGCCCACAGCTAACATCATACTCAGTGATAAAGAGCTGAAAGCTTTTCCTCTAAGATCAGGAACACAAAGAAGCCCACTTTTGCCACTTTTATTCAACATAGTATTGGAAGTCCTAGCCAGAAAAGAAATTAGGCAAAAGAAATAAGTAAGAGGCATCCAAATTGGAAAAGAACAAGTAAAATTTCACTATTTGCAGATGAAATGATATTTAGAATTGTTGAGAAAACCATAAAGACTCTATGAAAAAAATTGTTAGAACTAATAAACAAATTCAGTAAAGTTGCAGGCTACAAAATCAATATACAAATATCTGTTGCATTTCTATAAACTAATAAGGAACTATCAGAGAAATTAAGAAAACAATTTCATTTAAAATTGCATCAAAAAAATAAAATATCTAGGAATAAATTTAACCAAGGAAATGAAAGATTGATAGACCAAAAACTATGAGACATTAAGAAAAGAAATTTAAAAAGACACAAATAAGTGGAAAGATATTCTGTCTTCGTGGATTGGAAAAATTAATATTGTTAAAAAGTCCATACTACCCAAAGTAATCTATGGATTCAGTGCAATCCCTACCAAAATTTCAATGGTATTTTTCACAGACATAGAGCAAATAATCCTAAAATTAATATGGAACTACAAAAGACCTCGAATAGCCAAAGCAACCATGAGAAAGAAGAACAAAGCTGAAGGCATCATGCTCCCTGATTTCAAACTACATTACAATGTTATTGTAATCAAAACATTATGGTATTTACATAAAAACAGACACATAGACCAACGGAACAGAATAGACACATATGGTCAATTAATTTACACCAAAGGAACGAAGAATAAACAATGAGAGAAGGATAGTCTCTTCAATAAAGGGTGTTCAGACAAAAGAATGAAAGTGGACCACTGTCTTGTAACATTTATAAAAATTAAATCAAGATAGGTTAAATACTTAAGCATAAGACTTGACAATAGAATACTCCTAGAAGAAAATATAGCCAATAAGCTCCCTGATATCAGTCTTGGCAATGATTTTTTTGGATCTGGTACCAAAAACAAAGGCAACAAAAGTAAAAATAAATAAGTGGGACTACATCAAACTGAAAAGCTTCTGAACAGCAAGGGAAAAGTATCAACAGAATGAAAAGGGAACCTCCCAAATGGGAGGGAAAAACTGGCAAGTTATATCTGATAAGAGGTTAATATCCATAATATATAAAAAACCCATACAGCCCATTTCAAAAATAATCTAATTAAAAAGAATCTGAATAGACATTTTTCCAAAGGAGACATAAAGATGTCCAACACCCATGAAAAGGTATTCAGTGTCATAACTCATCAAAGAAATGCAAAACAAAACCACAATGAGATATCACCTCACTCTTGTCAGAATGGCTATTACTAAAAAGACAAGAAATAACAAGAGTTGGCAAGGATATGGAAAAAGGAGAACCCTGTGCACTATTGGTGGGAATGTAAATTAGTGCAGCCACTATGACAAACATTATGGAGGTTTCTCAAAATATTAAAAATAGAAATACCATACCATCCAGCAATTCCAATTCCAGGTATGTGCCTGTGTGGTAACTATAGTTAACAATACTGTATTGCAAAATTGAAGGTAGCTGAGAGAGTGGATCTTGAAAATTCTCATCACAAGAAAACAAATTTTTGTGATTATATATGGTGACAGATATTAATTGGACTATTGTGTTAATTATTTTGCAATCATATATACAAATATCAAATCATTATGTTGTATACCTGAAATTAACATAATGTTGTATGTCAATTATATGTCAATAAAATAATAATTAAAAATAACATAAATATAAATGGATGATATCTTAATGTTAGGTAATTTACAACAACTCCCAGATAATGAATGTTCAACTTGTGAATTACTTGTGAATGTAAACAGTAGATCACACACTGCTTTCCCCTCCATACGCCTACCCCAGTTTTCTCAGCTCATTTCATTTTTGTTCCCTTCACACAGCAACCTACCTGCGAAATGACACTGACTCAAAGATCCCTCTAACCTTCCTTGATTCCCTGGCAAAGGCTGCCCTAGACTCAGTTAATTTTGCACATTCACACACCTTATTTCCCAATATTTTTCCATTCTTACCAATTAACTTAAAAATATTCTCCTTCTTATGCCTCTTCCCACTCCCATTTTTTTCTCAATTGCTTATTCTCCATTCTTTAACAGTGGTTCGATTAGGACTAAAAGAATTCTGCCAATCCCAATTAACCATAGTCATATTATGGCTATACAATGGGTTGACTTGTGTCTCCCCTCAACCTCCCAAATTCGTATGTTGGTGCCCTAACCCCACTACCTTGGAATGTGGTTATATTTGGAAGTAGGGCCTTTAAAGAGGTTATGGAGTTAAAATGAGGCCCTAGTCCAAAGGCCCTAGTCCAATCTGACTGATGTCCTTAGAAAAAGAAGATATCTGGACACACAGAGAGACAGCAGGATTTGTATAAGCAGAGGAAATCCCAGTGAGGACACAGTGAGAAGACAACAAGCCGCAAGCCAAGGAGAAAGGCCTCAGAAGAAATCCAACTTTGATCTAGGACTTCTAGACTCTAGAACTGTGAGAAAATTAGTTTCTGTTGTTTAAGCCACTCAGTCTATAGTATTTTGTTATGGCAGCCCTAATAAACTCATACAGGATAGAAGAATTCTAGCAATCCACATGTTTTAAGGAATATGAGAATTATAAATTAGGAAATGGCATAACAAATTCATGAAGAAACCATAAGTGTCTTCATATGTAAATCTAGGGACACCTGGGTAGCTCAGTTGGTTAAGCAACTGGCCCTTGGTTTCAGCTCAGGTCATAATCTCACAGTTCGTGAGTTCAAGCCCCACATTGGGCTCTGCACTGACACCATGGAGCCTGCTTGGGATTCTGTCTCCCTCTTTCTCTTCCCCTCCCCTGTTATCTCTCTCTCTCATAAATAAATAAATAAATTTTAAAAATAAACAATAAAAAATATGTGAAGTCTATAAAAATGCCCAGAAGTTCTTTTCAAAAACTTCACAGATTTCTCCACTTAATTCCATAAACAAGTTCCTTCTCCTTGAGCACTACAATGTAAAGTAAATAAGAAATGATTATTTACTTAAGCTTAGTTTTCAGTTTTAATTCATACTTTTATAACGGAATTGTTTTCATCTATTTTCCATTTGACAAAATTTAAGCTAGATTATGGACTAAATTATTTTATGAATTAGATGGAAGACAAAATGTCAATTATAACATTGTTGATTTGAAAAATATATTGTAAGTTTCAAACAACCATTTTACATCGAATTTTCAGAACATAACCAAATGTCATTTAGGAACTACCTTATACCCTAGTGTGCATACATCGTGATGCAAAGTTACTAACTACCCTAGCATACCTTAAAAGTATGCTAATTGTGCACAACATTTGACCAAATCTTTTATTACAAGAATCCTAGATTACTTTTTTAATTGACATTTCCCTTAAATCAGTACTGTTAAGGGGCACCTGGGTAGCTCAGTCAGTTAAGTGTCTGACTTCAGCTCAGGTCATGATCTCATGGTTTGTGGGTTTGAGCCCTGCCTCGGGATCTGGGCTGACAGCTCAGAGCCTGGCACCTGCTTAGGATTCTATATCTCCCTCTCTGTCTGCCCCTCCCCTGCTCACAATCTCTCTTTCTCTCTCCCAAGAATAAATAAACATTTAAAATTTAAAAAAAAATCAGTACTGTTAAGAATACAATTCAGTTGGAAGCTGTATTTGGACAAATTGTATTTTGCTGTTAATTTTTACTATTATCCTTTGTCTTATAGTAACCAAATTATTCTCTGACCTTGTTTTCCTCACTCTTTTATCATCTACTATAGCCTTTGAAAGGACCATGGGCATTTGCTGGTAAGATACCTACTGACACCATCTGAGTTCCTCAAAATTGAGCGCTGAGTTTACTTCTTCCTATTTAATACCTGGATATATGTTTTGTTTCATGGTTTATCTATGGCAGCATTAAATTCCTTAATTGTCCTCATAAGGAAGTTGTTATCACTGGCACTAGTTATTGAGTAGTAAATTAACCTAGGTGACATGTGAGCATATCACTCCAGTTGCTCAAAACTTTATAAGGTAAAACTAAGTCGATTTCGAATAATGGAGGAAAAGCACTCTATATATTCTTAAAATCTGTCCTATTTACTCTTTTTACAAAAGCTTCTTCCTTATTGGTGTTATTAATCCCAAGAAACCAAAGGACAGAACATCAGGCAATCAAAATGTGGAAAGGATAGGTTCTTATTCTTCTACCTGTGATTGATATTTTAATAGACACCTACTACTTTTGTGTCTTTCCTGGAATGCACTCAGATGTCACTTCTTGGTTGTCACCATGTTGTTTTGAAAAGCCACATGTTGATTTAATTTCCATGCACTACAGTTTTCAATAGTAGTGGAATTCTTCATTTTTCCTCCATGTTTTACATTAGTACGTTTACATCCTTAGAAAATGGAACTGCAGCCATGGTAATGATAGCTGTCTCCTCACCATCTCAAAAAAAAACTTGTGTGACTAAGAACAGGAGAAAATTTATATAGATCATTGACATATAAGTATATAGAATTCAAAACTACCATTATTTTCAAGTAGTTTGTTACTTTCTTTTCTGAATAAATGTAGAGAAGATGGTTAATTATATACTGAAAATGTGGAAGAGTTTTTTATGCCTTTTGAATGCTACTTTTTTTCACATAATTACCTTTAAAGTAAGATAAGCATCTTTATACTTCCTTTGCTATAATAAATATATATTCTCTAACATATTTTATATACCCTAAATACATTCATTAAATACTAAAACCTTGTCATCAGAAATTCATTTCCTATTCTAAGATTTGTACAAGTGTAGAGGTTCAAATGTGGTAAAGTTTTCAGTTCTTTTTTCAGACTATACCTCAAATACAACACATGGTCATTAAGAGCCTACAATATACAAGGCACTATTCTAAGACTGTAAAGGAATTAGAAATAATTGAGATATTGTTCCTATTCTCTGTGGCAGTAAAACTGACACTACCTCACTGCTACTATGAAATAAATCCTATATGAAATGGTATACCAATACTTGAAAATAGATGTTTTTTGTTTTTTTGGTTTTTTTGTTTTGTTTTGTTTTGTTTTTGAGAGAGACAGAGAGAGAGAGGGAGAGAGAGAGAGTGAGCAGGGGAGGGTCAGAGAGAGGGAGATACAGAGCCCCAAGACAGGCTCCAGGCTCAGAGCTAGCTGTCAGCACAGAGCCAACACAGGGCTCGAACCCATGAACGGGGAGATCATCACCTGAGCCGAAGTCAGATGCTTAACTGACTGAGCCACCCAGGCGCCCAAAAATAGATGTTTCTAAGAAAATATTTAAGTGACTAAAATATCAAAAGAGAAAATTCCATAAAAGTAATTGAAAAATTTGTAAAATATATAGCCCCTAAAATTAACCAGTTTCAGATAGTTTTACAGGTGAATTGCATGAGTTCATCAAAAAAAGAAATGCATGAAGCACTGAGGTGGCTCGGTCAGTTGAGCATCTAACTTCAGTGTGGGTCATGACCTCAGTTTGTGGGTTCAAGCCCCGCGTCAGGCTCTGTGCTGACAGCTCAGAGCCTGGAGCCTGCTTAGGATTCTGTGTCTCCCTCTCTCTCTGCTCCTCCCCTACTCGCACTCTGTCTCTCTCTCTCTCAAAAATAAATAATAAACATTAAAAAAATTTTTTAAAGAAATGCATTACATGAAGAGATAAGGGGAGAAAAATCTACACAGTTAGTTATGGACATCAATGCTAAAAATATATTTTATAAACATGAACAGGTAGTCTTACTTTAAAATGTCTTTAATAAATTAGGAGAGAATGAAAATGCCTTAGTATTTTTAAGTATATAAAGATAAAGAATAAACATTGGTCTTAAAACACATAGGAATTTCTGTCTAAAGTCAGTAACAGCATCAGTATCAGTAACCACTATCATCAATATATTCAACAGTTTTCTTTGAGGACCTAGTTGATCTAGTTGATGTAAAAATAAAGCAAAATAAAAAATACTTTATAGAGTAGGGGGAAAGTTTCACAATAATCATTATTTGTGGATTTTTTTACCAAAAATTCCAGAATCAAGCAAGAAACTAAAGTAGTCATTTGTAAGAGAAAATAAACTACCTTTAGTATATCTTATAGTCAGCCATGGTCAAGGAGTCCCTAGAGAACTATGACTTAGATAATCACCCATGGATGAGAGACCCTTTGTGGAAGTCCAGGTTTCCAGAGAAGTTGCAGCACTCCAATGGCACAACAACAACCAAAAACATATACATATATGAGTTTTATACCTTGGAGTGGGTAAGAGGAACAATTTGACTTTATCTATATCACTCTTCCCCTAAGGTGGCATAAGCTTAGGGTCAAGAAAGTTCTTCCTGGGCCCATGATTTATCCCAGGAGAAAAGGGAGAATGTGTGAGTGTACAACCAGCTTCCCCAGATGTGTGGGACACTGCCAAAGAGGCTCATTTCACTCTCAAGCCATCAAGAGTACCAAATCCTGACTTATATGAGGTGGGGAGAGTGACAGAACTCTCAGAGAACATCAAAGGGATGTGGATGCTAACCGTATCACTCATTCCATCAAGAAGTGCTTCTGTGAGCTGCTCAGAATATCTCAGATCCCCATAAATGGCCCACAAGCACCCCCAATGCTCCACATGCCTCAATCACACCCCCCCCATCCTGTGGCCAGCTCCCTGTGTATGCTTCCGACAGCAATTATGAGTGAGCTTTGTCAAACCAGTGAGCAAGCACAGTAAGTCAGCTGAATCTGCAGTCCAGAAAAGAGCACAAACGTGAGCCTTAACCACACCTTTGGGAAAACAAAAAGGGCGGTCAGCACTCAGCCTTGTATATTGCTATTCCAGAGAAGGCATATAAGCTTAAGAACTCTGCCATAAGAGGAAGCAAGAAGCATGGAGCAGGTGTATCCGCAGAATTTCTAGATAACCTCAGAATTTCAGCAGAGTTAACAGAAAATATCTCTTTCCAGAGACAGTTGGTAAAAACCAGAGAAGGTAACTGCTACTTCAAATGTGAAAAAAGCAATGCAAAACCTCAAGAACACAAAAAAAATCAAAGAATATCACCAAAGAATCATAATCATCTGGTAACTGATTACAGACTTCTGCAACTTACCAAAGACTTCAAACTAGCGATTTTAAGAAAACTCCATGAGCTACAAAAACACACAGACAGACAATCTAATGAAATAACAAAAACAATACAGGGAAAAAATGGGAAGTTTAACATAGAGACCAAAGAAATCATAAAAAAGAATCAAACAAATTTTGGAGCTTAAGAACACAATGAAAGAAATGAAAAATGCAATAGAAAGCATCACCACCAATTGTGTTCCCTAAATTCCACATGAAATAAAATGTGAACAAAGACATATGAAATCATATGATATTTGCCTTTCTCTGACTGACTTATTTTACTTAGTGTAATACACTCTAGTTCCATCCACATTGTTGCAAATGGCAAGATTTTGTTCTTTTTGATTTCTGAGTAGTTTCATTGTATGTGTGTATATATATCTGTGTGTGTGTGTGTGTGTGTGTGTGTGTGTATCACATCACATCTTCTTTATCCATTCATCAGTTGATGGACATTTGAGCTCTTTCCATACTTCGGCTATTGTTGATAGTGACCATCAGACGTTATTTAGCAGAAGAAAGAATCTATGAGATTGAAAACCAGACTTTGAAATTATTCACTCAGAGGAAAACAATGAAAAAAGAATGAAAAGGAAAGAAGAAAGCCCACTTGACCTATGAAACTTATATTGGTCTATAAAAAAGACCAATTTAGAAATTATTGGAGTCCCAGAAGGAGAAAAGAGAGAAAAGGGGGAAAGAAAACTTATTTAAGAAAGAATGGCTGAGAACTTCCCAAATCAGGGGAGGGATTTGGATATACAAGTTCATGAAGCTTGTATATGACCAAACAAAATCAACTAAAAGAAACTTTGTCAATGGCACATTATAATAAAATATGAACAAAGACAAAGAGAGAATCTTAAAAGCAGTAGGAGAAAAAAGTTTATAACTTACAAGGGACCTTCCATAAGGCTATTAGCATATTTTTCAGCAGAAATCTTACAGACTGGAAAAGAGTAGGATACACTCAACGTGCTAAAAGGAAAAAAAAAAGCCTTACCCACCAAGAACACATTACCCGGCAAAGCTATTCTTGAAATGAAGAAAAGATAAAGACTTTCTCAGACAAACAAAAGTTGAAGGAATTCATCACCACTGGACCTGCCTTACAAGAAGTGCTGAAAAGAGTTCCTCAAGCTGTAATGAAATGATGCTAACAAGTAACCTGAAAACATATGAGAACATACAACACTTTGATAATGGTATATAATCAAATTTACATTACGCCAATACTATGCTCTGGTATAATATGGTGGCATGTTGACTACTTGGGTATAAAGTTTAAATGCTAAAAGTATTGAAAATAACTATAGCTACAATAATTTGTTAATGAATAAAAAATAAAGAAAGAGGTAAAATGTGACATTAAAAACATAAAACGGGGAGTAAAGGGACAGAGTTTTTGTATACATTGAAGTTAATTTTCTAGCAGCATAAAATGGACTGTTATAAAATGTCTAATGTGACCCTCATGGTAACTAAACAGCAAAAGCCTACATTAGAGTTACAAAAAAATAAAGAGAAGAGAATAAAGGCATACCACTACAGAAAATCATTTCACAAAGGATGGCAGCAAGAGGAAGAAAGGAACAAGGGACAGCAAAAAAGCCATCAAACAGTTAATAAAATGGCATTCATTGCAGGATACAAAATCAACATACAGGAATCAGTTGTGTTTCTATGTACTAACAATAAAACATCTGAAAAAAAAATTTTTAACTGCTCCATTCACAATAATATCAAAACAATAAAATGCTTAGGAATAAATTTAGCCCAGAAAGTAAAATATCTATATAATAATAACTGCAAAATTTTAATAAAAGAAATTGAAGAAGATGCAAATAAATGAAAAGATATTCCATTATCACAACTGGAACAATTGATGTTATTAAAATGTCCTTACTACCCAAAGAAATATACAGATTCAGTGCAATCCCTATCACAATACCAATGGCATTTTTCACAGAACTAGAACAAATAAGCCTAACATTTGACCCTGAATAACCAAAACAATCTTGAAAGAACAAAACTAGAGGTATCATGCTCCCAGATTTCAAATGATACTACAAAACAGTCTGGTACTGGCACAAAAGCAGGTACATTGAATAAATAGAGTGCAGAAAAAAACCTCATATATAATACATTAATCTACAGAAAAGGAAGCAAGAATACACAATGGGGAATACAGTCTCTTAAATGGCATTGGGAAAACTGGACAGCCAATGAAAAGAATGAAACTGGACCACTATCTTACACTCTACACAAGTCAAAATGGATTAAAGCCCTGAAGGTAAGACCTGAAACTCTAAAACTCCTAGAAGAAAACATACATGGTACGAAACTTATCATTGGTCTTAGTGACTTTTGTTTTTGAACCTGACTCCATCAGCAAATGTGACAAAAGCAAAAATAAACTAAACTATTGGAACTAAAAGTCTTTTGCACAGCAAAGGAAGCCATCAACAAAATGAAAAGGCAACTCTACTGAATGAGAGAAAATATTTTCAAATGCTACATCTGATAGAGATCTAATATCCAAAATATATAAAGAACTCATACAACTCAATAGCAAAAGAAAAAAAAGTTCAATTAAAAAATAAGCAGGAGATATGTAAAGACATTTTTGCAAAGACACAGAGATGGCCAAAAAAACACAGGAAAAGATCCTCAACATTATTAATCCTCAAGGAAATAGAAAACAAAATCTCAATGAAACATCACCTCGCACCTGTGAGAATAGCTAAAATAAAAAAGATAAAAACATAAATGTTAGCAAGAATGTGGAGAAAAAAGAGCCCTCATGCACTGTTGGTGGGAATGTAAATTGGTGCAGCCAATATGGAAAACAATATGAAGATTCCTCAAAAAATTAAAAATGGAACTACCACATGATCCAGCAATTCCACTTATGGCTATTCATCTCAAGAAAATGAAAACATTAGCTCAAAAAATATATGCACTCCTATGTTCACTGAAGTATTATTTACAATAACTAAGATATGGAAGTACCTTAAGTGACCAGTGATAGATGAATGGATAAAGAAGATGTGGTATGTATGTATAATGAAATATTAGCGAGACATTAAAAAAAGAATGAAATCTTGCCTTTTGCAGTAATACAGATGGACCTTGAGGGTTTTACACTAGGGGAAATAACTCAGAGAAAACCAAATATAATTTCACTCATTCATGAAATCTAAAAAACAAAATAAACAAAACAAAGCCAGACTCGTAGATATAGAGAACAGACTAATGGTTGCCAGAGGAGAAGGGGTTGGGGGGTTGGGAGAGAAATGCGTGAAAAAGCAAAAACTCCTAGTTATAAAACAAATAAATCATGGGATGTAGTATACATCAAGGAGAATATGGTGAACAGTATTGTGTTAACTTCGTATGGTGATAGTCAGTAACTAGACTCGTTATGGTGATCATTTCACATTATATATAACCTTCAAATCTCTGTGTAGTACACCTGAAACTAAAGTGATATTATATTTCAATTATACTTCAATTAAAAAAAGTTATTTATACTGTTCTTGCCATATATTCATGCATTTGGAATTATCACAAAATAAATGTAACTTTAGCATTTAAAAAGGAGAAAATAGCTAATTATTTCTCAAGTTAGCACTCACAATATTGTACAGATGGCAGTTAAAATATAAGAAGGGGGACATGAACTGAAAAAAAATCTCAGAAAACAGGTATTTTTCCTCTAAATTACTCATGTAAAATAGTATTAACAATAGTCTAGTGTTTAAATAGAATGCTACATTCTTGCTGTTTTTTTATTGTTATGGTTAATAATGTGGCTTTATATTACATAGATTATTTTGTGTGTACCAAATATCACATTAAAAATTTTTCTAAGATATGTCCCCCTGAAGTATACACTGAATTATGTAAATATAAAAATGCAGAATCCCAAACAAAATTGATTAACAGTATCTTCCAAAAAAACACAACTGCTGAGGGAGGGGCCAAGATGGCAGAGCAGCACAGAAGTTCTCTCTTCTCTCATCCCTGAAATGCAGCTAGATTAGCACCATTTTGCACACCTAGAAAATTGAATTGACGATTAACACAACAATTTGCATAACCTGAGCCACAGAACTCAGCAGGTACACTGCACGGAGAGGTGAACTGGGAAAGAGAGAAGCCGTGGAGAGTAGAGAACTGTTTTTGCAGAGAGAGGACAGAGAAAGGGGGAAGAATACAGGAAAAGCACTCCTCCCCTCCCCCCCAGAAGTAGCTGGAGAGAAAGAGAAAGAGTGGAAACACCCACAAATGATTGAACAAGAAAGGGAAAAAGGATAAAGGAGAGGGTTTCAATACCACTAGGATCTATAAACCGGGGAGCACAAAGTCAGAAGTTCTGCAATTCAATGCCTGGTAGTGCTCTAGTGGGAAGGGCGAATCCCCAGGAGCAGGCAGTGAGGTCCAAGGGATCCATGGGCTACACGGAGAGAAGAGGTTCCCCTGCTAGGAGGTCATTTGGTAGAGGCCTTAGGCCGCCCCATAGGCAAAGGTCTCAGCGGACCCCAGAGAACAGCCATGTTTGTTGGTGTTGGAACAAAGATGCTAGGGTCATGAAACCTGGTGCCAGTTGTGTGTTGTGATTTACTATAATCCTGAACCGCCGTTGCTACATGATCACACAAATTTTTTCTGGGGCAAGCAGCACCCGGCCATAATCTCTGAGCCTCTGCAGCAACATAAGTCCATGAACATTCTCAGGTGCAAGCCAGCACCTGGCCATTGCTTGGTGAGACCCTCCCCCAGAGGGTCAGAGTGGGTCCAAGCTGCAGGGCCCTCAGAAGTGAGGGGTTTAGAAACACCATCTGAGATAAAATTTGGGAGGGAGGTGCCGCCTGGAAGGCTGACAGCTTGGACACGGACAGTGTAGAAGCAGGGACTGGACAGAAGCCAGAGACAAAGGAGGGGCGCTTGATTGCCAGTCGGTGAGAGCACAGAATTCTGGTGCTAGAGCCTGGGAAGCTGGGTGACATCATTTTCACCTCTCCCACGCATGCACATGCATGAAGACATGAACCACACCTATCTACCCCAGTAAGCTAAGCAGCGCCAACTAGTGGAGAATGGAGCCATTACACCAAGCCCCTTCCAACTGCACCAGCCAATCCCTCTCCGCCTGCTTAGTGTACAGACTATGAAGTGCTTCATAGTTTGACTTCTAGGGGAAACTGGATGTCATTTCATTTGGATTTCATTCTGTTTGCTGGTCCATCTATTCATTTTTTTCTTTTTCTTTTCTTTACTTTTCTTATTCTTGGATACAGAAGGAGAAAATATTTATTTTTATTTTCTGTTTTTATAAATTTTTTAAAAATTTTGTTACTATATTTTTATCTTTTGTAAATCTTCTTTATTATATTTTACTTTTTTCACTTCATTTTATTCTATTTTCTTGTATTTTTTTAATTTTTAAATGTTTTCTTATTTTTCCTTTTTTTCTTTCCTTTTCTTTTTTGCTTTTTTCCTTTTCAAGCTTCTTTTAACAATCAGACCAAAAGACACCCACGATTGAGCTTCCTTTATTTGATTTTTGTGTTGTTTTTAATTTTTTAATTTAATTTTTAATTTTATTAATTCTTTTTCTTCCTGAAAATTTTGCTTCTTTAAAATATAATAAATATTTTACTATAATAATGATGATAATAATGATAATAAAGAATAGAATCCTTTTATGCAGAGATAAAAGAAGTAAAATCTAGTCAGGATGGAATTAAAAATGCTATAACTGAGATGGAATCTCAAATGGATGCCACAGGGACAAGAATGGGTGAAGCAGAGCAGCAAAACAGCGATATAGAAGACAAAATTATGGAGAATAATAAAGCAGAAAACAAGAGGGAAATTAAGGCAAAAGATCACAATATAAGAATTAGAGAACTCAGTGACTCATTAAAAAGGAATAACATCTGAATCAAAAGAGTCCCAGAAGATGAAGAGAGAGAAAATGGGTAGAAGTTTTATGTGAACAAGTCATAGTGGAAAACTTCTCTAGCATGGGGAAAGACACAAACATCAAAATCCAGGAAGCATAGAAAACTCCCATTAGATTCAACAGAAACCAACCATCAACAAGGCATGTCATTGTCAAATTCACAAAATACACAGACAAGGAAAGAATTATGAAAGCAGTAAGAGAAAAAAAAGTCCTTAACCTACAGGGGAATACAGATCAGGTTTGCAGCAGACCTATCCATAGAAACTTGACAGGCCATAAAAGAGTGGCAGGATACATTCAACATGCTGAATTGGAAAAATATGCAGCCAAGAATTCTTTATATAGCAAGGCTGTCATTCAAAATAGGAGAGATAAAGAGTTTCCCAGAAAAACAAAAACTAAAGGAGTTTGTGGCCACTAAACCAGCCCTGCAAGAAATTTTAAGGGAGATTCTCTGAGGGCAGAAAAGACGAAACAAAACAAAAAAGACCTAAAGCAACAAAGACTAGAAAGGACCAGAGAACACCACCAGAAACTCTAAATGTACAGGCAACACAATAGACTAAATTCCTATCTTTCCATACTCACTCTAAATGTCAATGGATTAACACTCCAATCAAAAGACAGAGGGTAACAGAATAGGTAAGAAAACAAGATCCATCTATATGCTGTTTACAAGAGATTCATTTCAGACCTAAAGTCACCTTCAGATTGACAATAAGGGGATGGAGAGCCATTTATCATGCTAAAGTTCACCAAAGAAAGCCAGAGTAGCCATACCATATCAGACAATCTAGATTTTAAAATAAAGACTATAACAAGAGATGAAGAAGGGCATTATATCGTGACTGAGGGGTCTATCCTCCAAGAAGATCTAACAATTGTAAACGTTTATGCTTCTGACATGGAAATACCCAAATAAATCGATTAATCATAAACATAAATAAATCCATTGATAATAGTACCATAATAGTAGGGGACTTCAACACCCCACTTACAGCAATGAACAGATCATCTAAGCAGAAAATCAACAGGAAACAATGGCTTTGAATGACATACTGGACTGGATGGACTTAACAGATATATTAAGAACATTTCATCCTAAAGCAGCAGAGTACACATTCTTCTCAAGTGCACATGGAACATTCTCCAGAATAGATCACATACTGGGACACGAATAAGCCCTCAACAAGTACAAGATTCTAGATCATACTGTGCATATTTTCAGACCACAACACTATGAAAGTCGAAATCAACCACAAGAAAAAATTTAGAAAGATAATGAGTACTTGGAGATTAATGAACATCTTACTAAAGAATGATTGGGTTGGGGCACCTGGGCGACTCAGTCACTTAAGCATCCAACTTCATTCGGCTCAGGCCATGATCTCACAGTTCATGGGTTCGATCCCCATGTTGGGCTCTGTGCAGACAGCTCAGAGCCTGGACCCTGCTTCAGATTTTGTGTCTTCCTTTCTTTCTCTCCCTTCCCTGCTCTCTCTCTCTCTCTCTCTCTCTCTCTCTCTCTCTCTCAAAAATAAATTTAAAAAAATAATGAATGGGTTAACCAAAAAGTTAAAGAGGAAATTAAAAAATACATGGGAGCCAGTGGAAATGATAGCACCACAGCCCAAAACCTCTGGTATGGAGCAAAGGCGGCCATAAGAGGGAAGTATATAGCAAACCAGGCCTTCCTAAAGAAGGAAGAAAGGTCTCAGATATATCACCTAACCTTATCCCTTAAAGAGCTGGGAAAAGAACAGCAAATAAAACTCAAAACCAGCAGAAGATGGGAAATAACAAAGATTAGGGCATTAATCAATGCTGTAAAACACACACACACACACACACACACACACACAGTAGAACAGATCAATGAAACCAGGAGCTGGTTCTTTGAAAGAATTAATAAAATTGATAAACTTCTAGCCAGTTTGAACAAAAAGGAAAAGGAAAGGACCCAAGTAAATAAAATCAAGAATGAGAAAGAATGAAGTCTTGCCATTTGCAACAACATGGCTGGAACTTGAAGGTATTATGCTAAGTGAAATAAGTCAGTCAGAGAAGGACAGATATCATATGTTTCCACTCATATGCGGAATTTGAGAAACTTGATGGAAGATCATAGGGAGAGGGAAGGGAAAAAAATAGTTTCAAAAGAGAGGGAGGCAAACCCTAAGAGACTCTTAAATATAGAAAACAGTGTTGACGGGGGATGCGGGGGCAGGGGGGAATGGTTGTTGGGCATTGAGGAGAGCACTTGTTGGGATGAGCACTGGGTGTTGTATGTAAGTGATAAATCACGGGAATCTACTCCAGAAGCCAAGAGCACACTGTATACACTGTATATTAATTAACTTGATGATAAATTATATTAAAAAAAGAAAAAAAAGAAAAGGAAAAGGAAAGGATCCAAATAAATAAAATCAAGAATGAAAGAGGAGAGATCATAACCAATATTGCAGAAATACAAACAATAATAAGAGAATATTATGAGCAATTATATGCCAATAAATTGGGCAATCTGGAAGAAATTAACAAATTCCTAGAAACATATAAACTACCAAAAGTGAAATGGAAAGAAATAGAAAATTCAAATAGGCCCATCACCAGTAAAGAAATTGAATTAGTAATCAAAAATCTCCCAAAAAACAAGACTCCAGGGCTGGACCGCTTTCCAGGGGAATTCTAGCAAACATTTAAAGAAGAGTTAACACCTATTCTTTAGAAGCTGTTCCAAAGAATAGAAATGGAAGGAAATTTTCCAAACTCATTCTACAAGGCCAGCATTACCTTCATTTCAAAACCAAAGACCCCACTAAAAAGGAGAACTACAGACAAACTTCCCTAATGTACATGGATGCAAAAATTCTCAACAAGATACTAGTCAACAGGATCCAAAAATACATAAAAAGAATTATTCACCACAACCAAGTGGGATTTATTCTTGGGATGTAGGGCTGGTTTGATATCCACAAATCAATCAATGTGATACATCACACTAATAAAAGAAAGAATAAGAACCACATGATCCTTTCAATAAATGCAGAGAAAGCATTTGACAAAATACAGCATCCTTTCTTGATAAAAACCCTTAATAAAGTAGGGATAGAGGGATCATACCTCAATATCATAAAAGCCATATACAAAAGACCCATCACTGATATCATTCTCAATGGAAAAAAACTGAGAACTTTACCTCTAAGGTCAGGAGCATGACAAGGATGTCCATTCTCACCACTGTTATTGAACATAATGTTGGAAGTCCTAGCCTCACCAATCAGACAACACGAAGAAATAAAGTATATCCAAACCGGCAAGGCGGAAGTCAAACTTTCACTCTTTGCAGGTGACATGATACTCTATGTGGAAAACAAAAAAAGATTCCACAAAAAAAACTGCTAGAACTGATCCATGAATTAAGCAAAATCACAGGATATAAAATCAATGCACAGAAATCAGTTGCATTTCTATACACCAATAATTAAGCAGCAGAAAGAAAAATCAAGGAATCAATTCTATTTACAATTGACCAAAAACCCTAAAATACCTAGGAATAAACCTGATCAAAGAGGTGAAAAATCTACACACTGAAAACTATAGAAAGCTTATGAAAGAAATTGAAGATACAAAAAATGGAAAAATATTCCATGCTCATGGATTGGAAGAACAAATATTGTTAAAATGTCAATACTATCCAAAGCAATCTACATAGTCAGTGCAATATCTACCAAAATAACACCTGCATTCTTCACAGAGGTAGAACAAACAATCCTCAAATTTGTATGGAACCAGAAAAGACCCCAAATAGCCAAAGTAATCCTGAAAAAGAAAACCAAAGCAGGAGGCATCACAATCCCAGACTTCAAGCTGTATTGCAAACCTGTAATCATCAAGACAGTGTGGTACTGGCACAAGAACAGACACTCAGCTCAATGGAACAGAATAAACCCAGAAATGGACCTACAAACATATGGCCAACTAATCTTTGACAAAGCAGAAAAGGATATCCAGTGGAATCCTTGTTGAAGACAATCTCTTCAGCAAATGGTGTTGGGAAAACTGGAAAGTGACATGCAGAAGAATGAACCTGGACCACTTTCTTACGCCATAAACAAAAATAAACTCAAAATGGATGAAAGGCCTAAATGTAAGACAGGAAGCCATCAAACTCCTAGAAGACAAAGCAAGCAAAAACCTCTTTGACCTTGGCCACAGCAACTTCTTACTCAACATGTCTCTGGAGAGAAAGGAAACAAAAGCAAAAATGAACTATTGGACCTCATCAAGATAAAAAGCTTTTTCACAGCAAGGTAAACAATCAGCAAAACTAAAAAGCAATTGATGGAATGGGAGAAGATATTTGCAAATGACATATCAGATAAAGGGTTAGTATCCAAAATCTATAAAGAACTTATCAAACTCAACACCCAAAAAGCAATTAATCTAGTAAAGAAATGGGCAAAAGGCATGAATAGACACTTATCCAAAGAAGACATCCAGATGGCTAACAGACACATGAAAAAATGCTTAACATCACTCATGATCAGGGAAATACAAATCAAAATCACAATGAGATACCATCTCACACCTGCCAGAATGGCTAAAATTAACAAGTGAGGCAATAACAGATGTTGGTGAGGGTGTGGAGAATGAGGAACCCTTTTGCACTGCTTGTGGGAATGCAAACTGGTGCACCCACTTTGGAAAACAGTACAGAGGTTCCTCAAAAAATTAAAGATAGAACTACCCTATGACCTAGCAATTGCACTAATAGGTATTTATCCAAACGATACAAGAGTGTTGTTTCAAAGGGGCATATCCACTGTTGACAATAGCAGTGCTATCGACAATAGCCAAAGTATGGAAAGAGCCCAAATGTCCATTGACAGATGAATGGATAAAGACATGGTGTATATATACATAATGGAGTATTACTCAGCAATCAAAAAGAATGAAACCTTGCCATTTGCAACTATGTGTATGGAACTAGAGGGTATCACATGAAGTGAAATTAGTCAGAGAAAGACAAATATAATATGACTTCACTCATATGTGGAATTTAAGATACAAAACAGATGAACATAAGGGAAGGGAAGCAAAAATAATATAAAAACAGGGAGCACAAAACATAAGGGAATCTTAAAAATAGAGAACAAAATGAGGGTTGGTAGAGGGATTATGGGTGGGGGCATGGGCTAAATGGGAAAGGAGAATTAAGGAAGACATTTGTTGGCATGAGCACTGGGTGTTAAATATAGGGGATTAATCACTGGATTCTACTCTTGAAATCATCATTGCACTATATACTAGCTAACTTGAATGTAAATTGAAAAATAAACAAACAAACACAACTGATGATTTCAACTTTTAAAATCATTTCGAGTTTCTCTAGTTTTTTATATGGTCATTTTGAATCTTTTATATTATGCAATTCCATCCAAAGGGAAAGATAAATATATTAGATGAAGGGTTTTTAATTACTACTTTAAAAATAATTATCAATGATTTCTGAAAAATGCCAAAATAATCAGCAAATAATGGTATCAGTGTATAATAGGTAATATGAAATTTGAGTATATGCACAAAACACCATTTTTAAGGAACTTTATATCTCCCAAAGAATCATAATACGATTCATCAAAAAATACAACTATGTTGAATTACCCCATACTTGTTTTATGATGTAGTATTGATTTTAATCACCAGAATAGAAACAATAAGAACAAGTAATATTTTTTTACTGTTTGTCTCCAGCACCTAGAACAATACCTGTGCAGATGTTCAATATCAGTTTTGAATGAATAAATGAATTGTATCTGGAGATGAGGCACTATAATCTTTTAATGCTTAGGATACCTAAATAGTTTTAAGTCTGCTCCAGGCACCAAAATACACTATGCTATATTTCAAATCTCAATTTAAAAAATTTGAACTTTCTCCTTTTCATTTACAAAATTAATGGAGTTATATAGGTGAAAAATAATTCCATTTTTCATGGCGACTCTTCAATATTTCCATTTTTGTTCTTTTTAAAATTAAGTATTAGCATATAGAAGCAGAAACCAGAAAGACATAAATTTGATATGTTCATTCTTGATATGGATCAGAGCATGAGTGCCTTTGAGGAAAAGAAATTGTTACAAGGTGCTGTAGTAGTGGATTGTGGGAAGAGAGGAGAAGGACAAAGAGGCAGGGGATTTTTAATCATAGGCTTTAATTTAAATCAGAAATTTCTGCTGAGAATTCCTTTGATAATTGCTTCTAATTTCTCTATCATTTGTCTTCTATGTTTTTAGCTATGTTCATTATGGGGAAGATTTTAAATTTAAAATAATTGTGCATACTGAATTCTCTATTGCCTCAATTTCCATTTCATTACATTCCTTTAATATTATAATGAACAATGTATTCTCATGCATCCAGTTATTAAGGAACATTTGACTAGTCAAATACAACTTTAGAAACCTTACATTCTATTATTTTGGTATTCTATTTTAATGTGTTCTTATAGCTTTTATTATTTTTATTATACTCATTTTCAGATCTAATTAATTCTGCCAGCACAATAGCTTGTTAAAATGCTTTGAGACAGTAAACAGTGGAGATGTATGCTGTGTGTGTATATATATATATATATATACACATATGTACACAAACGGTTTGATTATTTTAAGTGAAGTGATTGGATGTTAATTGCTTAAAATGAGTAAATTCATTCAAAACAGTTAAATCTGCTGTGTGCATAAAAAACTACAAGATCAAAATAAAAATATCAGGAGCTACATACAACATTACTTTCTCCTAATAATATTCAAAAACAAGAAGTACCCAGGAAGATTGTAATCCAGTTTCTAGTTACAAGGAATCACACCTTATTTCTAGATAGTATATTAACATTGGCTATCTTTTGTATTAGCATGTCAGTTCAGCCTAAGTTAAAACTGGCTTACAAGGCAGACATAAGTATGTAGGCTGATACATTAGATCTTCTCTTTAAGGTGACCAGATGTCTAGGTTCCTTCTTTCTTGTTTTTACCACCCATCAAATGTTATTATACTTTCCCTTTAAAGTGTAAAACTGGAAGTTGCACTCATAACTTCCACTCACATCCCAGTCAAAGAGCTTTATCAATGACTATACCTAGCTGCAAAGGAGTCTGTTAAGCAGTGTTTATTCTAAGCAACCATGGCTCATCTAAAACTTGAGAGAATAAGCAGCAATCTCTGTCATAAGAGGTGAATACAATAAAAGCTCACAAATTCTAAAATTAGTTTACATTTAAAAATTCTAGGAGGGAGGTGGTGCCTAGGTAGCTCAGTTGGTTAGGTGTTCCACTCTTGATATCCCTTGATATCCCCAAGCCTGCTTGGGATTCTCTCTCCCTCTGTCACTGTCCTTACCCTGCCGGCACTCTCTCTCTCTCTCTCTCTCTCTCTCTCTCTCTCAAAATAAATAAGCAAACATTTTTAAAAAGAATTCTAAGGGTGCCTAGGTGGCTCAGTTAAGTGTTGGTCTCTTGATTTCAGTTCAGGTCATGAGCCCAGGGTCATGGGATCAAGGCCCTCAATGGGCTCTGTGCTGAGCATGGAGCCTTTTTAAGATTCTCTGTCCCTCTCCCTCTTTCCTCCCTCCCGATTTCACACATGCTTATGTACTCTCTAAATAAATAAATAAATATTCCAGTTTGCAGCTATATAATTCAGAATTTAGAGTCTCCCTGCTAAGTGGTTATAACTGAATTTCAAAAAGGAAGTAATAATTAGGAAACATGAATTGTTTGACATGATTTTGAATCTTGTTCAAAGTAATATGAATCCAGTGGAGTCAGACTTTATTAAAATGTGCTATCCCAAAACATTTATCATTATGTTACATTGCTTTCCTGTGTTGGACACTGATGATCACCCAGCATTCTTTCTTCCTTTCTCCTCTTTCCTAAATTATCCCAGTTTAATTCAAGTATTCACAAAGAAAGCCTCTCTCCCTGTGTCACGTACACACATATATGACAAGAACAAAAAACATAGCAGCTACCTCACAATCATAAAGAAAACCAACCTGTGTGTAAAGCTGATGTTGTAGGCAGCAGAGTGGAGAAGCTCAAAGAACTTAGATCCTTGATGAGAAGATTGAGCTGTTGAATCAATCCACCTTGATGCCATCCCTGATAAAAAATACATTTTCTTGTTTTTAAACTATAACTTAAGTCAATGTTTCAATCACTTGCTCCACAGAGAATCCTAACTGATTTATATTCCTAAATAATGTTCTTCACTACTTACAAAAGCAATGAGCAATATGATTTCTAGAATAAACACAACTCAGAAAGACAAAATTTCAACCAAAAATTGTCAAACTTCCATGGAACAATTTCTTATATATTCTGAGTGAGTTTGGATAAGATGAAAATGATACAACTTAAATTTTAGATGATCAAATCAAAATACTGTAATTTTTCAAAGCATTTGATTTTTAATAAGAATTCCCTAGAATTTGTACAATTTCTCATCTAACCATGTATCAGTGTGACACTGTGAAGTTCAGTTGAGTACAGAAACACACCCATTAAATCAAACTCACATGCCTATTTCTCCAGCACTAAAAAATTAAGTGTTTTCCTGCTAAGATATGTCTACCAATGTACTTTTTTAAGGCATTTTTTTGTTTGTGTTTTTGTTTTCATTAAGCTTATCTTTCCACAAGAAGAATCCTAGAAGCTTATCTATTTTCTCAGGCTGGAAGTGCTGCATTATTTAAATGGAACTATAAATGTTCTCATTTTGCAACAGGAATTGTTCTTAAAGTGTCTTATGCTATTTAGATTCTATTGCAAACAAGCATTTATTTCCCTGACTAAAAGAATGAACTACTGTACACTATCTAACTGGTTTTTTTCTCAGCGTTCTTTCTTTTATGTGATTACTATTCATGACTTATTTACAATTAATGCTTTGAATCAAAAGATACATCATTATAATTGTCAATCCCATTTAAGGTTTTGAAAGAGAGTGAAAGAGATAGATGTTTGAGACCTCTGAATAAGAAATGAAGTAATATTAACATGTGATTGAATGTCGCCTGCTTGACTAAAACAGATGATCAATGATTTGTAAAGGGAACATACTCTGGGCTAAGATGATGTTAACATAACTAAATAAGGCCTCCTAAAGAATAAAAAGAGACATATACGGGCTTCTTATAACTTTGCAGAGAATATTGTTCTCAGTTCACAGCAATTCATCAGAAATTGGTTCCCTACCTATTAAAAGCAAAAGATAAAAAGCATTGATATATTCTAGCACACATGCTAGCAAATCATATAACTGAATGATGGTCTCATATTAAAACAAAAAAAAAGTTGATATTACAGCTTCTTAGTTTTACAAAGGATAAAGAAACAGAAACTGTAAATGTGGATAAAGGAGAAAATGATGCACTTGTTTGAACACATGGAAAGGTCAATTTTTTTCCTTAGTAAACTTGGAAATAAATAAGGGCATAATGCATTTCACATGATTTAGCAATTCTTTCAGAAATTATCATGACGGGGCACCTGGGTGGCTCAGTCGGTTAAGCATCCGACTTCAGCTCAGGTGATGATCTCACCATTCATGGGTTCGAACCCCACATTGGGCTCTGTGCTGACAGCTCAGAGACGAGTCTGCTTCAGATTCTGTGTCTCCCACTCTCTCTGTCCCTCCCCTGCTCATTCTCTGTCTCTCTCTGTCTCTCAAAAATAAATAAACGTTAAAAAATTAAAAAAAGAAATTATCATGACAAAAAGCCAATATTACGGTTGGTTAAGAGCATAAAACCAGAATACTGGGGTTTAAATTTTGGGCCTACCACTTAGTGATTGTGTGCCTAATTTGTAGACAAATTAATGAACATCTCTTATCCTCAATTTCCTCGTCTGCAAGATGGGGATAATGATAATAATAGTAAATACTTTATTTACTATTACATTACAAGGATTAAAGAGCAAATATAGATAATTATTTAGAGCAGTACATGTACTTTAAAAATGTAAGCTATTATTAGTAACTTCATACACATGAAAGTTATCAATTCATTCTGTACATGTAAGACACATTAACTAAAAGCATACTTTCATGTTTTTCTATTTGAACTTTTAATGGTTATACAAATACATGATATGTGATTCTATTAGATAGTCTTATTGATAGCAAAATTTATTTTTTATTTATCTGTTTATCTGTTTTATTACTTATGTATATATTGATTTGTTCCAGTATATATTTTTTTACATAATAAATATACTGGTTATATTCACAAAGTATCAACACCTCAGATATCTTAAAGGCTTTCTGTTAAATATAGTCATTACATTTAATATATTCCAATCACTTACTTGGCACCTTATCGAAGATAAAAATAATAATGTTTACTATATATTTTCAACTAGTATATTAAGTATTTTATTTTCACTTAGTTTAGATTGTTTTTTTTTAAAAAAAACAACTTTCTCTTTGACCTAAGTAAACAAAGAATTTATTCACTTTAATCACATTGCTCCCAAATCAATCTGCTCCCAAAATTATGTGTATTGAGGTACCGTGGTATTTCTATACAGCATGTGTTGCTCCACATTCAGAAGTCAAATATTTGTTTATAATAATCAAATATTTATTACATACCAGCCAGATTCAGGGCATCACTTGGGCTCCAGGTAATTAGCCGAAGAACTTTAGAACTGGAAGGACCTCAGAATATGTTGGACAGCACCCTCTTTTCATCGGTGAAGAAACCGATGCCAATATAATGACTCAAGAATACAGAGAAGCCAAAGGTCACTGGCTTTGGCCAGGCAGAAATTTCAGATTCCTGTTCACTACATTCTACTATTTAATATTTGCAGGGTCCCTGTCCTCAGGTTATGGGCAAGTTACTAAAAAAACTTGTTTTTCTGTAGAACAGCAAATGGATTTGATTCGAAAGGCAATGTTATGGCCTTTTATAAAGTTGTATTGAGACCTACAGAAGGTCCTGTCTTCAATTCTACTAAAGATACAATACTATTAATAGACCAGAAAAAAAAATTGGTGATATCCATAGTCCTATCTAAAGTTTGTGATAGAATCATTATGTTATGCTGATTAAAGAAATTGCTCTCCTTTGGTCAATCTGCCCCAGCTATTATCTGAGAACATGTAATCAAAAAGTGCTGGATAACATGTTCTAACAAGAAAAGATGTAGTTGTGAGTTATTAGAAGATGGTGGCTGAAAAAAAAAAGTCAGATAAAAAATAAACTGCAATAAGCTATTCTTGAATCCTCATATATTTCTTGGAAGACTCACAGTTTTAATCGTTTAATCAATCAGAATATTTGTATTATCTATCTTCATCTTACTTCACACGCAGTGACAATTAGATAACAATCTTTTCTCAAGAGTAAAGAGTTAAGCATCTACCTAATGAATCTTTTCTGTGTAAAGACCAAACTGTAAAATTCTGTAGGAAATTTCACTTATTTTTCAGTTGCTATTTTTAAGCTGAACATTCTGATTAATTGACTTAATATCCAATTCTCTTTATTAATATAAGTTCAACCACAGAAAGGCCAATAATTAAGGAACACTTAAAATGGGGAGAATTTCCATATTTCTTTGACTCCAATTTGACAAAATGTTTTTTTGCTATTTAAGACCCATTTGTATCTCTGTAATTGTTGAAAGTAATATGCACACTTACATACAAATTTGGCAGAATATGAATGTTTAAATAATTTTAATATGCACAACTCCTTTGTTACTGTCCTCCTCCTTTGCCATACTAGACATACTACCCCTTTCTTCATGGGATGTTTTAAATATTATGCCCTTTGGTTCAAGGAAAAACAGGTACTATATTTGTTGGTAATGATTCAGATTCTAGTTTTAATGATAATCAATGTCGAATATGAAAAAATATAGGGAAAGTATATTTCCCTCCCAGAGCTTAAGAGAGGATATGGATTAAAGATTCCCCTAAATGCAAAATAGGAGAAGTCTGGGGATCCAGAGCAGGGAGGAAACTCACATGTTATCCCTGGAAAAATTCTTGACAGGGAGACTATGAGACCCAAGAGAGGAATGGCTATGTTGTTCATCTAAGAAGTTTGTACCAAAGGCACAAATCAGCCAACTGAACTGATGCTAGATTGACCAATGTTCTGTGACCTAAGCAAAACACAGAAACCGAATAGCTGATAGACCAGAAATATCCATTCTTTATTTTTTAGTTTTTTTTAATGTTTTTTTTTTTTTTTTGAGAGAGAGAGAGAGACAGAGTGCAAGCGGGGAAGGGGCAGAGAGAGAGGGAGACACAGAAGCTGAAGCAGGCCCCAGGCTCCATTGTCAGCACAGAGCCCAATGCAGGGCTCGAACCCACGAACCGTGAGATCATGACCTGAGCCAAAGTCAGAGCTTAACCAACTAAGCCACGCAGGTGCCATCAGAAATATCCATTCTTAATGGTAATCAGTACTGATGGATGATTAATGATTGTAATTCCCTTCCTACCTGCAAACTATAGCACAGTCCTCATTGAAGCTTGAGATGGAAAACCTTTGTTTCACCATCCTCTGGGTGGTCAGGCTGTGCTTGATAGAATATAAGGTAATATGCCCACCAGATCAAGTGGTACCATATTTACTTATAGCAATAAAGAAAAGAAAGTATATACAAGATCCAATCATTTGCAATGCACCAGTTCCCCTAGGCCACCAAATCCATTCCACAGTCATCACAGGCAGCATGACTGCATGCACCCCAAGTTTGGCTGCCAGTATAAGGACCCCAATCTCTCCCGTATTGGATATGAAATACAGAAAGTTTAAGGTGTGCCTGAGGGTTATTGAAACATGTCTTTACACTTGATATTAGCCAAAAAGCCAAGAAGCGTTTGAAACATGTCTTTAAACAGAACAAAGGAGTACATTGAGTTTGACCCAGGGAAAGATATTCCCACACAAAGTAATAAGCCCAGCAAGGTAGTGTGGGCTCCCTATCTCTTGGTAAGGGAAATACTCCAGGCCCAAGGCCCATTCTTATGCAGCCAAGCTGGGACTGAAAGACTGCTTGCAAGAGACTGTCTTTCCTAACAAGTTTCAAGAAGCATAGCTAGATCATGACATCATCAATTTAAGTGCTTTTTAAATAAATAAACGTGATGTCTCCTGTTGAAATTAAAACGTTCTGAACACACATTCAGAGACAGCTATCAACATCAACAACAAAATGGTTCTCTCCTCCATCTTCTGTGTTTGTCCTTACTCCTTTTTCTCTATAACCACTGTTTCCCCAGTTATAATTTAAAAAGCCATCCTAGTGTCCTACGCTTCATCAACCTTCTATCCAGTGTTTGTTCAACGTACATGGCTAACCTCTATTAAAATGTGACGATCATTGAAAATAAAGTTAAAATGCTGGTATTTTAATAATAGTTCTTGCTATTTTATTGTAGGGTATAACAATTATCTGGAGAAACTACTCATGCTGGTGGCAGTTACTGGTTATCAATAATTAATCCCCTTTGGACTCTAAGGGATTAACCACTTCTTAACTTCCTCTTAATCATTTATCTTGAGCTCTTTCCTTCTACATTTCCTTCCTATATGCATACACATGAGTCCTCTTTCTATCACAGAGCAATATTAATCATACAAGAACAGAAAATCATCTCATTAAAGCCCTGAAGCTCATTAGGGAAATTTAAGTTATTCTAACTCTTCCCTGATATTGTTGTATCCATCTAGTGAAGAGTGCTGACTCTCCTGCCAGTTAACTGTCTTACATGAGCTGACCTAGAGGCTGAAGTAAATTTTCTATGTTGAGTAGAAGATGGAGAGTTGTAGCTGTTTTTACTAAAGCAACGAATTAAAAAGTTCTCTGCCAAAACACTATTTTTCCTTTAGTGCTATTACAGTAGCACATGCTTGTAAGCATGTTATAGATGTGCTTCATTTTATACAACTGATGCATTTCTGGAAAGTCAAGGATATTTGGGACCTATCTGAGGTGCAGAGAAGATTTCAGGATAAAGGAAGCATATGTAAAATAATTTGTTAAATAAAATATTCTGAGGCATACAGCTATCCTCTAATGGATAATTTTTCTTCTAAAGTCATTATGGGGACACAAAAATAATATTCTATAAAGCTGAAAGAGCCTTGGCAAGACAAACACTGCAATGTAAAAAAGGAAAGGAAAAAGGCAAAGAGTCAAAAGAAATACAACAGATTTGGCAATGTATGAATGCGGGCAGCAAAAGGAGGAAGTCTCACCTTCAGAAGCAACTCACCTAAGACTGATTGTCAAGGAATTTCAGAAATCATCTAAAGTAATAGTGAACAATTAGGGAAGCTGTTTCAGAACAGCTTTATGTAAGACTCTTTATGTAGTCTACCCAAGTGGAAAGTATACACATAAAAGGTTTCCTCTCTCACTGAGTCAATGCAGTAGAAAAGGCATTCATGAAATTAACTAAAGTGAATATCAATTTTAAAGTTCTAAGTCTTTCAAACTAAAGAATAAATAGCATGATAAATGTGAATTTTTTTAAGTTGCAGGGCGACCACTGGATTAAACAAGCTAAACAAGTATAATTTTCCTGCAAGCCTTTACTTTTCAGAATTCAAGTATGTTAGCATATATGGTAAATCTTCAACAGGAAGTGTATTTTCCAAATTCAAGCCACAGGAATTTTTGCTAAAAGTTTTTCCAGGATTAAAGAGCATAGCACCATAAATTTTCATAAAGTTGTACTAAGATACAAGTAAAAAATATATTTAAAATGACATTAGGAAAGTTCTGGTTGGTGTGCCAACCAGAAAAACAATTGACTTTACTACTGCTAAAGCATTAAAAATTTAAAGCATTAAAAAATATATGGAGAGTGTCTTCTTCCTGACTGGTCTTTGGTCCATTCTGTCTCAACTGTTTATGACAAGATACCTTCAGGAAATGCCAAAATTGGGCATTCTGCCTCCAACTTCAAAGCCATGGCTGTTATGCCAGATGGCCAGTTTATAAACATCAGGTGGGAGTGCTTCGGTGGCTCAGTCGGTTAAGCACCAGGCTCCTGATTTCAGCTCAGGTCATGATTTCACGGTTCCAGAGATGGAGGGAGTGCTTGGATCCTTGGAGTCCTGCTGACAGCACAGAGCTTGCTTGGGATTCTCTCTCTCTCTCTCTCTCTCTCTCTCTCTCTCTCTCCCACTCTCTCTATCCCTCTATCTCTCTCCCCCTGCCCCTTCTCCTCTTGCATTCTTTCTCCCTCAAAATAAATAAACTTAAAAAAAAAGACATCAGCCTATCTGACTACAAAGGAAAATACGATATGTTCTTACCCTGTTGACTTCAGCTTTGCATAGTCCACAGATAGATATCATTGCTTTCAGTGACAGGGCAGGAGAATTTAAGAAACTCAGCTGCCAAGTGATTAGTGCATCTGTGGATCTCATTTCCATTGTCTGGCATGGATCAACATACCCAAGAAACAAGGAGGACTGTGACCCATGAACATTCTCTTGGTATCAGACCCAGGACCCAAGTGTACCAGTGCCCAGGACAATGGAGTCTTTTTTTTTTCAAGTTTTTATTTAGATTCTAGTTCGTTAACATATAAGGTAAAATTGGTTTAAGGTGA
Organism: Cryptoprocta ferox; assembly: GCA_028646485.1. NCBI lineage: Eukaryota > Metazoa > Chordata > Mammalia > Carnivora > Eupleridae > Cryptoprocta > Cryptoprocta ferox. The sequence continues at coordinate 64,417,977 of CM053560.1, read as the reverse complement.
AGAATCTAGTTTAATTTAGTAAAATTGGTTTCAGGTGAAGAATTTAGTGGCTCATTACTTACATACAACACCCCTGCTCATCACAAGTGCCTTCCATTTAGCCTATTCCCCACCAAGCACTTGTTCTCTATAGTCAAGAGTCTCTATGGTTTGCTTCCCTCTCTTTTTTCCCTTCCCTTATGTTCATCTGTTTTGTTTGTTAAATTCCAAATATGAGTAAAATCATATGATATTTGTCTTTCTCTGACTCTCATTTCACTTAACATAATACATTCTAGCTCCATCCACATTGTTGCAAATGCCAAAATTTCACTTTCTTAAATTACTGAGTAATATCCCATTGTGCATATGTGTATATATACACGTGTGTGTGTGTGTGTGTGTGTGTATACACTTCTTTATCCATTCATTGGTCAATGGACATTTGGGATCCTTCTGTAGTTTGGGTACTCTTGATAATGCCCCTATAAACATTAGGGTGCATATGCCCCTTCAAATCTGTATTTTTGTATCCTTTAGGTAAATACCTAGTAGTGCAATTGCTGATTTGTAGGGAAGTTCTATTTTTAATGTTTTGATGAACCTCCATAGTGTTTTTCAGAATGGCTGAAGTTTGCATTCCCACCAACAGAATAAGAGGGTTCCCCTTTTCCCATATCCTCACCAACATCTCATTTCATGTGTTGTTAATTTTAGCCATTCTGACAGGTGTGAGGTGGTCTCTCATATGGTTCTGATTTGTATTTCCCTGATAATGAGTAATATTGAGCATCTCTTCCTGTGTCTGTTGGTCTTCTGAATGTCTCCTTTGGGAAGGAGTTTGGGAAGGATATCCCTTCCCAAAAGGATATCCCAAAGGATATCCCTCCTTTGGGAAGGATAGTTTCCTTTGGGAAACTATCTTTTCATGCCTTCTGACCATGTTTTAAAATTTTTTAATGTTTATTCATTTTTGAGAGACAGAGAGACAGAGTGTGCGCAGGGGAGGAACAGAGATAGAGAGAGGGAGACACAGAATTCGAAGCAGGCCCCAGGCTCTGAGCTGTCAGCACAGGGCTCGACCCCAAGAGCTGTGAGATCATGACCTGAGCTGAAGTTGGACGCTTAACTGACTGAGCCACCAAGGCGACCCTCTTCTGCTCACTTCTTAACTGGATTATTTGGCTTTAGGCTGTTGGGTTTGATAAGTTCTTTATAGATTATGAATACTAACCCTTTTTCAGATACGTCATTTGCAAATATCTTCTCCCATTCCATAGGCTGCTTTTTAGTTTTGTTATTTCCTTAGCTGTGCTACATTTTCTTTATCCATTCATCCACCAATGAATATTTAGGTTGATTCTATGTCTTGGCACTTGTAAATAATGCTACAAAGAACAGAGGGGTGCATATATCTTTTTGAATTAGTGTTTTCATTTTCTTTAGACACATACCAGAAGTGGAATTGCTGGATGGTATGGTATTTCTATTTTCAATTTTTTGAGAAACCTCCATACTGTTTGTTGTAGTGGCTATATGAATTTACATTCCCACCAACAGGGCACATGGGTTCTCTTTTTCCACATCCTTGCCCAAACCTGCTATTGTCTTTTTAGTAATAGCCATTCTGACAAGTATAAGGTGATATCTCATTGTGGTTTTGTTTTGCATTTCTCTGATGATTAATGGTGCGTACTACTTTTGTAAGTGTCTGTTGGCCATTTGTATGTCTTCTTTGGAAAAACGTCTGTTCAAGTCTTCTGCCCATTTCTTCTGTGCAGAAGCTTTACATCTTGATGAAGTCCCAATAGTTCATTTTTGCTTCTGTTTCCCTTGCCTACGGAAATGTGTCTAGTAAGAAGTTGCTGCAGTCGAGGTCAAAGAGGTTGCTGCCTGTGTTCTTTCCTAGGATTTTGATGGTTTCCTGTCTCATATTTAGGTCTCTCATTCACTTTGAATTATTTTTGTGTATGGTGTAAGAAAGTGGTCCAGGTTCATTTTTCTGCATGTTGCCATCCAGTTTTCCCAGCACCATTTGTTGAGGAGACTTTTTTCTACTGGTTGTTCTTTCCTGCTTTGTTGAAGATTAATTGACCATACAGTTGTGAGTCCACTTCTGGATTTTCTATTCTGTTCCATGATCTATATCTATTTTTGTGCCAGTGCCATACTGTCTTGATGACTACAGGTTTGTAATATAGCTTGACATCCACAATCATGATGCCTCCAGGTTTGGTCTTATTTTTCAGGATTGCTTTGGCTATTTGGGGTCTTTTGTGGCTCCATACAAATTTAGATTGTTTGTTCTAACTCTATGACAACTGCTGGTGGTATTTTTATAGGGATTCCATTAAATATGTAGGTTTCTTTGGGTAGTAGAGACATTTTAACATTTGTCCATCCAGTCCATGAGTATGGAATGTTTTTCCGTTTCTTTGTGTCCTCTTCAGTTTCTCTCATAAGTGTTTTATAGTTTTGAGAGTACAGATCTTTTACCTCTTTGCTTAGGTTTATTCCTAGGTATCTTATTATTTTTGCTGCAATTGTAAATTGGATTGAGTCCTTGATTTCTTTTTCTGTTGCTTCATTAGTGGTATATAGAAATGTGACAGATTTCTGTACATTGCTCTTATATCCTGTGACTTTGCTGAATTCAGGTATTAGCTCTAGCAACTTTGTGGTAGAGACTTTCGGGTTTTCCACCTAGAGTATCATGTCATCTGCAAATAGTGAAAGGTTGACTTCTTCCTTGCTGAATTGGATATCTTTTATTTCTTTTTATTGTCTGATTGCTGTGGCTAAGTCTTCCAGTACTATGTTAAATAACAATGGTGAGAGTGGACATTCCTGTCTTGTTCCTGACCCTAGAGGAAAAGTTCTGTTTTTCCCCATTGAGGATGACACTGTCTGTGAGTCTTTAGTATATGGCCTTTAGGACTATGGAATGTTAAAGACTGATGAATGCATCTTATTCAGGGGCCTCTTTATCATTGATGATAAAGGTATCCTTTGGCAGATCACTGTGAATGACTTCCCTGTGGACCATTCTATGGATGAGATTCTGAGACTAATTCAGGCCTTCAAGTTTACTAACACACATGGGGAGGTGTGCCGGCCCAAGGCACACTTGATGATATCATCAAGCCTGATGTCCAGAAGAGCAAAGAATATTTCTCCAAACAGAAGTGCATGCTGGGCCATTTTAGAGTGGGTAGCCATGAAAACAAAAGCTTATTTGTACTATTGTCATTCTTCAAACATAAGACCTTAGACTCAGTGCAGATGTGGTGTGGAGCAGGACAGGCCTTTCCTGCAGAGGTTGGGGAGGCCAGCCATTCTTCCTCTAGAAAGAACGGCCTGAGCTGTGCTATGGGGCAGGCCAACTGATGTGTACAGTAGTGGGGCATCACTTTAGATTTTTTGTTGTTTCTATTAAACTTGAACTGAGGGGAAAAAAGAAATATATAAATGAAAGAATTCGATATGGCTATTTGACATCCTTCAGATTAAAATTTGGATGAAATAGAGTCACAAGCTTCTGTAGGCTTGAGCATGAAAAACAAACCAACGATAGAAAAGGTCAAAATCCCAAGTATCCTTGTAGTTTCCTTAGCGTATCCCAAATATCAGACACCTTGTAAAGTGTTCTTTACTATTTATATACATTGTTGTTTCATACAACATAGAAATTCCTGTATCATGGTATATAAGCTACATGATAAAAGCCTCAAACTTTGCAATTACCACCTACAGACAGGATCCTATTTTTTTTTAATTTTTTAATGTTTATTTATTATTGATACAGAGAGAAACAGAGCATGAGTGGGGGAGGGGCAGAGAGACAGGGAGACACAGAATCTGAAACAAGCTCCAGGCTCTGAGCTGTCAGCACAGACCCCGACGCGGGGCTCGAACCCACAAACTGTGAGATCATGACCTGAGCCGAAGTACGGCACTTAACCCACCGAGCCACCCAGGCGCCCCCAGACAGGATCCTATTTTAATAAACATATATAACCACCATGATTTGTGGTTTTAGGCCATATTTTTTACTTAAAACTCAGATTTTGACGTAAACACCTGAGTGGGTGATGAACAACGGAAATTTGAGGAGAAAGGTTGAGGAGTTGATGAGTTCAGTTTTGCCACATGGTACATTTAGGTCAATATTTTCTGCAAGCAACTGAACATTCACATCTGAAGTTCAAAAATAAGTTGAACTAAAGATAAAGAGTTGGTATTAACAAATGATAGAAACTGAAGCCAACAAAGTAGTGAAGATATTCAGATGGACAATATACAGTAAAATGAGAAAACATCTAAGGGGTAAAAACACCTTAAAGAAAAAAACTCATGGGCGCCTGGGTAGCTCAGTTGGTTGAGTGTTCGACTTTGGCTCAGGTCATGATCTCATGGCTTGGGAGTTCGAGCCACATGGCAGGCTCTGTACTGACAGCTCCAAGATGCTTCAGATTCAGTATCTCCCTCTCTCTCTCTCTGCTCTTCCCCACTTGTTCTCTCTTTCTCTCTCAAAAATAAATAAACATTAAAAGAAATTTTTTTAAAAAAATCATTTTTAATGCTTAGCCAGAGAAAACAAGAATTCCTTACAGAATGACAATTTAGCAAAGACTATTTTATATGAAAGCGCATCATATCATTGTCTTTCATCTTGAGTTTATTTTCTCAGTCCTTGCAAATCACACACACACACACACACACACACACACACAAATGCTGATTTCATAATTGTGGTTATGGTGCAATGATACCATAATAGCAAAAAAAATGTTTATGAAATATATACCATGTGCCAGACACTGTGCTAAGTGTTTTATATACATTAAATCACTTAATCTTCATAATAGCCTGTTCTAGTTATTTGCTGCCATTAAGAAACTAATCCAAAACTTGGTGTTTTAAAACAGCCATTTATTATGTTTCATGATTAATGAAATCAGGTTTAAAAAAATCAGATACGGTTAGAATTGGTGATACTTTTACTCCACATGGAGTCAGCTGATGTCACTCTGTGGTATTCAGCTGGCGGATGGGCTGTTCAAAAGAGTCCCAGAGGCTTAACACACATGTCAGGTGCCTTGGCTGGAATGGCTGGGAAGCTGATCAGGTTCAGCTAGTATTGGTAACCAAAGCACCTACATGTGGTGTCTCCAGCATGGTTATCTAAAGGTAGTCAAATTTCTTATATGATTGGCTAAGGACTCTGAGAGACAGTTTTCCAAGAGCAAGAATTCAAAAAGGGATGAGCAAAAGCTGCAGAGCTTCAGATCTCACTCCAAAAGTCCCAGAATCTCACTTCCATTGCAATCGGTTCATTAAGAACATCACGAAGGCCAATTTAGACTTAAAGAGATGAAAATTGAACTTCACCCTCAAAGAGAGGGGTAGCAAAGTATTTATAGCATTTAATCTATCACAGGATCCTATATGATAAATATAATTTCCATTCCCTTTTATAGATGATAAAACTGAATCCTCTGTGGTTAATAAATTGCCAGGATCCCATTGCTGGTAAGCAGTTAAACCACTAATTAAAACATGTCAGTCCTAACTCCAGTGCCTTAGCCCTTAACTGCTATTCTAAAAATGGTTGATTATGTATCACATTTGAGGAGCTATTTTGGCTGTCCATCAGTAGATTTAACATAAATAATAAAACTACAAAATCTTTGGTAATTTGAAAGGTGCAAAGTAAATTTTTAAAATATTTTTATGTACAGAGCCTTCATGTGTTTAGCAGAGGATACAAAATGTACCAACCTATAACCCTTAAAAAGTTTGTTTTAGTGTAGAGAATGAGGATTACAACCTTGGTACAAAATCGTTACTACCTATTGTGAAGTGATCACTGTAGAATAGCTATGGCCATTCAGAGGTGGAAAATAGTCTGATTTGCACCGATTCTTTATATAGAATATGCTCTCTGCCATGACTATCCTTCCAATCTACTTTGCAGCTGCATGACCACCTTTCAAGTTCAAACTTGAATGTCACGTCCTACTGCAGGTAATCCTCAGTCTTCGAACTCTGTGCAAGCTCTCTGCCCTTTGAACTTCTTTTTTTTTTTAATTTTTTTAACATTTATTTATTTTTGAGAGAGAGAGACAGATCATGAGCAGGGGAAGGGCAGAGAGAGAAGGACACACAGAATCAAACAGGCTCCAGGCTCTGAGCTGTCAGCACAGAGCCCGACGCGGGGCTCAAATCCACGAACTGTGAGATCATGACCTGAGCCAAAGTTGGATGGTCAACCGACTGAGCCACCCAGGCGCCCCTGAACTTCTACTATACATTTCTTACATTTATCTCAGGATACTTACCTCATCCTACTTTATATTATAGTTATGTTTGCACTTGTCTAGTCTCTCCTCTGTTAACCAGACCATTTGTTCTACTCATCTTTGTCCCATCTTTAGTACATTGAATTTTAAAAATGAATCAATAATTACTTATGAATTATGTTAAACTTGAGTCTATTAAGGACATATTGAATAGCCATTTAATATTTATAGATTGTTTACTATATGCCAGAAACTAGGTACAGAAAGATTAATAAAACATGGCCCATGCCGAGGATGCAGAGGGGAACCCTCTTGCACTGTTGGTAGGAATGCCAACTGATACAGCCACTCTGGAAAACAGTATGGAGGTTCCTCAAAAAGTTAAAAATAGAACTACCCTTTTACCCACCAATTGCACTACTAGGTATTTAACTAAAGGATACAATAATATAGATTCAAAGGGGTACATGCAACCCAATATTTATACCAGCATTATCAATAATAGCCAAATTATGGAAAGAGCCCAAATGTCCATCAACTGATGAACGGATAAAGAAGTGATTGATATATATATATATATATATATATATATATATATATAATGGAATATTACTCAGCCATCAAAAAAAGAAATCCACATTTGCAGCCACTTGAATGGAGCCAGAGTATATTATGCTAAGCAAAATAAGCCAGTCAGAGAAAGACAAATACTGTATAATTTCACTCATATGTGGAATTTAACAAACAAAACAGATGAACATAGGGGAAAGGGTAAAAAAAAAAAGAGAGAGAGCAAGAGAGAAGGGGAGGAAGCAAACCATTAAGAGACTCTTAACTATAGAAAACAAACTTAGGGTTGATGGAGGGAGGTGGGTGGACTAAATGGGTGATGGGCATTAAAGACGGCACTTGCTGTGATGAGCACTGGTGTTATATGTAAATGAAGAATCACTAAATTCTTCACTAAATTCTTATGTGTAAGTGATGAATCACTAAATTTTACCATATATGTTCACTAGAATTTAAATAAAAACTTGAAATTTAAAAAAAGAATTGTAAAAACAAAACACAAAAGAGGGCCAATGCACTTACAAGAGTTGACAATGTAGTTATCTGTTAGATCTAAATCTAAAACTTAGAGTTCAAGGATTCACACCAGTACAGTTATTGCAACTACGACAATGTCTTGAATTCAATTTAAAGTGAGAGATTTATCTAACACAAATTTTAAACTTTTATTTTTTTTTTACAATTTACAAAGGCCTAAACATTAAGATAATGTTAAAATCGGAAGTACCTATTTTTTGTCCAATTAAGGGGAAAGCTCTTCCTCATCACTAAGCCATGTTATCTGCAATTTTTTTAAAGCTAAGGGCTGAGGGACACCTGGGTGGCTCAGTCGATTAAAAGCTTCGGCTTCGGCTCAAGTCATGATCTCACAGTTCGTGAGTTCAAGCCCCGCGTCAGGCTCTGTGCTGACAGCTAGCTCAGAGCCTGAAGCCTGCTTCAGATTTTGTATCTCCCTCTCTCTCTGACCCTTCCCTGCTCGCACTATCTCTCTCTGTCTCTCAAAAATAAATAAAAAACATTAAAAATTTTTTTAATTTAAAAAATAAAGCTAAGGGCTGAAAACAAATGTTAACATTTGACTTCATAATATCAGCAACAGATAAATACCTTTATTAACAAAGTATGTTACTTAAATCCTATTTCACCAATCCTTTGGACTGATCACCAATATATTTTATCATTAAGGTGCTATATAAATTTAAAAACCTCTTCACCAAAACTTTTAGCATGATTAATGAAAATTAAATCTTGGTGTTTACAATTCACTATGATTTTGTCATGAGGCTGTTTTTTTATTCTTCTTCCATTAAATCACTAAAAGTAATTTTCTAACTTAAAAATGAATACCAAAAATTCAGGGAATGTTGTATGCCTTTTGCACATAAAAAATTATTTTAGTGGGCATGATCAACTCTAATTTATCCTCTTTAAATCAGTTAGAACTCAAAGTGACTCTCCATGAAGAACAATTCCACAAATTAACCTCATCTTTCAAGCAAAAAATATTTTTGTGGCCATTTCCCTAATCCGTGGACTTGTTCACTGCTACTTCAAGCATCTTGCTTGCTCCTGTCAAAATGAAACCTCAGGAAACTCAAGAACAAATTGAGCCAACTAAAATATAATGATTATAAAGTTTAAAGAGTTAATTTCCCAGAGATAGTTGAGTTTCAGAAAGGCAAACCCTTATGCCAAAAGATAAGATAAATTTGTCAATTTCTAATTGACAAATTTAAGCATATGCTAGTAAGTGGGGATGATAATATGTGGTAAGGAGCTTCTTGGGTCTTTTGGAGTCTTGCTACACCCAAAAAAATCATGTTACATCAAAATGTAAATTTGGTCATAATATAAAAGTAGAAAATAATCACTACCCTATACAAATGGATGGCATTTTCTTTTCTTTCTAACTATAAGGTATCTAATATTCAATCCCAGTTGAAGAATGAGTTATTAACCATAAAGAAAGCCTTTATGGCAAACCTCCCCTTAAAGGTTACCTGTGGTCTAGATTATCTTAAAAGAGGACACCTTAGAAAGTATCTACTAAGCAATGCTTAAATTAAACAATGATTCAGGAATAAAGGAGATTAAAATGTGTTTTGATCTACTAAGAACTATATTTTTCATTGTCGCATTGGTAGTAGAAACTGGCTTTTCCCCCTCTCAATGAAAAGATTTAGAAACAAATTCACAAGATATAGGTAAATCACAATTTTTAATATTGCTTCCTGTCCTTCTGAGATCAAATAACTTTTTTAAAAAAGAGTAGGGAGGATCTTATTCAAAGCAAGATTATAAGTTCTCACCATTATAATCACAGTGTAATAATGCACACAGTCTGCAGAAAAATAAAAGTTGTATTATTTCTCCAGTTTAAGGGTCCATATAAGGATTATACCAATTCTTACCCTTTTCAGGAAAGAAAAAGCTGCATATAATCAGGAAACCTTACAATGATCAACAGAAATAGTACATACCACAAGGCAAAGTTTGTTAGTTGTCTACCAAATGTATTTTCCCTTTATTCCTAGACACAAAACTAAATGGAATTTTCTAGCCTCCTTTTCATAATGAAGTCATGTGACTGTTTTTCTCCATAGAATATACTGTGATATAAGCCTGTAATGGACCTGAGTCTTGGGACCATGACTATACATCCACCATGTTGTCTTTCTCTTTATCATCAGCTGTGATTTACAGAGACATGGTCTCTGCCATGCAGAAAATGACAGCTCTAGGGGCTGACAGGGCAACCAGTGGGGAAAGAACCTGTATCTCTGAATAACTTCATGGAGCAGAGTTAAACCACTCAGTTTGAACTGTTATGTAAGGGAGAATCATTTTCTATCTTATTTAACTTACTGAATCATTGTTATCTTTGGTATAGCATCCTACTCTAACCCTAACTAAAAGAGACAAACATTTCCTATTCACAGAATCTATTCAAGAATTACCAGCTTGAGTACTTTTCTTCATTATCTTTTTAAAGTAATCTCAACACCCAACATGGGGCTCAAACTCATGACCTCAAGATGATCTTCTTCTTCTTCTTCTTCTTCTTCTTCTTCTTCTTCTTCTTCTTCTTCTTTTTTAAATAGTTATTTATTTTTGAGAAGGGAGAGCACCTGCACACAAATGGGGGAGGGCCAGAGAGAGAAGGAGGCACAGAATCTAAAGCAGCCTCCAAGGCTCTGAGCTGTCAGCACAGAGCCCAACACAGGGCTCGAACTCACAAACTGTGAGATCATGACCTAATCCAAAGTCAGACACTTAAGCAACTGAGCCATCCAGGTGCCCCCCCCTCCAATTATTCTTGATCAGTATAAGCCTGATTCTAATTGAGAGTGGCAAGGCATTCATATATCTAAGTACAAGCTAAAAGCCAACCCCACCAATATAATCCACATATAGTAATAATACCTAAATTCAGCTGTATTTAACCATGTTTCATGATTTGACTTTATATAAAAACTTGGAACTTCTGCATTACTTTAGGACACAGTCTGGAGACCAATAAAGGAAAGACTTATTACGAAGTGATGTTTGATTTTTTTAAATCATTTAAATAATTTTCAACAACTTCTTGAAATATTAATAACCAGTTTAGGCTTCTGTTTTATTTTGGGGTTTATTTGATACACAGGCAAATTATTTCCAACCTAATTTATTATATTTCAGGAATTCCTGAAAAGATCACTTCCCAACTTCCCAAAGTATGCCTTGCCTAGATTTCCTTTAACAGAGTGAAATGTCTAATAAAAGGAAGATAAGATTTGAGATAATTTTCTGAGGAGAAGAAAAAACAAATTGAATTTACACAAATTGAATTTACATCTAGGAATAAATCAATGATTTCAGATAATCTTCTAAAAACAGTTTTTACTGAGGTGTCTCACTGCCTTATTTGGTTGAGCGAGTGACTCTTCATCTCAGAGTTGTAAGTTCAAGCCCCATGTTGGGTGTAGAGATTACTTCTAAATAAAATCTTCAAAAAAATAAAAAATAAAAATAGTTTTTACTGAAAGATAGGATACATGAAAAGTAGAAAAGAAAGAGGTATGTTTTAGGGTGAAAAGATATAATTCATCTACTTTTCAGTTCTGTCTAGAATTGATTGACTCTACCACAAAGAAAGTGATAGTAAAAGAAAAGAAATCAACATAGAAACTGAATAATCAACCATAGACGGGAGGGACACAGCATTGTTCACAGAAGATGTGATATATTCCACAAGTAGGAATCAGTTTTATGTGGAAGCAGTTAACCACCTATTATGTTTTTTCTATGATTCATATAAAGAAATCAGTCTCCTCCCTAAAATTCACCCTACTTTCTCACTGATAAAAGAAATCATTTTGTTAAATTGACAGTAATCCAGGATACTTAACATCTCTAAGCCAACTTCCTCATCTGTAAAATAACAAAAATAATACCTATATTATAGACTCATTTTAAGGTTAAAGAAAATTATATATGTGGAGTGCCAACACAATTCCTACCATTCAGCAGGAATTCAACAATTTTTTGTTTTCCATTTTCACTCTTTCATTATTATATAAAATGTGAAGTTCCTCAGGTACTTCCTTTGCCTAAGCCAAATACCAGAATCTGGCAAAAAATATACAATTACTATGAATGCACTAACCTTACTTTGCCAACTTTTCATTATAATAACAGTTAACATTTGAACAATACTTATAATTTTATGCCACAATCTTCAAAAGGTTTTATAGATGCAAAAACTAAAATTCAGATAGGTTAAGAAACTTCTGAAGGTTGCACAGCTAATAAGCTGGCATTTTCACTTAAGGAATTGAGTTCTCAAGCCCATACCTTTAATCACTATGTTGTACTGCCTCTCACTTTTGTTTTCATATCTGGCTGGACAGTCTTATTTTCATATATACTGCCTAACAGTTCTTGAAAATACCACTCTGACCTCTTTATAAACCCTATATCATACGTGGCCTTCTTACAATTTTCATTTCATTATATTATCGACCTTAATATGTTTTACAAATATTGCCATAGTTAATCTGAGTCAACTCTCTTATAAGTGCAATGAAAAAGAGATTTAGAAATTATTAAACATTAGAGCCGAAGGGAAATTTCATTTTTTACATTTTTTTTAATTTGAGAGATGGACAGAGAGAATGAGTGGGGGAGGGGCTGAGAGAGGGAGAGGGAGAATCCCAAGCAGGCTCCATGCTTCCAGTGCAGAGCCCAATGCAGGACTTGAACCCACAAGCCATGAGATCATGACCTGAGCCTAAACCAAGAGCTGGACGCTTAACCACTTGAATGCCCATGAAGGGAATTTTTAAATGGTTGGCTCTTGCCTCTAGATTGTACATGACTCTTAACCATTTGGGACATATTAAATAGTGAGTGTTTAAGTCTCTTAGTTGTTCTACCTCGCCCATTATCTTCCAAAATTAATTATATAAATTATGCTTTTTCACAGTGACCTCCACATCTTCTGAATTCAAGTCAGTATTTTTTCCAGGAAAACATTGTCTTAATGAACAGTGGCATTCCTTACTACATAGAAAATTAATCAAAAGTAGTAATAGACTAGACTTTAATTATAAGCTATGACACATTTTATTTTATTTTAGCATTTTAAAGATTATCACTCCATTATTCTCTGACGTCCACTTTTTTTTTTTAGAGAAAATAGCTGATACTCTTATCTTGCCTTTATTAGCTCCTTGAAAGGTAGTATGTCTTTTTTTTTTTCTAGCTGCTTTTTCTTTTTATCTGTGGTTTTCAGAAGTTTTATCCTAATTTGACAGTTTTGTTTTGTTTGGCATTTATCCTATTCGGGTTCTTAGCACTCTTTGCCTTATTATAATCAATGTTGGAAATTTATGTGTACCATCTCTTTATTATTTCTTCCCCATCTTCACTCTGATCTTTCTCCTTTAGATCAGATCCTTGTTATCAATATGGACTCTTTCAACAGCTTTCTAACTATCCTCCCTGCCTCTAGTCTTTTAAATATATCTTCTTCACATAATCATACTACTTTCACAATTAAAACACTCAGTTCCTCTAAAGATCTCAGTAAATGTATCTATAAGGTCCTCATGATATGATGCCGAGCAACTAGTTCAGTCATGTGTCCTGCTGTTTAACACTTCAACTTTAAACAACCTGTTACTGCTTGTAGTTTCCTATAAACTCATACTAGGTCTCAGTAACACATCTCTGTTTTTCAACTCTCCTGAGACTCTTCTAAAATAAAAACAAAAATCCATAAAAATAGAATTAATATGTAACCAAGAAGGTGGTAAGAGAAATATAAGCAAATGAGAGATAGGAACAGATTGCTAGAGGCTGGAAAGTGCAGAGTAGAAATATAACTAAATGTAATTAAAAAATTAAGACCTAGAAAATAAGGTCAAGCAATTTCCCTAGAGTATAAAGCATAAATGCAGAATCAGAAAGCATGAGAGAAAAGGTAAGAGTCTTAAGGGCCAGTAGGGAGGTCCAACATCTGAATAATCAAAATTCCAAAAAAAAAGAATGTACAAAATGGAGAGAAATTAATAGTGAAATAACAAACCAATTCCTTAGAGTTGAAAGATACTAGCATAATGTACAAAGTGGCAGGCTAAATTACTGCAATTAAGATCTACACCTAAAGAAGATCATAAAAGCTTCAAAAATTAAAAACAAGTCATCTAGGAAAAGAATGAGAATGGGTCGATTTAGACTTATCACCAACACTGAATGGTAAGAAAATAGATCCATGCCTTCTACTTTATGAACACATTTTTTGACTCTAGATTCATATACCCAGTTCTCTCTCTCTCTCTCTCTCTCTCTCTCTCTCACACACACACACACACACACACACATACATACATACATACATACACAGTGAGAGCAGAATAAAGGCTTTTGCCTATATATATTTACTTAACACATACTTTTTCTTAGTTACTTTATGATGCTTACTAGAAAAATAATGGAGAGAGAGAGAGAGAGAGGAAGAGAGAGGGAGAGAGAGGAGAAAGAAGGAATTTAGAAACTGTGGATTCCACCCAGGAAAGCACTAGAGGAAATGACTGGAGAGAGCTATACTTCAGTCCTAGAAAGCAACTGATTTGGATGAGAGTGGGATGATCTATGATGCCAGAAGGAAGGCATTTGGGAAAAGATCTCAGTTAGAGAAGATATGGGAATGATACATTAAAATGTAAGATGCAGATTACCTTTTTTAAAGCACGAAGGAAAAGTCAATTGCTAACTGAAAGCATGGTAGGGCAGAGGGAAATAAAGTTATGTAAAAGGCCATGATTCAAATGTGGAAAATATCATCTTTGGCTTGATTTTAAGTAATTGATAGTTAAGAAAAGAGAATCCATTTCGTCACAGCACAGCACATGACCCAGCATAGTCATAAAAATATAAATGTACAGAGTCAATTAATGCAGAAAGAGTGAAAAAATTGGTTGCTGTTTCCTATCAAGTTACAAATGATAACAATCTTAACAAAACAAAAATAATAGGGTAGCTGATAAGTGGTGGAGGATGACAAAGGTAAAACGATGGAGGAAAAAGCAGAGGTGATAATATCATCTCTTAACAATGTGTCAGGTCATTATTTATTATCACAAAAGTAACCCGTAGAAGTAATAAAATGATCAGTAATTCTAAAAGACACCAAGGAGGTCTAATCATATAATTTAGTAATATAGAGAAATCACCAAAAGAAATGCAAGCAAAAATATTTAAAAGAGCTTACTCCTAGGAAGCCAATTAGCCATTGAATAGAAATGGTTCTATTTCTTTGATTACAAAATCTTCTAAATCATTTTATTATTGTTACTTGTTCATGTATTCCATTTATAATTTTTTTCTGAATTTTTTTGAAGAGAGAGCTTAGGTGGCACTAGGCTTTCCAGAAAGCTTTCCCTAAATCTGACGATCCAAATGGCTTTCCTGTGTGTTTCCATAGTACCCAATGCATACCCCCAATGTGGCATTAATTTTATCGTACACCTATGACTATACGTTCATCTCCTCCATGAGAATCTGAGTTCTTTTGGAGAAGGAATTAAAACTTATTCATTACTCTACCTTCATCACCTCATACATTATCTGGTGCAGGGTAGGTCATAATTATATATTCACTTAGTGAATAAACAATCAACCACATTGGGTAGTCAATTTTTTTAAGTAGGCTCTACACCCAACATGGGGCTTGAACACACAAACCCAAGTTCAAGACTCCCATGCTCTATTGACTATGTGCCCCCATATTGGGTATCTATATTAAAGTCAATATTTCAATCCATTTATGAAAATTAATATAGAAATCCATGAGATATTTAATCCTTTCCTTACCTCGCTACATATTTTAACTTTGTAATGACAATAAATGTAATAGAGATCATGTAAAGCCACATGTTTCCAAACCATCATTATTTAACAGACACTGCAAAAAAACTTTAATCACAATATAATATTCAAAATTCTCACACCTACAATTTAAAAATAAATCAAAAGTTGGTTCTAAGTCTAACTGGTTTTAAATCAACTTACCAAGTTCGAAAATGTTAATATCTCTCACTAACTCACAGCATGCTACTATCAGCCTTAATTTTGTATTATTTCATAGAAATGTTGCAATTACAATTTAGTCCACATTGATCAGTAAAGTTAAAGGGCAAGATTAATTAATGGAAAAAGTAAAGGGCAAAAAATTAATATGATGACATATCTAAAATGCTTAGAGTAAGAGAGGCACTGTTATTTTGAGATTATCCATATTGATCTGCAAAAGAACAGAAGGAGAAATCTGTGAATAAAGCTAAATTTCAACACACTAAATTGTATGTCAGCATTTAAGAAAAGAATTACTAAAAATGACAACCACATTATAGATTTGAAACTTCTGACTAATAGACCCAACAATGACTAATGTATTACAAATAAGCTGTGAAGAAAACATACAGCAACTGCATTAAAACTATGCCTTCCAAGTTGATGTGTGGATTTATATCAAAACCTCATATAAAAAATATGACTCATTTTTTACTACGATGCATGAAAAGGTTTAGACACCATATAAAGTATATAATCTATTTTAACTTGTCAAGATTTTCTGGTGATATTTATTTTGAAAAGTTAAGGAATAGTATAATATTCAAACAATTAATTCAGCATACTTGTAGAATATATGAGGACTTTAGATCAATCAAAGGGAAGTAGTGATAACAATGAATATTCTTATCTTTTGGGGGGGTTGTGTGACTTAATATAAATCCAGAAATAAAATCAGAGCACCTCATTAGCTATTCATATACCTCCATCACTTACAACCCACTTGCTCTGGAGAGTAAACTTCCGAGTTAGACTCAGAAGGTGTTTTGAACTCCATTTCAGATTTCAGATAAAAGGAACATGAGAGAGATTAGAATGAGAAGACCTACCTCACACAGTTATTAAGTAACAGAATGGATTTGAATCTTCTGGTATTCAATGGTCTTTCCACTAAATGCTGGTTTCCAGTCCTTGTTAGCTACTAAAACATACGTATCCTATCAGGACTCAATTAAGAGCCATTTTGGAAAATACTGAAACCTGTGATGAGTCATTTTCAACCTAAGTAAATTTTTTAATTTATTTGTGTGTGTGTGTGTGTGTGTGTGTGCAAAACGGTGATTTTATTAAAGTACAGGGACAGGACCTGTGGGAAGAAAGAGCTGCCCTAAGTAATTTAAAAAAAATTTTTTAGTGTTTATTTATTTTTGAGATATAGAGAGAGACAGAGCATGAGCTGGGGAGGGGCAGAGAGAGAGGGAGACACAGAATCAGGCTCCAGGCTCTGAGCTGTCAGCACAGAGCCTGAAGCAGGGCTTGAACTCACAAGCCATGAGATCATGACCTGCGTTGAAGTCAGACACTTAACTGACTGAGCCACCCAGGTGCCCCGCCATAAGTAATTTTTAAAGCCTCTCCCATTCCCCCATCTCAAGAAATGGCTCACCATATAAGTAGTATAAATGGGAGAAATGATAGAAGCCTCCAAAACACCTACCGCAATAATCTACACTTGCCCAATAAAGCAGTTAGAAGCGATAATGAGTTCTAATAGTTATGAATGAAGTTTAAGAAACACATTTTTATAAGCTTTATTTAGCTTTATTTTTATAAGCTTTATTTAGATGGCTACCTACAATATCTTTATGCTTAACATGATCTTTTTGATCAGTTTGAGGAAACACAACTGTAACTCCCTGTGTTATTTTAAAATTTATCAAGTGTGTGTATGTGTGTGTATCTTTTGGTTGTTATTTACTTGGCTTGATTTGGTTATAGTTATATCTCCTCAAAATAATATATTTTACTTTAACCCAAGAACATTTTTTCTAACTACATTCTAGGAATATTAGAAAACAAAATTAGTATTTTGGACGAATTTTAAGCTATCTAGTATCTTTGATTCAAGACATTTAGTTACCTTAAGATCCACGTAACCCATGCCATCAAGCAGACAAACATCTACACTATGTTTTCTCACCAGTGTGGACTTTAATATTAATACCTCAGATCCATCAAGGCATTCCAAAATCATAATCACATAATCCTCATATGGTGAACAGTAAAAACAGATGCTCCTCTGCATTCAGGGAATGGTTGATAATAGAAAAATAGGAACCAATACAGGGAAAGTGTGTTCTTGTTTCCCAGAGTAAAAGTAGCAATTTGATAGAAAAACAAGACTTCTGACCCAAAACAATGAAACTTCCTACCAGAAATAAATAGCCCCTTCATTCATGTCAGAAGATAGTTTCAAAAGAACAAACTATGTAAAATTAAAAAGCAACAACATGACTATCTCAGTAGTCAGTACAGACAGTAGCCACAGAGGGTGAGTTCCATGGTGGAGTAGCCCAGGTTTTTTGTTTTTTGTTTTTTGTTCTTTGTTTTTTGTTTTTTGTTTTTTGTTTTTTTTGCTCCTACTCCTAGACGCTTCTGGGAGATTTTCACTTTATTTATAAACAAGACAAAAATCCAAGCAGCATTAATTTAGGGGAACAAAGAAAGGTTAAAAAAAAAAAAACCATGGAGGGGCAGGACAAGGAGTTGATGAGCATCCAGAAGAGGAGGAGGAGTAAGTAGGAAGAACCAGTATTCCACCCAGTGCTGAATGTGCTTCCGTGTCTCTGCGGCCTTGGAGGCCCTTCCTTCCCGCTCCCCGGCGGGTGGCCAGACACAGAGGGGACGTCAGAGTGATGTTAAGATGAGCCCCGGAGCCCTGTCTGGCCGCTGACATGGCGGGTGCCGTGGAATTTTTACCTCGATCAATTCCTCCCACCTTCATCATCATCAAGTGAAGAAATTTTTAACTCTCCTGTCCAAAGTCCTCTGAGAATTTCTTCACTTTCAGGAGGTCCTCCGCATTCACGGTGGGCCAAGTCAGTGGTTGCTCAAGGTTTAGAGGAGGAAGCAGAGAAGGAGAGCAAATGTGATAGAAAGGCAGACCAGTGTTTCTTAACACAAAGAAAATTTTAAAAAAACTACATTGTAAATACGGTGTTCACAGACAAGTGGGGGGAATAGAGTGAGCATCAAGATTTAACAGTAGTCAAATCTTATCCCAGTTCTAGAGGACAGAGACCGGGATTTAACATCTATCTCCACCACCCATGCATGCTCTCAGATTACTTAGTTACACAGCCTCCATTTTCTCACCTGTAGTCTAAGTTGAAAAATAATCAAAGAAATAATAAAATCATTTACTTTAGGGGTGCTATAAGTTTAAAAAGAGGTAACAGCACAAAGACAGCTATTAGCATTATTAATATAGCAGGAAATCATTGAGTCCTTGTAGCATAGTAAGAAATATGATACAAGAAACCCAGGAAGTGGACAAAACATTGACTTAGCTACCCCTAAATAGTGGTTATAGCCATGTGGTAGTGGTTGAGAGCATGGACTTAGGAACCAAACTGCCTGACATTCTTACTTACCAGGGAACCTATGGCAAATTCCTTAATCTCTGTGCCTCTGTTTTCTCATCTGTAGACTAAGACTATAAAACAACAACAACAAAAATAACCACCACAACAAAATGGAATTATCATGGGGATAGAGTAAATTGGTCTTAAAGCTTTTAAAATAGTAACTGACATTTATTATCTTGAACAAATAAGTAAAGGGTATCAGTGCCTTCAAGAAGAGAAATTGGTGATCAAAATTAGTGAATATGGTCTTAATTGTTATTCTCATTTAGCAGACTTCATGAATTTAGTTTTAAAGATACGACATTGTGACTTATTCATTTTTAGTATCCTTTCCATTATTTTTGGTAGAACTAAGACCATAATCTATTTCTCCTAAGTATACCAGTCTATTTCACTAGCATATAACATAAGATCCTTTTAAAAAAATTAAGTAAGTAAGTAAGTAATTTAAGTAATCTCTACACTCAGCATGGGGCCTGAGCTCAAGAATTTCATGCTCTTCCAATAGACTGAGCCAGGCACCCCGACCTCTTTTTATTTTTTATTTTTTGATTACTATAAATAATTTAAGGCAAACCAATAGGTCTTTCATTTCCGAACTGTGCTCTGCTGGAACCTGCCTTAAATCTTCTTCATGATTATAACTGGCCTACATTATAGGCATCAAAAGTTCCTCTCACTGTCAAACTGCAGTCTATCAACCCACTGGTAGTTGGTACATCACTTAGAGGGCCCCAACCAGTAAGTTTTTAAATAGAATTCAATAATAGAAAGTATCAGAGTGCATCACAAGTAGTAGGGGCATGAGTCCATGAATCTTTTTTTTTTTTAGTTGCATAGGTATATTTATATAGATACATGTATTTGTGATCTGGCTCATGATGCAAACTGTGTTTCTTACTATACTGACCTCGCAGAATGAATTTGGAAGTTTTTCTTTCTCTTCTATTTTTTTTGAAAAGTTTGGGAATAGGAATTAACGTTTCTTTAAGTATTTGGTAGAATTCACTGTGAAGCCATCTAGTCCTGGACTTTTGTTTTTGGGAGTTTTTTGATTACTGATTCTATTTCATTGCTGGTTGTCAGTCTATTCAAATCTTCTATTTCTTCCCAAACTGATAGCTTATATGTTTCCAGGACTTTATACATTTATTCCAGGCTGTCCAATTTATTGGTGCATATGTGGTTCTTACTATGGGTTGAGGGAAGAGCGTTCTCTCTAAGAGAGATAATATCATTGAAAACTTAACCAAACTGGAATTAGTTTACCAAAGTGATTAATGTATGACTCAGTAGGAATGAACCCCTCAGGTGCAGTTTTTTAACAAAAGAAACCTGAGAGAAGAGAAAATTATGAAGCATGGGTGTTCCCCATGAAATTGGGAGGAGACTGCAATGGGCAACATAGAACATCCATGTGGCAGCACAGGGTGCTGAGATGAATTGAGGAAGCTAATGGTCCCAGAGAGAAATACTAATTGGAGTGAATAATAAATTTCAACTTTGTTTTACAACCTTGTCCAAGGATCCTTCCTCCCTGCCCACCTCTATACATCTAGATATAAAACAAATATATTAATTCTTGTCCTTTCCTACCTCATAGGTATGCTAGTGGATACAGCAACTATGGATATACTTTGAAATCAAAATAAATCATTGTGATGAGAGTTACCTTCAGCCCACCAAGAGCCAGAGATTATGATCACTTGAACTCCCCCTAACACTCTCTACAATATAGCATTGAGATCATCACAATGCCAGTTTTAAAGAAAGACTTGTAATCTATTCATCTATTCTAAGAATTTACCACAGTACACAGCAGGTCATCAATGTGTGCTTTTCACTTTTCTCTCCTCCATGATATACCTTTTCCCTTCTTACCAGCTTAAATTCCATGACCAATCATTACATTCACTTTTTTTTTTTTTATCCTACATGCACTCCTCTGGAACGCCTGCAACTAACATGATTGGAAAAGATACACAGCATATAAACTAGTCTTATATTAAGTCATGAACATGAATCTCAGGTAGGTTCATAGTGCTGCCTAACAGTCATGTTACATTTGCCCAGTCAGTTTGCTCTCTGGCTCACCTGCAAAAGTATTCCATACCTTATCCTTCCTCCTCACACTTCAGGCACTTCCATTATCATCCTCAGTCTTAGCTGACCTTGCTTCTTAGTTCATTGAGAGAACTGAAGCAATCAAAGGAGAACATCCACAACTTTCTGTCCCCATGCAGCGCCTCCCATCTTGGGCTCTTGATCCTATCTCACTTCCCCAATCAGAAACATGCCTTGAACAATGCCTTTCCTTTTTCTCCTATCATCAAATTCTCTCTCTCTAGTGGACCACTTCTATAAGCAATTAAATGTACTTTTTCTTCCTTTAGAAAAACAAACAAAAACTCTCTTGGATCCATGTTCTCCTGATTAATGCCTCTTCTATCATTTCTCCTTTAGCAAAACTGTTCAATAAATTGTCTACACTCTCTCGAACTCTTCTCTTTCCATTCATATTTTTAACATTTCTTTATTTATTTTTGAAAGAGAGAGAGAGAGAGAAAGAAGAGAATCCCAAGCAGGCCCCACACTGTCAGTGAAGAGCCCAATGCAGGGCTCGAACTCATGAACCACAAGATCATGATGACCTGAGTGGAAATCAAGAGTCAGAGGTTTAACCAACTGAGCCACCCAGGCACCCCTCCATTCATTTTCAATCATCACTCAAGAGACTTTCATCTCTATCTATAATGAATCTGTTTCCCTCATGGCCACCAATGACTTCCATTTTGCTAAGTCAAACCAATTTTCTGTCTTTATCTTACTGGGCCCACGAGCTGTGTTGATAGAGTTGACCACACACACTCCTTTCCTTGGCTTTCAAGTCACTATATACTCTTGGTTTTTGTCTAATCTCAGCTACTGCTTTTTCTCACTCTCTAGTTCATTCTTTCTCTTCTTCCCAACCTCTTAATATTAGAGTCTACTGGACTTAGTCCTTGGTCTTCTGTATATACTAGTCTCTTACAATCTCATCCAGGTTTACTGCCTTTAAATATCTTCTATTCATGCTAAAAACTCATAATTTGTATCTCCATTCCAGACCTAATTCTGAACTCCAGACTCACATATTCAACTGTCACTTGACATTTCCACTTGGATGTCAACTACACGTCTTAAACTTAACATAACCAAAAGCAATAATCTGATGTCATGTCCAGACCTGATGTCCCCAAAGCCACCCCATTCTCAGTAAACTGAAACTCTAGCTTTCCCATTGTTCAAGCCAAAAGTTTTCTAATCATTGTGGATGCCTCTCTTTCTTTCACATCTCATGATTATCTGATCAGGCAAATCTATAGGCTCTACCTGCAAAAAACCTACAAAATACAATCTTTTTTTTTTTACCACCTTCACTGCTAGTGACCTAGTCCAAGATCCCCCTGACTCTCACCTGATTTTTTTCAATATCTTCTAACTCGTCTTTTTTTTTACCACCTTCACTGCTAGTGACCTAGTCCAACACCCCTCTGACTCTCACCTGATTTTTTTTCAATATCTTCTAACTCGTCTTTTTTTTTTTTTACAACCTTCACTGCTAGTGACCTAGTCCAACACCCATCTGACTCTCACCTGATTTTTTTCAATATCTTCTAACTCATCTGTTTCCCACACTGACCCTCCATAGTTTATTCTTAGTAGGGTAGCAAGAAGAATTATTTTAAAATGTTAGATTATATTATTCATCTGCTCAAAGCCCTCCATAATGCCCTATCCATGCATCAGTTATTTTATTCATATTAAAGTTGAAGTCCTTACAATGACCTACAACAGTCTACATAATACCATGCCTTCCATCGTCTCTCATCCCTTCAGTGTTTCTCTTCAGCTACACATACCTTTCCTCCAATCTTGCTGTTATTTAAACACACCAAATGCTTTAATTTCATGGTCTTGCAAGGGGTATTCTTTCTGCCTAGAATATACTTCTCCCAATTAGCCACATAGCTCACTCTCTAAATCCCTTGATGTTTGTTCAAATATCACTTTTTCTATGATAGGTAAGATTCTAAGAAGTCCCCAAGACTTCTGCCCCCTGGAATATACATGCTGTATAATTCCCTTCCCTTGAGTGTGGGTGGATTTGTGAATATAATGGAATATCACTCATGATTAAGGTTTTAAGCAGTTGACTATCAGTTCATCAAGAGTTGTTATTCAGATTATGATAGGTGGGCCTGTTCTAACAAGCCTTTTAAAGAAATTGAAGTGTCAAATAGACACTCTAGCTGGCCTCAAGGAAGCCACAAACCACTGTGTTGTGAATAATTGCCCATCATGTTCACATGCTAATAAAATGCAGGTGGTTTCAAGGAGGTGAGAGTGACTTCAGTCAAGAGCTAGCAAGAAAACAGGAACTTTGGTCCTACACCCACAAGGAACCAAATTCTCCCAACAACCTGAATGACTTTGGAAGATGACCCTGAGTTGTAGATGAGGACAATGAAAATCAGAACACAGACAACACCTTGATTCCAGCCTTGTGAGGCTCTGAGCAAAGGACCCAGGTAGCTTGTGTCTGAACCCTTGACCTGGCCCAGAGAAAACATGAATTAATAAACTTGTGTTTGTTTTAAGCCCACTACGTTTGTGGTAATTTTTTGACAGCAATAGAAATCTAATACAATCAGTGGTTTCTCCTGGAGAAACCGACTGAAAATTCTAACCACTCTCTTTTCCCTCCTATGCCCTCTATTCTCCATTACATTTTTCATGACACTGATTTGTTTTGTTTATTGCCTCTGAAATGGAATGTAAGCTCCACAAAAGCCAAGTTGTTTAACTGTCTTATTCACCATTTATTCAACTACAGTTCCTGGCACATAGTAGCAGTTCAATAAATATATGTTGAAAGAATGATTAAAATTGTTAGATATATGAACAAAAAGACATAATAGTATTTCCCCCAAAATAATCAAATTAATCATTGGTTTATTTAATTTATGAGACTATGTACCCCAAACTTTAGCTAAATTTGAAGTTTAGTTAATACAACATGTTAGTATTTAACTTTCCTCGGGATGTGTAAATATTATTTTTATTATAATATTTTATTATTAAAACCTTTAAATTCATAAAGTTGAATACTAAAAGTAATAATGCAAATGACAAATGTTTATTTTGGGCTTACTACTTCCCTATTACTTGTATAAGTGTCCTCTCTATAAGTTTAAAATATTTTA
Source organism: Cryptoprocta ferox (assembly GCA_028646485.1). Lineage (NCBI taxonomy): Eukaryota > Metazoa > Chordata > Mammalia > Carnivora > Eupleridae > Cryptoprocta > Cryptoprocta ferox. Next base: position 64,393,896 of record CM053560.1, on the reverse strand, counting down.
TCCTCATAAAAACATCACGAGATAGTTACCATTATTATTCTCATTTTATACTTAGTGAAATGAAACTAAAGCACGGAGGGGTTTAATCATTTATCCAAGGTCACATACCTAGAAAGGGATGACATCAGATTCAAAGTCTGGCAGTGTAACTTTAGAGCTTGAATTTTTTAGCCACCATGCATTTAAATTTTGAGGTTTAAACCTCATTATGTGTTGAACATCTGAATAAACATAACATTTATATTTTTCTATAACCAAAAGTATAAATAAATTGAAAAGACCAATTAAAAATTGCAAAACATATTTGAACCAGATGACAAAGGGTTAATAGACTTTCATACAAAAGCCTTAAAAGTTAATAACAAAGGCACTATATTGTAATAAAAAAGACAAAACAGCACAAAAACAGACAAAAGATATAAAGGTAAATCATAGAGGAAGCAAAAAAAAGTGAATAATACTTGAAAAAATTTATTCAATCTAGCCAGTAGATAAAACAATACACATTAAAACAAGCTTTAAATATTATTTTTTTCCTCTTAAACTGGCAAAAGTTCACATTTAAAGATGGTTCCATAAGATAGACACTTTCATAGATTTTCAGTGTAAGACACGATTGTGGAAACCTAATGAAAATAATTGAATAATATGTGGCAATTGTCTTTTAAAGACTTACACTGTGAGATCCCAAAAATTTGTCCCCTAAAAAATATCTATTAAAAAGAAATAATCAGAATAGTAGAAACATCTTAAGTCACTTTAATGATGAAAAATTAGAAACAACCTAAATGTTAATCAATGGTTATACTATTCACTGTCAATCCATAAATTAATAGAAACATGTTAATCTATAAGTTATAGTGGTTTTCAAAAATCAAAATAGTGATGGGGAAATGCTCATGGTAAAACACAGAATGAAAAAGTCAGAACACGATGCATACTCACAGGATGATCCAAATTATTTAAATTGTACCATATAGCATTGTACCTATTGTACCTTTTCCTATTATACAGAGGAAAGGGCCTGGTTTTTAAAAGTTATATACAATGATAACTGAAGTCACCTCTGGGTTTCTTTCAATAGGTAATTTATATTTATTTTCTTATTCATAATATACTGGGAAATTTTTTATAGTGAGTCTGTGTTAAGCTAAAATCAGAAGGAAGCAAAACTTTTAAATTTTATAAAATAATTTATTTAAAAACATACAATTCTAATTCACATACAAGGACAGAAGAGACTTTAGATTCTTACGAGCTGCCCCAGTCCACAAGTTGCAGATAATGGCATGTCTGCCTAGTAGGAGACCATACCGTAGGACTATACCACAATAAAAAAGACGAGAAATTTCAACTCAGAAAAATCCTCCAAGGGAAGGATGAAGCTTCTCACCCAACAACCCAGAATCAGTTTTATATTATGAAGCTTTTTTCCAAAACATGGACTATTTTTTTCTTTTAATATAAACATATTACTTAGAAACCCAGAGATTTCTCAGAATTCCTATTAAGAATTAAAGATTTTTGGGGCACCTGGGTAGCTCAGTGGATTAAGCACCCGACTCTTGATTTCGACTCAGGTCATGATCTCACGGTTCGTGGGATCGACCCCAGTCAGGCTCTGTGCTCACAGCTTGGGATTCTCTCTCCCTCTCTCCCTACCCCTCATCCAGCTCATGCTTACTCTTTCTCTCAAAATAAATAAGCTTTTAAAAAAGAAGAATTCAAGATTTTCCAGCAATTATTTTTAAATGCCTGAGAACATGCTAAAATTTATAATTGTCATATTGTAAAGATTTTTTGATATCATAGTTATTGGTTCTTCACAATGCCGTAGTCCATATGCATTTTTACTAGATGTGTCTTCCCAAGAAGCTACACCATCATTATACCTGAATCTGTCTCAAAGCAGATAAAGAAATACCACACTGCATGCAATTATGAGGTGTACATATTTTAACATCTATGAAGAGTGGATGCATGTCACAATTTATGGCATGTCACACATAATTCACAGCACTTGTTTTTCTATCTTTATGATCTATGAAACAATGGTGCAATTGCAATGGATAATATATTCAATTCAATTAAACAAACTAACCCCTCACCTCTTCCATTCAATCACTCTGAATTAATAATGGAAAGCCCTTATTATCTAAACACCAAACTGCCAAACCCTCTAAAGTTTAAGAACAACTTCTAAGTTCAGAGCTCTTTTTGCAAAAATAATAAACTACTTAACTTGACCAAAAAGAATTGGTTTCTAGTGCAAAGAACAAGGAGGACATACACCAATGTGTTGTTTCAGAGTCCATGCAAGGAAAGTACCCATCCGGCTATATAAATGTGTTACGTGTCTTTCACAAGTTAGCCATGAATGATATAGAAAGGCTATTGACACCTATGGCCAAAATATTTTGTATGTGTCAGGACCAGCTCTGGCTGAGACTCTGAAACTGGACGGCTAAACTCCATATGAAATAAGAGTTTGAAACCATCTAAACTTCATATTCAACTAAGAGAGTTACAAGCTGCTTTTCTGGCAACGAGTTTATACATCTCTGGCAGATGGCCCAGAACCTGGGTGAGGGCTATAGGGTTATTCCCAAGGAAAGACAGGCAACTTGTTGCAGCCCTGGGTTCCTGGTAACACCCTCAGGACAGAACAACCAACACAGAATTTCTTAAAAAATTATATTTGTAATTAGGGGTCCCTGGGTGGCTCAGTTGGTTCAGCATCTGACTTTGGCTCAGGTCATAACCTCAGGATCCACAAAGTTCGAGCACCGCATCGGGCTCTCTGCCGTCAGCATGGAGCCCCCTTCAGATCTTGCAGCCCATCTTTCTCTGCCCCTCCCCCACTTGTGCACATGCATTCTCTCTCTTAAAAATAAATATTTAAAAAGCTGTATGTATAATTAATGCCAATACTACTTTGTTATTTTGGTTTGGTTTGGTTTGGTTTCCAAACAAATTGTGTTTCACCTGGGACAAACACTTATTTCAAATAGACCTGGTAGAGAAGAGAAGACCAGGGGATTATACTTGCTTTGTTGTGATTGATAGTTCTGCTCTATAGGAAAGGAAAAACGTATTCCATTTGGTCAGTGGTATCTATTAGAGCTAATCTGTGGGGAAAAAATAAAAGACATAGAAAGAAAATGTAATAAAAAACAATGGGAAAAAGAAAGACTGTAACAGAGCCCATCATCAAGGGCAGCAATAGCAGGGGCTTCTGTGACAGCTATTACAGGGGGTGACAAGGTGGCAATCACCAGACATTTTAACAGGAGAGAAGACTGTAATGGAATCAAAAGATAAAACATTTTTTCATCTGAGAGCTCTATACACTCATCTGCATCAATTATTTTTATAGGCCCATACTATTCTCACAGTAAATTTATGAATGAGGGAATGAAAAACACTGAATATTTCTAGCATACACAGACCCTATCTAACCTCTGATTATCCCTCTCTTAATCTTAATACCAGCATTCTTAAATACATGGAATCATGACGGTGCATTTATGATAGCAAAGAGATATGGTAATACTATATTGCCTTAAAGAGCATTTTGCTTATTAATGTGTTTAATGTTTATCTTTCCCAGCTAAAAAGCAAGCTCAATAAACACAGAGCATTGTTTTGTTTTGTTTTGTTTTGTTTTGTTTTTTTGAGGCTTTTTCTTCTCCTTTTTCCAATGCTGTATTCTCAGCACCAAGAATATTGCCTGGCTTATTTCATAATATACCTAGTGGCTGATAGATGTTTGTTGAATAAATGAGAAAGTGTACATGTTATTTAGGAGCTTCATCAAATTCATTGTATCTTTAAAACATTAAAAATAAAATGTTTAGGAGCGCCTGGGTGGCTCAATCAGTTAAGCTTCTGACTTCAGCTCAGGTCATGATCTCGTGGTTCATGGGTTCAAGCCCCGCGTCAGGCTTTATGCTGACAGCTTGCAAGCCTGGAGGCTGCTTTGGATTCTGTGTCTTCCTCTCTCTCTGCCCATCCCCCTCTTATGCTGTCTCTCAAAAATAAATAAAAATATTTTTTAAAAATTTTTAAATAAATAAAAAAATAAAATATTTAATTTTCCTTAAGACTGCATAAATACAGCAAGTTCAGAAAATTTATGGCCTAGTGTACACCAGCTGAAGGGTATTTCAGCTTGATAATTAAATAGAAAGTGTACACTTTCAAGAAGTCCTTCCAAATACTCCAGCACAAATACTTAAAGTCAGATATACTGCTTCACAGCCCATGAGCAAACTCGTAGGACGTGAGAGCATGGGATATAAGTGGACACAGAGGGTCCTGGGTTCTATTTTTCAGTGCTACAAAAGCCATATATAATGTGATTAATAAAGCTCCCATACCTCCTTTGAAGCCAGGGATGCACTGAGTTAGCACCGATGCAGAAGGCTAGCTAGCTCTGGTGGCTAAGTGCCAGTGGAGGGCAGCAGAGAGCTACTTGAGAGAAAATACATTCAAAAGGAAGATTTAACAGCTCCCAGCTGAGAGTAAGGTCCTTGGCCAGATCTACGGGGCGCTACTGAAGAGGCAGCCCACTTGGAAAACCCGACTACAGGGTAGCCAGCAAAATAAAGTTCCCAAATACGTTATAACACATGAAGCCAAGAAGCAAGAGAGATGGGCAGGAAACAACGCCAGCATACTCAGGATAATCTGGATTCCAATTAAGCACAAATCCCAGGAGCCATTGATTCAGAGAGTGATCTCTCCAGAGCTGCTGAAACAGATGATATCTTGCATTCATTCTAACTCCAAAATCTTAGATCCCCAAGATCGCTAACAAGCATGTTTTAAGTATCATATTTTTGGAAAGATGACCTCTCCTGTAGAAAATATAAATACCATATTAAGAATATAACATTAAGAGGATAAAATCATACATGAATGAAGAGTAGCAAGCCCAGACTCTCTCTTGTTACAAGCGGTCCCTAGAATCCTCCAAAAATTGAAACTTCTCAAATGTGTGGTGGAATCTTTGTGAGGCTTAACAAATAGCAGCAGGTTCAATCAGTTACCCCAGTCTCACTGTGAGGGCCCCCACCCTACGGACAACCGAGAATGACATGCACCCTATCCAAGGCCAGGATTCATGTTCCTTTTCTGTGTCTTCCTAGTGGTGTGAGCTTAGGTCACCTAGGTGGCCTCTCTAGGTCAGTTTCCTCACCTTCATTTTTTTTTTTTTATTTGAGAGAGAGAGAGTGTGCAAGGGGGGAGGGAGGGGCAAAGGGAGAAAGGGAGAGAGAGAGAGAGAGAGAGAGAGAGAGAGAATCTAAAACACTCTCCTTGCTTAGTGGGAGCCTGACAGAGGGCTTGATCCCTCAACCCTGGGATCATGACCTGAGCCGAAACCAAGAATTGGCCACTTAACCAACTGAGCCACCCAGGCTCCCCAGTTTCCTCACTTCTAAAATAAAATAATATCTGTCTCTATTGGGTCTAAAATAAATTCACAGAAGAAAGCATGCCTTGTTAATTTTATACAAATATGCAGTATTTTATCACCAGTCTGAGTAATAAGAAGAGCAGGAAGATACTTAGAGAACAATAGAAAAGCATCTAAAAACTAACCTTTGGGAGAATTTTAATGTACAATTTTAATTGTAATGAACCTTGTTCTTTCTATCAATCCAGGTCAGGAGAGCTCTAATTCTTCTTGTATATGTATTCCTCCTCACTGGGACTCATATTAAATGATGAGTGTATTGCATTATGGAGTAATATTTGCCTCCTGTTAACAGTCTTCTCCTTGCTAAATGTGTATAATGATGTTCCAAGCCAGATATAAGTGGGAGATATTTTACTGCCACCTCCTGAAGGAACTTATTCATAGGGCCACAGAAGCAGGGAGGAAATGTGGGCTGTTTGCAGCCAGAATACTTTGGCTCTGGTCCCCCTTCCCCCCAAAAATTAATAGTAATAATAATCATTACTCTAAGGATACGGGAACATGTTAGAGAAACTCAAATACAGCTGCCTCAGCTTTGTGTTCAGTTTAGTCCCATTCCTATGCTGTGATTTTTCTGGATGGACAGCAAGAGAGAGCTGAGTGCATGCCAATGCCTGAGTGAATGTTAACTGGAAAATCGAAGAGTTTTGTAATTTTATTTTAAATTTTTTAAGTTTATTTATTTGGAGAGAGAGAGAGAGAGAGCAGGGGAGGGGCAAAGAGAGGAGAGAGAGAATCCCAAGCAGGCTCCATGCTGTCAGCACAGAGCCTGACGAGGGATGTGAACTCACGAACCATGAGATCATGACCTGAGCTGAAACCAAGAGTCAGACGCTTAACCAACTGAGCCACACAGGTGTCCCAATTTGTGTCATTTTTAAAATCAAACAAAGGAGAAGATGGGAGGGACATGACCAAGAAGGTTTCGTCAGTTCTTTTATTTCTTATTTCTGATGAGATGCCTAACTGGAAAATTCAGAATTGACATTGAAGAGTCACAAATGACAACAGAGACACCAACAGAGAGTTTTCCCAAATGAGGGTTCATGATTTATTAACCTATAGCTCTTTTGAACTATAAGGGACAATGGAGAGTTCAACTTTCTCATTTTGTATGGGAGGAAACTAAGGTCAAGAGGTGTGATCAGCTCAGATTCTCCAAGGTATTAACAAGTCCAGTTATCTTGTTAGTTTAAAATACTACATGCCTAAAATAGCTAAAATGCCACTCAATGACCAAAGTCCATAGTAAAGGCACAGAAAGTGTTGTTCAATAATAAAAGGGAATTGAAAAATTGGCTTCCTTTAAAGTTACAAAACATGGATCCCTATATTCCAGTAGTCATCAGCTGCTTTGCTAATACGAAATTTAACACACTTATGCTTCAGTGAGTACATGCACAAACTACGCCCACACACATGGCTAGTTTATAAAGTCATCGGGAATGAGATGAATTCTTCTGTTACCTCTGTCTAAATTGTTAAATGCCAAGCAAATGCTAAAATTGTTATTCTGAAAAGTCTTGGGTCCTTGCTAAGTCTCGACCATTGTTAAGACCTCACCAGTGCCTAAATATTCCATTTCATCTTTGCTATAAAAAAAGGAGATGGTGTCCATCTGGAAATGGTAATCCCATTTCTCTGAACCTCAAAATATCTTGAGCGAAGATGATACGGGCAGAGCATACATGTGATAACTTAAAGGACAGGTTATCTTTAATATGTTTCCTGATATTGACTAGACAGCAATCTCAAATCAACTAAATTTGATTTGGGTCCAGACCAAACGAAATCTCAGGAATTTCTTCTTTTCCAATTTTACTAAGTATTTATGCATTAATACATTTGATTATAATTTGGAAAGTTGGTTAAATAAAGAAAAATCTACAAAATTATTTTTTAGAACTAGTATCCTGACATGGAATTTAAAACATTAGAAGAATATTCTTGTGAATTGCAATTGTCCTGTGTGCAGACACTTGAGGTAACCATCTTTTCCTTTCTCTATATTATTATCATAATATAAACTCAGTGAAACATCCTTTGATATCAAGAGAGTACTGTTTTCCAGACAATAAAGATTAATTAGACAAACCATGGTGTCTCTCTCCTGTGAAAACCCATTCCTCAGTAAACTATCCCACACTTTCATCACTACTATTGATTATTACGGTCACTAGATGTCGCTGCTGTCGTTTGAATCAGATTTTCTTCCAGCTTTCCAAAAAAAAATCTTATGATTTTGGGAATTGTTTTTATTGTGGTTGATATTTTGGTAAGTGGATGCTATTTTATATATTAATGAATGCAGATCAATTGTTTCTCAGATGAAGAAAGAAAGAACTAGAAAGCTGAAGCAACTTGTCTAAGGATCCATAGGAAGAGACTAGTAGAGCCAGAGTTTTAAAACTCTGCTCTCATGTCTATACTTCATAGGCTTTTAAAAAGCAAAAATGTTCCCGATGGGAGCCATGAAAACAATCATCTTTTTAAACCAAAACCCAATGAATAATACTTACTACATATAAAGTTAGTTTTATTTCCTCCCCGATGGCCTTCTCCTTGGAAACTGGGTACATATGAATCATGAGAACACATGATTTTCCCAGGCCAGACTTTAAAAGAGTAAGAGAACATGACAAAAGCCATCATCTAGGTTCAGGTGATTCCTTCCTTCAGAGAGTCTCCTCCATAAAGTTATTAAAACTAGACAAACATTCACGACACACAAACAATCCTTTACAGAGAGCGTCTCCAACCCGGCTTTCCAGCCATCAGAAAAAGAAAACCAGTAGAGTTTTCTTCAGAAGGCTAGAGCTAAGAAGGATACAGAGGCAGCTGTGAAAGCAGCTCAGGACTGCTTTCACAGACTGAAGTGAGGAGGAAGAAAGGAAAGATGAAGGCAAGTTAACTGACAGAGGCAGCCAAGTGCCATGGCTGAAGCTTCCATTTATTCCTGCTCCTAAGGGAAAACCAAAAATTCACAACCCCTTGGGTGGGTTGACAGGCAGGAGATAGAGGAGAGGGCTCTCACACACTCGCTCAAACTTGTTGGACCCCCTTTTACAGTCCCCAGAGGGGGAGGGAGGAGTGGACGTGCCCTGAAAAGAAAAGAAAAAGGAGGCAGCACCGCGACCAGCCTTGGGAAAATCTCCACAGATGAGCATTTTTGTGCGTTAAGTGGCCGGCATTAGCAGCCTAAACACGTAGGGGAAGGCTAACATCGCCTGTTAATATGATGCGGGAGAGCAATGATAGACCTGGCATTTGAGAGGGGAAGTGCCAGTTTTTTACCAAAAACAAAATGAAACATTTCTGAGGGTTTAAGTTTTTAGGGCTTGGGTGGAGTGAGTTTTGGGGCGAGCCTCATTCCCTGGGCTCGCGAGGCGTGTACTGACTGGGTCATCAGTTTTAGAGGCTGGTTATTTTATATATTATACACACGCACACACTTCAACTATCTTTTAAAAAATAATAATTTCGACAGTATGAAAAAGGCTTCTTAGTCCAAGGGTCTGAGGTCGCCTCTGGGAGACGGGAAAGGGAGAGTCAACCCCGGGATGCCTCCTTTAAACTCCATCGTTGGGACTCAGAACAGACGAGGTGGTTCTGAAACTCTGCATAAAAATGGTTACATCCACCTCTTTCAAGCAGACTCTTTCTCTTAGACCCAGAGAGACCGGGACAGGGATACCGACAGGAATAAGGAGAGGGAGAAGGGATGGGGGTGGGGGGAAAGAAGACAGAAGGGAAAGGTGAGAGAAATCAAGAAAAGAAAGGAAGAAAAAGAGGGAAGGGGAAACTGATGAAATTAAACCCAACTGAATTCCAATTATTTATGGGTTTTCTTTCTCCTCCAAAACGAATTAACCTTGCTTGTTTCTTCCCTGCCTTTCTAGCAAACTTTCAGCTTGAACAGTGTTCTAGATACATTAAAGCAAAACAAAACAAAACTTTGGACGGGTTCGGGCAGGGGGTGGGGGTGGGTAGAAATGCCTGAAAGCGGCGCGCGGATGTCAACAGTCAGCTTGCTCGGGGATCAACCAGTCGTGGAGCGCACGGATCACTCTCGTTACTTTTCTTTCCATAACCCCTTCACCCTCCCTTAGCATCTCCTTTCTCCAAGAAAGGAAACAGAGAGCAGCCAGGCAAGGACCGGGAGCGAGGTTGGCTTTTTCTGCGCACCGAGACTAAAATGCGGAAAGGCCCCTTGTCCCTGTGGGCCCAGCCTCAAATTTCCCCCACACAGTGTGGAAGTTTCTCGAAACGCCGGGATTCAGTGTAGAGACCTGGGGTTTCTCCTGGGCTGCTCTCCCGGCCACAGGGGTCACCCCTCCAAACCTAGTCTCCCCTCTAATGCCTTTACCTCAGTACATCAAGCAACCCGTATAGAAAATCAAATGACCCGTTGGGCTCGAAGAACTAATTAGAGACAACCGGGATCTCAGACCTTCGTGTTTGGCGGTGGAGGGGAGCGTGGACTGAGGAGAAGTCGGGAAAAACCCGCGGTAAGCAACTGGCCGACAGAGGAATCCGGGCTGTTTTCTCTGAGAAAGCCCTAAAAAAGCACTGGAATGTGGTGGTGTCGGCATCAGACGTTGCTCTAGGAGACCCGAATTCAGGCTGCTCTAGGCGAATTTTGGATAAAAATGGATTATCGCTGCAGACCCAAATATTCCCTGACCTGCTTCCTAACGCGCTCTGGCACTTTGCTGGGAGAGCACCGTGCTGCCGGAGACTTGGCGCTTCCGTCAATTGCACCGAGCAATTACTAAGAAAATATTGTGACGATGTTGCAGGGCGGAAGGGGATGTGAGGGGGGTGTGGGAGGGGGGAGTTAGTTTGGAGAGCGATTTGCAAAGGAATATTAAGTTTGATTCCCGAGGTCACCGCGGGAAAACGGGTTGGCGTTGGGTGAGCTGCAGACCTCTTCCTCTAGGTGGCGGATGTTGGTACGCAACAACAGGCGGGTGCTGACTCCAAACACAGGATTAAGCTTCTTGCTGGTTAAAATAATAATAATAGTAATAATATAGAGGTATGGGGCTGTTTTTCCCCCTTTTGGATATTTATTTATTGTAGGGAAAAGTCATTGATTTTCCTAAGCAAACTGTGTTTCTCCTTCACTTGGTGGAAAATAAAAACTGTTTGAATAAATAAGTTATTTCTGAACATTTTGTTGTCAAAGTGTTAAATGTTCCCGTCATTTTTATTCAAACACTAACATGATTACAGCCAATTATATATTCACCAGTGTTCTTTATTTTAGAGTAATTGTACTTGTCACTAATAAAACAGAGGCATAATGGATCGCTACTGTTCTGGATTTTCAAGCAATTTTGTGTAATTTGATTGAATTATACATCTTATCTGCTACTTTTTTATTTTTATATTTGGGGATCCTATTTTCTTGAAAATTGCAGCTCTGTGCTTGTTTTGTTGTTTCTCCAGTAACGTACACTTCGGTAACACTGATAAATAGAAAGAGTCCCTTTGAAATGTCAAAAATCAGCTGTTTCTTTCCCCACCCCTCTCCCCACCCCCTCCCTGCACTTCAGCACGGGGAAGACCTGAACTCTGGCTGCCAGGCAGTCTGAGCCAGTGGGTACGCTTACCCGAAAAGTCCAACGCCAAGACAAATTCCCCATTCACCCCAAAGGCAGCCGTCTCCCTGCCTGGAGTCTTTGGGGGTTTTGTCTCTTTCCTGTAATGATACTGTTGGGTGTCTGGAGCTTTAAGCATGCCGAGACAAGCCGACCATCCGTTCAGTTTATGTGGAATATGTATCAAGGGAAAGAGTATGCACAGCACAGCCGAAAGATAAACTGTATATATTACTCCAATTACACAACCCCCAAATGTCCCATCTACCCAACCACCACCACCCGGCAACCCCGACCCAGCCGTAATTACAATTATCTGTCTGCTGGCCTATGTTCTTTTCGGTTTCAGATATACCTAGAGGACTGGGATCAATAGTTTCTCCCTCCTTTCTTTAAAGGCAATTTCAATAAAAAAGATATATTTAAAAGCCACAAGCATCCACCCAGTGTTCACAGATCTGAACAAATCAAGAAATAAACGTGACAGCAGGCGGGCAGGACATGGAATTTTAAAAGACCATCTCTGCAACTGAAGGAGCAGAGAATGTGCAATTCTTCTCCCAGTAAATCCCTCCAGTTCCTAGGACACGACTCAAACGCCCCGCTAGGAGCTGCAGCTGCGAGATTGAGCCAAAGGCTCTGACAAGTGCCTTGTGTATGACCCAATATTTATCAATAACAACAACAACAACAAAATCAAGTGAAACCAAGGCTGGGGATTTTGAACTGCTTCTAAAGCCCTGGCGTGGATACGCACGTGGGCGAAAAACATCGCTGGAGATGAGTTGGCTCCATTTGTCTGCCCTGGGGAGCAATCTTGGGGCAAAATCCAGTGCTAATTGATCCCAACCAGCCACGCTATCAGCTGAAAATGTTCAAGGAGACAACGAGGAGTGTGTGCTAAAGATACCCTAACCATTTTTTCAAGTAAATCGCGGTGTATGATCGATTGCGTGTACGTGCATATAAATAGGCAAAGGGAATTACTTCTAATTAATGAGAAAAATAACGTTTCATGTGTGACTCCGGACTTGTTTAAAATCTAGCGTCTTCCATCCTTTGATTGTTTGGTAGTCGGGCTTGCAACCTCCTCCGGGAAAACCTGCGGGCCCAGTTTAGTGTTCCGAGCTGGAGAGCAGATACTCAGCCCAATTAGAGGCCGTTTTTCTCATCTTCTGGGCTGTTTACTCCAAGGCCAAAGGGTAGGCCGCTTGGGCAGCGATCCCAGCGCAGCGATGGGTGTCGCCGGCGGCCACAGTGGCAGGAGTTGGGACAGCTTCGGAGCGAGTCCTGAGCCGCTCAGCTCCGAGACAGCGCGCAGCCGCCGTCTGCCAGCTTCGCAAGCTGCTCTCCTAAGGGGCTTTTACAGCGTTTCCACTTCTTCGTGGCCTCATCTATCTTATCTAACAAGTTCATGCTCCAAAGAGAAAAGAAAAGAGTGAGAGAAAAAACAAAGAAAAGAAAAAGAAAGAAAACCTCTTCGCCGTGGTGATTCATATAGTTCACACGCTCAGGAGCCAAACTTGCCGACCGGGCTTTTTTCATGGGTCTCCTTCGTGCCTTAGGACAAACCCAGGAAGGAGGAAGATACTAAAAATTGGTAAACAAGAATCTAGGATTGTTGTTAAAATAAAAGTGACCTCCCCACCCCACCACTATCTTTGTTGTAGATTCAGAAACGGAGGAGTCTGAGGTTTTTGTTTTCCCCGTGCTAACGGAAACTTGTTCCTGACGCCATCCTGCGTCTAGCTTGCCCTGGCCGCTCCTCTCCTCCCTGCACGCGGGCTTCTTCCGAAGGGCAGGAGCGAAATAGGGGTATAACTGCCCTCCCCGACTGGGTTCATCATCCCGTACACGTAACTGAATATTCGAATGAACTTTGCTTACACGAACCCTAGTCTTTTAACTCGGAGCTGCGCTTTATACAAATAAGCTTAAAACCAATAACTGGTTTCTCTTTTTTCCGCGTTCCCCGTAGCAGATGACCTCTTAGCCCAAAAATATTGATCTGTGTGTGTGCTTCCGGTGTGATGTGCAAACACGAGACATCTCGTCTGCAAAGGTAACTATAAGGGGAGGAAATCCGGAAATGAAACCTAAAAGCAGGTCCTCTAAGCCTGACCGCGCTCGGCAGGCTCCAGCGACAAAGGAGCGCGGGGCAGGCGCGCGGGTGTGCGCGGGCAGGAGCGGCGCGCGGGCCCGGGTGCCGGGACCCGGCGACGGTCTTCTCCGGGAACTGCCCGGGTAATACAGCCTCAAGGGGGGTGAGCGGGGGAGGGGGAAGATCCGGACCTTTTGGGAAACAGCAGCTCCAATAGATTCTCCACGGCTGTTAGGAGGGGGAGGAGGAAGATCTTCGGGAACCGCAGTTCGAGAGAGAGGAGGCAGGTGGGTACGAGGTAGGCAGGAAGTCAAAACGGGCTCATTGGTTTGCCCATTTTGGGTTATAGAAAGGGAGGTTATGTATTGGATTAGCAAAGAGGTTACTTTCTCCCGTTTGACTTTCCCCAGGAGAAGAGGGACTTTGTGATGAGAGGGTTCTCTGCGAGGCTCCTGGACTGCCCACCCCAGCGCTTGCAGTTTTTTCTCTTCCCTCATTCCTTCACAGACTATTAGTAGGTATGAGTGTGTTTTGTCAAACACATTCATCACTCTCCAATACGTACTTTGGGCTGTTCAGTGCTCTTCGTGTATCTTTGAGAGTTGACCACCTAAAAACTGTAACTGGGTGACACCGATCCATCTTTCCTCACGACTGGAGTATGGGGGGGGGGCTGTTTAGAAGGGTACTTCAAAATAGAGGAGAGTGATGCACCAGTCTCTGAAGACTACTAGTATACTTCCCAAAGTAGATTATATAGGCTCCTACGGGAAATCAAACTGAAGCTCCAACTAATTAAGGAGAACAGTGACAGGATAGTTAGGAGCTCAGCATTTTGAGGCCTGTAAGTTCTTCTTTCAGCCTGATATATATTTATGAAGTCTTTCTTTTTCTCCCTCTTTTGGTGTCCCACTGATGGAAAACCCATTATCCTGTGTGCTGACTTTTGCCAAATCTCAATTCCTCCCTTTCCAGATAGACTCCGGAGTGAAAACTAAAGACCTCCATCATTCTCGTTTACCATTACCCCCTCCAACTCTTTGTCTTTCTCTTTAGCATTTCCTGACCCCTTTGAAGAATGAGCTGTGCCATTTCCTTGGGCAACTAGAAGAGAGAAAAGGACCTCTCAGAGGTTTTGCCCAAAAGGTGTGAGATAATTTCTCCCAATTGGATCAGGTCAAGAAATGGAACATGCCTGCTGCCCTCACACTATCAGGGACTCAACTCCTAAAACGTGTCTACCCTCGAAGGTCTTGAGCAGGCTGGCAAATAATGGGAAACAAGTAAAGGGTAGTGGGCATTTTATATTTGTGATAAATATGTAGAATACTTGAAAGGTTCAGAAAGACTTTCTAAAAGTCTTTCAACCCTAGGGTGAGAATATTTCATTGGTGAGCTCTGTGTCTTGCTCTCCACGGGGTAATATTAGGAAGAAGCTACTCCCGAGTGTATTTTGTTGCAGATCTCCTGCAGTTCCGTTGAGTGAGCATGTACTTGCCTTCAGAGAGTTTGGGACCTCTGACAGCATCACAAAAACCTCCCTGGGGAGTTCCAGGGATCTCTATTCAGGCCTTCTTATTCTTCTTCTTCCATTACCTTGGACTTTCTCCCTTCCAAAGCTTCAATAGCTTATACCAGTTTAACATTTCGACTCTCAAATATGAGACTCTCCCATAGTTTTTTTTTTTTTTTTCTCGAGGTTCTCAAGCAAAATTGCCTGTGCCACAATGTTATGATGGAAGGATGCTGAAATGACAGGCCTAGTAGACGCTTGTCTTAATCATCGGCTTCTTAATTTAGTTTTAGTGCGGTGTGTGTGTGTGTGTGTGAGAGAGAGAGAGAGAGAGAGAGACAGAGAGAGAGAGAGAGAGAGAGAGAGAGAGAGAGAGAGCATGTGCGCGCGCACCAGGCTCGCATACATGTGCGCGCCCCCGGTGATATTGGGGGTGCGCGCGTGCGTGCTGACAGCAGCCGCTTGACAACCTGCAGCTCCCTAATGAGTGACGAGGCAGGGCTGCTGCAGAAAAGTAACACTTCCCTGGTGTGAAGACCTCTTACTGAGAAGTTTAGTTCACTACTGTTCTCGCAAACCTAATCGTGTAACCTGTAACCAAAACCCACAGAACAAGGATACAACACGCTAAAGAGTAACTTATAATCACTAAATGTTAGCACCATTACCTGCTGTTAGGAAGCGACTGCAGACCTCACTCGTCAGTCTCTGGAAATACCTGGATGCCTCTGCATGAGTTCCACTTGTTCCCAAACATCACGGGGACAGGGACTCCCTATGCATCTGCAGGAAGAGAGCTTTAGCCAGAGCTTGGTGCCACTCCAAGGACACTCTGTCCAGGCAGCCAAAAGCAAAGTGGATTTTAGGTAAAAATGGCCCGCCCTCCTTTAATCAGCAGACACCAAGGGAAAAAAAAGAAGTGAAAAAACCGACAGAAAGCTGGGGGGAAAGGCCTTAAAGAAGACTTAATGTAACACCGCCAAATGGAAAAACTAAATGTGCTTCTCCCTACTCAGATGCGATAGGCTGTGGCGCCTTGGTTATTAATTAAAACTAGAGATGAAATCATCTAATTTATTTCCCAAGCAATTCTTCTGTTGGGACTGCTCACTCTTTATGAGGCCTGTCCTCTTTTCCAGGGAGGTGGTGGGGTAGGGACTGCAGACAGAGAAAGAGAAATTTACCACTATATATTACCAGAAAATTACATTTGCTCTGACTTCTGCTTTGATTCATCAACAGTGTACATTTCTAGATGTTTGTGTGTGAGAGATCAAGATTAAGCTAATATGAGAAACTAGTAGAATGATACACAATTTGTTTTAGATCTGAGACCACTGGATGCCCTCTGTCTTCTTAAAGTCATCATAGAGACTGAGGTGGAAATACAGAATTGGGGCTTCATTTGTTTAGGACCAAGGTCCTGAGATGGACATGGGCAGTCCTTCAAATACAATTTGCACCCAAATTGACCAGTAGGATTTACAAAGCTCCATCCAGGGACTTTCAACTTGCACAATGCTCTGCCCAAGAACCCCCTCCCCCTCCATTTCATCTAGGAGCCTTTCTAAAAAGAAGCCATTGCTGAGACAAATATGGGCTGCTGAGTAAATAGTGCATGTTTTGTTGAACAAGCCTACCCCCCCACATATATATGTGTGTGTGTGTGTGTGTGTGTGTGTGTATACATACTCTTTCTCACCATAAAGTCCAATTAAAATTATTAAAAGGATAATAAAATCACTTCCCCCCAAATTACCAATGACCTCTGTCATTAGGGAGAATAGATCTTTAGAGTGATTATATTAAACTGTAATCTATTCCTATACAAATAACCTATTTTGAAACTTGCATCCATGCAATCCTTAAAATAATATAACACATTCTTAATCTGCATGCAAAATATTTTCCCAGTCAATATCAGCTCCTGGCACATAAAACCAGATTATTACAGCTCTCATTAGCAGACCCCAGTTGTTGCTTTTTGAAAGTAAACAAAAGAAAAACTTATTTTCACCTGCTAAATTTTTATGCAAGATCACAAAACAATGCACACTCAGCTTTGACCTAAGAAACACCTTAAAACATTAAAAATTCATCAGTCAGTGCTGGTGTTGTATTCAAGGAATGCTCCTCCAGTTTGCTGCTGAGCTCAGATTTGAATAAAATGTCCAATGTTAACAAACAATACCCACGTTTGGCACTTTGTGTATTAAATTGATCAAACAGATTTTAGGAGGCACAATGCACAATTTGTACAGACCTGATTGAGTTAATATAATATCAGCAAATTTTACATCGAAATGATTCTGTTTCTTTTCTTTGTGTTTAAAACCAGCACAGATTACAAATTTTAATGATCTGAAAATGTTTGGTATACAAAATCATGCTTATTTCAGTATTAGCAAAAACACAAGAAATTTTTCAACACAAACACCCAGCTGTGTCTATTTTAAAAGCAGTTCAATGACAGCTTGCACTTATGAGCATGCAATCAGCTAATTTCGCTTTTTTTTCTTCTGTGTTAATCAACACTTTCCTTCCTGCATATCAGAGTACAAATAGTATAGTTACTCCACATCAGTAAATGTTTACGTAACCTGTCCTTTCCCAAGAATCCGGTTACACCGAATCATTTCACGCTAGACCGACTACGAAAACGTACCGGGCCGTCCACCTCAGAGGGAGCCCTTGTGTGCCATTATAAGTGGTGATGAGAAGGGGGGTTGTGGGGGGAGAAACGGGGAGGAGTAGGTGGAGGAATGAGTGAGGGAGAGGAATAGAAGGAGAAGGGGGGTGGTGCGAGCAGGAGGAGGGAGGAAGAGGGGAGGAGGGAGGAAAGTGAGTTGAGGAAAAGTAGGAATAACAGGCCTGAGGAGGGAAGAGAAAGGAGAAAAGCAAGCAGAAAGAGGAAGGCTCACAGAGCTCTCCAGCCGGTCCACAAAGCCCATTAGCTCATCCAGTTCTGTAAGAAATTGAGCTTAGAAGTCAATGTTTGGGGCCATGCCACTACCAACGTTGATAGCTGGGACCCTTGAACTTTCCCACATGTAAATATAGCTTAAGTAAGGAGATATGTAGAAATGGGGGTGGGATTCATACAGTAGAATGGGTAGATTAGGTTAGTCCAATGTTCACAGTTTCTTTTTGGTATTCGTAATAGGTATTTTAAAATCACTAGCTATTTGTAATGGTCTGTTATTCTCTTCAGAGTTTATTCTCTCTTCCTCGGGATTTCAAGGTAGGGAATGGGGTAGGGAGAGTGGAATATCTCCATATTAACCTGAGTATTCTTGTTTTCATCAATTACATTCTTTATATCAGAAATGAACTTTAACATCCCACATGGGCATCGCTTTTTCTTCCTTTTCTTAAATACTCATTCTGCCATACAGTTTGAGAGTTTATCAAAGTGAGTAAATGTTTATATTTTATGATTATTTATTTTAGAGAGGAGGGGGAAAGTGCCTCTCATTTATGCTTCTCCTCCACCTCCCTCTTCTCTAGGGCTACATCCTCCGTAAAATGTGGTATGTTTCGTACCCATGTGGGATGAAACAGCCTTTGATCAGTGTGCTCCGCACCAAATTCCAATCCCTGGGAAATGCTGGGCCTTAGCCCTGCCCCTGGCCACGGGATCCTTTTAAAGCCCCCGAATCGCAATCTCCCCACTCACTTCAGCCTTCAACCGAACCTTCCCAGTTCTAAAGCCCAAGAAGCTGGGATTGTGGGACCCACGCACCCAACGCTTCTAGTTGCCTTCCATCTGCATTCAGGGTGGGAAAAGGCTGGCTGGCTTCAGCATGCGGTTATTTCAGCATTAAGGCCCGCACAAATCAAAAGCATTTGAGAAACGGAATGAAAAAAAGAAAAGAGGGGAGTGAAAACAGGAAGGCTTAAAAAAAAAAAAACACGGAAAGAAATAGCCGCCCACCCTTATTTTCCCTCCAATGTCAACAAGCAAAATGAAACATTTCCAGGGTGATCGCTCGCGGCTACTCGCTTCCAATTCGGATTAGAAGCTGAAGAGACGCTGGAGCGGCGGCAAGGAGAAAACGACAAGGAGTCACCCAGCGTGTGAGCGACGATCTGGAGCAGGAGAGAAGGGGAAGGAAGAGGCACATAGAGCATGTGTTACCTGGTTTATTTCGAGATTGTTTGGTATTGTTTTCTGAGCACCCCTCATTTCGGAAGGCTATCCTAGGCGCCCACCACTGAGCCGCCCCCGCCCGCCGCCGCAGCAGCGCCAGGAGCCCCAGGCCGGGCTTCCCGGCGCCGCCCGAGCTCCGGGCTCGCCGTCGCCCGGCCGCAGGAACCGAGTAAGTAACCCCCGTTTGGCCCCGCGCTCGTCAGCCCACTTCCTCCTCCTCAGCCCTCCGATTCCAAACCTCCTCCAGACCCTCCTCCCCTAAGGTGTAGGGCACCCCACCCCCTCCCCACGCCAGGGGTGGGCCTTTCCTCCCCAGCCATCCGAAGCCTCGCTACAGTGTTACCTACTAGGGGCACAATTTTCCTACGGGCTCAGAAATGCTGGAGCCGGGCCTGCAGGGCCGACTCGGGAAAGTGGCGCCTCGCCTCTTCCTCCTCCATTTCCTGCCCTCTCCTTGCATCCTCTCCCTGCACTCCCACTCTTCGCTCCACCACCGCTGCCGCCACCGCCGCCCCCCGCTTTTAAAAATAACATTGAATACAAACTTTAATCAATAACGACCCATATTGACGCTCAAACGAAAATGACCCAATATAGCGGGAAGGCAGCCGGAAACGCGAGCTATTTGCCCTAAGACGGGGGTATTTCGGTTGACCCGACCCGCGGGGTGGAGTGGGTGGAGGGGGCGCAGCGAAGGGCCGCGGCGCAGCGTGCTCCCGGCGGCGTATCCCTACGCGGCTCCGCGCGGCCGCGAGGCCCAGGCCCGCAGCGAGGGGGAGGCGAGCGCCGAGGGGGCGGGAGCCGGCGGGCGGGGCGGGGGTGGGTGGGCCCGGGTCCGCCGATTGGTCGACGGCAGGAGAGACGCTCCCGCACGCCGCCGGCTCTGATTGGCCCAGCGGTAGGAAAGGTTAAACCAAAAATTTTTTTACAGCCCTAGTGTGCGCCTGTAGCTCGGAAAATTAATTGTGGCTATAGCCGCCTCGATCGCTGTCTCCCCAGCCTCGCCGCGGCCGCTCCGGGACGCGCCCGCCCGCCGCCCGGCTCTCCCCCCCTTTGGGCTGCTGCTGCTGCTGCTGTGACTGCTGCTGCGAGAGGAGGAGGAGGAGGAAGCAGCAGAAGGGGGGGGGAGCGGGGGGTGGGGGGGAGACCAAGAAGTAGAGTTGGGAGCGAGGGAGCTTCACCCCCGGGGCGGTGGTTGTTTCTTTTTTTTCTCTTTCTTTCTTTTTTTCTTTTCCTTTTTTTTTTTTTTTCTTCTAATTCCTGAGGGGTGGTTGCTGCTTTTGCTACATGACTTGCCAGCGCCGGAGCCTGCGGTCCAACTGCGCTGCTGCCGGAGCGCTCAGTGCCACC
The DNA here is from genome assembly GCA_028646485.1 of Cryptoprocta ferox. Taxonomy (NCBI): domain Eukaryota; kingdom Metazoa; phylum Chordata; class Mammalia; order Carnivora; family Eupleridae; genus Cryptoprocta; species Cryptoprocta ferox. The sequence continues at coordinate 64,373,697 of CM053560.1, read as the reverse complement.
GCCGCCGCCCGCGCCGCCCGCGCCCCGCTCGGCACCCACCGGTCGCAGCCGCCCGCCGCGCCGCTGTCCCGCTCCCGCGCCGCCGCCGCCGTTTCCCCCCCGACGACTGGGTGATGCTGGACATGGGAGATAGGAAAGAGGTGAAAATGATCCCCAAGTCCTCGTTCAGCATCAACAGCCTGGTGCCAGAGGCGGTCCAGAACGACAACCACCACGCGAGCCACGGCCACCACAACAGCCACCACCCCCAGCACCACCACCATCACCACCACCACCACCACCACCCGCCGCCGCCCGCCCCGCAACCGCCACCGCCGCCGCAGCAGCAGCCGCCGCCGCCGCCGCCGCCCCAGGCACCGCAGCCCCCCCAGGCGCGGGGCGCCCCCACAGCCGACGACGACAAGGGCCCCCAGCAGCTGCTGCTCCCGCCGCCGCCGCCGCCGCCACCGGCCGCCGCCCTGGACGGGGCCAAAGCGGACGGGCTGGGCGGCAAGGGCGAGCCGGGCGGCGGGCCCGGGGAGCTGGCGCCCGTCGGGCCGGACGAGAAGGAGAAGGGCGCCGGCGCCGGGGGGGAGGAGAAGAAGGGGGCGGGCGAGGGCGGCAAGGACGGGGAGGGGGGCAAGGAGGGCGAGAAGAAGAACGGCAAGTACGAGAAGCCGCCGTTCAGCTACAACGCGCTCATCATGATGGCCATCCGGCAGAGCCCGGAGAAGCGGCTCACGCTCAACGGTATCTACGAGTTCATCATGAAGAACTTCCCCTACTACCGCGAGAACAAGCAGGGCTGGCAGAACTCCATCCGCCACAACCTGTCCCTCAACAAGTGCTTCGTGAAGGTGCCCCGCCACTACGACGACCCGGGCAAGGGCAACTACTGGATGCTGGACCCGTCGAGCGACGACGTGTTCATAGGCGGCACCACTGGCAAGCTGCGGCGCCGCTCCACCACGTCGCGGGCCAAGCTGGCCTTCAAACGCGGGGCGCGCCTCACCTCCACCGGCCTCACCTTCATGGACCGCGCCGGCTCCCTCTACTGGCCCATGTCGCCCTTCTTGTCCCTGCACCACCCCCGCGCCAGCAGCACTTTGAGTTACAACGGCACCACGTCGGCCTACCCCAGCCACCCCATGCCCTACAGCTCCGTGTTGACTCAGAACTCGCTGGGCAACAACCACTCCTTCTCCACGGCCAACGGCCTGAGCGTGGACCGGCTGGTCAACGGGGAGATCCCGTACGCCACGCACCACCTCACGGCCGCCGCGCTCGCTGCCTCGGTGCCCTGCGGCCTGTCGGTGCCCTGCTCCGGGACCTACTCCCTCAACCCTTGCTCCGTCAACCTGCTCGCGGGCCAGACCAGTTACTTTTTCCCCCACGTCCCGCACCCGTCAATGACTTCGCAGAGCAGCACGTCCATGAGCGCCCGGGCCGCGTCCTCCTCCACATCTCCGCAGGCCCCCTCGACCCTGCCCTGTGAGTCTTTAAGACCCTCTTTGCCAAGTTTCACGACGGGACTGTCCGGGGGACTGTCTGATTATTTCACACATCAAAATCAGGGGTCTTCTTCCAACCCTTTAATACATTAACATCCCTGGGACCAGACTGTAAGTGAACGTTTTACACACATTTGCATTGTAAATGATAATTAAGAAATAAGTCCAGGTATTTTTTATTAAGCCCCCCCCCCATTTCTGTACGTTTGTTCAGTCTTTAGGATTGTTTATTATTCTAACAAGGTGTGGAGTGTCAGCGAGGTGCAATGTGGGGAGAATACATTGTAGAATATAAGGTTTGGAAGTCAAAATTATAGTAGAATGTGTATCTAAATAGTGACTGCTTTGCCATTTCATTCAAACCTGACAAGTCTATCTCTAAGAGCCACCAGATTTCCATGTGTGCAGTATTATAAGTTATCATGGATTTTTATGGTGGACGCAGACCTTGAGAACAACCTAAATTATGGGGAGAGTTTTAAAATGTTAAACTGTAATTTGTATTTAAGAAGCATTCGTAGTAAAGGTGCCCAAGAAATTATTTTGGCCATTTATTGTTTTGTCCTTTTCTTTACAAAACTGTTTTTTTCTTTTGTTTACTTTTAGACCAAAGATTGGGTTCTAAAATGCACTTGGTATGCTAAGTATTAAAAAAAAAAAAAAAGGAAAGTTGTTTCAGTTGGCAGCACTGCCCATTCAAATGAATCGGAAGGGGACAAAATTAATGATTGCCTTCAGTTTGTGTTGTGTATATTTTGATGTATGTGGTCACTAACAGGTCACTTTTATTTTTTCTAAATGTAGTGAAATGTTAATACCTATTGTACTTATAGGTAAAACCTTGCAAATATGTAACCTGTGTTGCGCAAATGCCGCATCAATTTGAGTGATTGTTAATGTTGTCTTAAAATTTCTTGATTGTGATACTGTGGTCATATGCCCGTGTTTGTCACTTACAAAAATGTTTACTATGAACACACAGAAATAAAAAATAGGCTAAATTCATATATATCTTGATACTTTTGTCTCTTTTATTAAGTAGAGCTAATTTTTAAAAAGACCATTAAAGTTCCAGGGAATTCAGAAGGCTTTTTCAGCCAATTAATATTTAACTGCTCCTTTCATTTGAACTGAGACTTTAAAAATGAAAATAGTATTTTTTTCCATTGTGAAATCAAATTTTACAAGGAGCAGGCCTATTTAATAGACACTAGCTTTAAAGAAAGCATAGGCTTTTCAGCTGGTATCTTCAAGTTTCTATAGATATACAGCAAAAAAAAAAACCCAATAATTTAATTTTATGTGCATAGCTATTTACCTTGTGTTTATTTTCAAATCAGTTGATAGAATGCTTACTTTTTATATATTTTGTTTCAGGTATCTTGTTTATAGCATTTGGCAAATTATAAATAAATATATGTATATGGTTAGATAGAAGTAAATATAATGCACACATATGTAATATATATATAGACACACAGAGCCCTTCAGTTCAGGTACAATTTGCGCTATGAATGCTGCAAATATTTTTGTTTAAATATTTGTATTTATACTTTCTAAGTCAGCATTTATTTTTGTGGCTGTTTACCCACAATGAAAGAGTTCTAATAAAGATGTGCTGAAGTTGCAATATAGATTTGCTGAAGTGATCACCTGTTGTAATGACTTGCAAATCAATGTTTATATTTTATTTTTAATTATAACAACTTAAAATTCTAGATGTACAGAAGAAGTAAAATGCCTCTCTCTCCTTTTCTTTCATTTTTACAACATAGAGGTATTTATTTGATTCCCTTTTCAATATGTCTGTATAATTTAATCTGGAGATTTGTTCGTTTTGCTTACAGTCATAATTTTGTTTTAATTTACAATATACATATGCATGCATAGATGCATATATATCAATCTGAAACAAAAGTGAAAACATTTTTTGAATTGTTTCAGTATCCCAATTGCTATGACTCCAGAAAATAATTAGAAAACCTAAGTAAAAGATTTAGTAACTAATTGGATCCTGTGGAGAGTCTGTGGAGGACAAGTTGTTCATTTGTTACAATTGTATAGTCTGAAATGTGTTCTGCAGTAATGCAATAAGCTGGCTACTTCTTACAATGGGCCCAATGAAAAATAATCTGTCCCCAAGATGTTATCGGCAAACACTTAAGAGAGTTGCTCAGGGAAAAAAGAAAAAAAAAGCCTAGGAGAGAAGCAATCTGCCTCAAATAGATCGAAATAGAAATGCAGAATAGTTAATATTAGGACATAGGAATGGGTGGGTTGTGGAAGGGGAGAGACAGGGAGAGAAAAAGAAGAAAGGCAAAGAGGATCTTTAGTGGTGGGGGGGGAGTATCTCCCACTACCAAAAAGAGACAGACAAATGCTATCTAAGAAAGATAAAGTCCAGGAAAATTAAAAGAGCTGGAACCAAATATACACAAATGGGAAATTGACTAAAATAGACCAAGACAGCTAGTTTAATTATCTCCTTAAAGCAGACTGGACCTGATTTTATTTTCTTAGTATGAGAGCAGTTTCACCAGAGGTCCAACTTTCTTGAAGTGTAACCGTTCTTCAGAATGAAGCATGAAAGAAAATTCCACAAATAAATTGCTTTAGAAACCAAATTTATGGCTGATATTAAAAATAGTAATAGAGTCAAAGTGAATGAGGTTAGGCAAGGGAAATCCCCATTACATATTTGTGAACCAAAACAGCTCAAAGAAAAGCTTGTGTTTAGACTGAAAAAAGGTGATGATATATTGTTTGCTTTTACTATGGATTTTATTTGTGGAATGAGGATGTACTGGCACAGAAGAAATAGTCTTTTGCCTGTCAAAGGTTAAAAAGAAAGTTGAATTCTTTCTTCTATTGAGGCAAAGGGACATAGACATGAAAGAGTTCCTCCACGAGTTTTTTTTTTTTTTTCTGGCCGTATTAAATAAGTATACTTATTTGTGATAAATGTTCATTTGCATGATTGAGAAATAGAAATTCAATGGCAAACTTTTTATTTTGAGGTCAAGCATAAAATTGACTTCTTTGAACTCATAGGAGTTAGGGACTGGAGTAGAAGTTCTATTTGGATACATCTCCAAGTTACATATATAATGGATGTGACTAGAAGTAAGAATAGCTTGTTGAATACACATACAAGATAGGGAAGGGGATATACAGAGAGAGAAATTTGTGAAGGCCTCCTGAAGCCCAGTATGAACATTTCATTTATTTCAGTCTGTCCTATCATCTCTCAGGTTATCTTTTTCAAAAACATACAGTATTCTAGCATGAATTTTTGCACGCTAGAATTGTATTCTAGCAATTTTTTTGCAACAAATTGGTTGTAATACTGTGTTGATATTTGTTGTCACCAACCTTTACCAGTTAAAATTAGCTTATGCCAGAAAAACACTTCAAAACTTTTTGAAGCTTTTCTTCTTTCATACTTAAAATTATTTTTAATGAGATGAAGGTTGCTCTTTTTGAGATGTTGGAACTGAAAATGATCATAACTTAAAACTCAAAATCCCAAATTCAGCTTATCTCCAAGTTTTAAGTATTTTGCTTCAATTTGGTATAAAATTAATACAAATCATTAATATATAAAACACTGAGAAAGTGATTTAAACTAGAGCAGGGAGAGAATTCTTCCAAATATGTTTCTTCAGTTCGTTACAAAATTGGAAATCAAGTGAACATGAAGTCCAGAACTAACAAGATTCAATACAAGTATCTTTATAACCATGGAAGATTTCATGTGGTTTATATGACTTGCATAAGGTCAAGTGTAGAGAGACAAAAAGAAAACAAGGCACATAGTGTATTGGTATAATTTTATATATTTAAGTTGGTGGGTATTTCACCCAAATAGGTGGATAAATCAAATATATAGAGAGCTGTAAGTATATAAGTGTGGTTTTTAAAAAGTGTGTTTCCTACAACATTGTTGAGGAGTTTGCTTGTGTTGAAATAATTTTGCTTTTGAGAAATTAATTTTATAAATAGCCGAAGTGGCTACTTGTGTTTGGAACTAAATGCCTGTTGGAGAACTAGGCTAACAAAGGGTGAAGGTGAAGATCATTAGAGGTTTTAGAGCTGGCTGAGACGGGTTGCTGGGGTTGTATAACTGTGCCTAGAGGGCGGGGTTCCTGTACATTCCTACTTCACCAGATAACCTGCCCCCGACACCACTGCAGCTTCTGCCAGACAGATGGAACTCTCCAACGTGAAAATCTGTGCAGCCATTCCAACAAGCAGGGTAGGTGAAACTTGAATTAAAATTCCCCCCCCCTTTTTTTTTCCTATTTGAAGCCAATTTGGGCCAGATCCTGGAGACATGGAAAGAATAGGGGTCATCTAGATTTTCCTTTCGCGAGTACACATGTCTGCATTCTTCCCAAGAACTACCTACCTGTAAGAGTTCAAAGGCGCTTTCATTCTAGATTTTTTCTTTTCCGTGTTTTTCTTTTGAGTGTTCTCATTCCAATCATCCCCTTTCCCTATCCTCCCTCTAAGGCCTCCCCTCCGCCCCCCACCCCCAACCACCAGCAGTTAAAATAATCCTCCTCTTAGTTTTTGGCCCCGAAACCGACCTTTTCCCCACTCTAGCGGTCAGTTTGCCCAGAGCTTGTACTGAGGATGTAGGCCAAGGTGGCTCCGGGGAATATATAATGTAGTGCTATGTTTGAGTCTCTTTTCTCCCTTCCGATTTCTATTTTTTTTCCTCCCTTAACCTAAGACTGCCTGGTGTTGGCCGAAGGATGCTGAAGAAAAAGATGTAAGGACTGGGACACTCTTACCCCCAAGACTGGTAAGTGCAAGTGCTTTTCGGAGGGAGGAAAGCTATGCCAGATTGCTTTTGACTAACGCTTAAACCGCGACTTTGAGGTCTGGGGCTAAAATGCTCCTCCTTTTTTTTTTTTTTTTTTTTTTTTTTTTTTTGGAAAAATTTCCTTAGCGGGCGCGCTATCAACAGAAGTAGCTGAGAGAATGCATGATTTTTCCACGTCGGCAGAAAGTCACCAAGGATTCCTAAGTAAAGAGGAGGAAGACGTGGCAAAGAGGGATGAAGAGAAAACGAGAGGAATTTATAGGGGGGGAGAGGTATGGGAAACTGAAATAGGTCCCAAAGTGCAGAATAATTCAAATCGTGGAAATAGGATTTCTGAGTCTTGCCGCAGCTTCGAGAATACCCTAACGGACCTTTCTTAACGTTCAAACTCCTGGGTATTTGTTCTCCCTATTTGAGACAAAGCTCTTTGCTCCAAAGCCAAGGACTTGCCTAATTCTAAAGTTCTTTTTTCTTTTCTTCTTCTTCTCCCCCCCCCCCTCCTTTTTTGGTAGATTGCCCCTCCTCCCCCTATTTTCACACTAACTTTGCCAACCTCTCCCAGATCTGGCCCTCCGCCCCCAGCTCCTTGGCCTGGGTCAGGCGAGGGTCCCCGCGGGATTTAGCGGAACTGCTCCAGGTACTGAGCCGCGGGACAGGGGTGGGAGGCTTCCCATCCGCCCGTTCGGAGGACTAAGGAAAAGAGCACCGTTCTGGGCTTGACTTTGTCCCTGCTGGGAATATCCCAGTTCCCGGCTTTGGGAATCTCAGGCAAATAATTGATTCTTAATGGACACTTAGGAGACGGCCGCGTAAGCTCGAGAGCCTGGCTGTCCCGAGAGTGCCTGCGAGCGCGCCAGACACAGGTTGGCTTCGCTCGCAGCGGATCTGGGGCCCTCGCCGCGGCTTCCTATTAGCCTTCCCCGAGCCTCCGGGACCCCCGGCTGAAGCTGGACGAGGGCACGGTGGCGGGAGTAGAAGCTGTCGCGGCAGGGACCCAGCGGCGTGGTCGTCTCGGGCTTTGGAATGGAGAAGAAAAGTGCTCTATGCTGCGGAGTCCGGGCGGCGCTGGCGGCCGATGGCCGGGGAGGACCGGCGCTTCGGAGAGCGGCAGCGGCCGCGGTTCCGGCGGAGGGGAAGCCCGACGCTGAGCGGGGAGCAACAAGGTGAGGGCGCTCTTGCCCAGGACAAGGAGAGCTTGAGTCTGGTGGCTCACACAGGCCGATGCCAGGGAGAGCGACTCCACAGCCTCGGCTGGCGCGCTTCCCCACCTTTTCTCTCTTTATTCTTGTCCCTCCTCCCCCACCCCTTTTCCCCCTGAAAGTTGTTTCTTTTTGTTTACCTGGTGCGGTTTCAGATTTCAGCACTTACCTACTAGTTGATAAAACTGTTTTCTCTGTAATAGACATCTTTTCTCATCTCCGCTCCCTACTCCTATCCTATTTCGCTTTCTACCCCATTTTCCCTTCAGCCCAAGCCTGTGGTCCAAGGTGAAGGGTTCTTAAAGGAAAAGAGCTAGCCTTGGGATAGGAGTTCCCTTAACACTAAGGGTGGCCCTGAGCTGGGGAGAGGGAGGCAGGATTTGAGTGGGCAGAGAGCATCCCAAGTGTGCGGAAGATTCTCTGGTGGTGATCTCCAGCCTTGGAAAGAGGACGGGATGAAAAGGACAGGCAGAATAGAGCTTGTCCACTTCCGATTGCCCCCCACCCCCCTAAGATCCAATGTCTATGCTTTAACGCCATCCTCACCTGGCCCTCTATCAAAAATTGAGGTAGGCAGAAATCTCGAAAGTGTTGTGATTAGAAAAGGCATTTAAAATAATATCAACTAACTCTCAAAATTATGACTGTGGGGCTGGGAAGGGAGCTAAAACGCCCAACGTCCTTTGGGGGGTCGGTTGCTTAACACTTACAGTCCTCTCCGCGGTCTTTGGCCTTGCAGAAAAGCTGCACGGAGGAAAGCACTTTGCACGTTGCGAGATTTGTGTCCGAATGAAAGAAAGTGTTCCGTTGCCAAACATGTTTGGGGATTCATTTTTGTCTAGGTTGACTTTTCCTACACGGCTAGCACTCTCTGAATTGGGGTTGTCTTCTTCAGTTTTATTTCCCCCTTTCTTCTCCCCTTAGTGTCTCATGCTTTGAATCAGAATACCTTTAAGGTGCACACATATCTTACTCCACATCCGGTCCCTCCGTTTGGCGAGACGTTGTTGACTCCATGGATTGGGCAGAAAGACCAAAAACTGTAGTGGAGTTAGAGAGAGTTGTTTCTCAGTTCTTTCATTTTCTCACTGCTCTGAAATTTAATGACCTGATCATTGTTGTTTGAAGTTAAATTATCTGTAAAATTAGCCCTAAACAATAACTGATGATATTTTCCATTTGGGTCTAGTTGCCCCTGGATGGGAAGGAAAGGAGTCAGAGAATCCTTGATCACATAGTAATATAATCAAAACCCATATTTAGGTGCTATTATGTAAGAAAAATCACTTTCAAAGGAGCTGCATTTCGTAACTAAGAAATTCTTTTAAAGGCTTGTGCTCTAAAAGGACAACACTAATTCAAGAATGAATGTAAATAAGCATTTTTGTTGATTAAGAGAAAAATATGAATGCCGTATTTTCATTACTCTATAGAACCTAAATACTCAATATCATCATACAGTGGTTCTTGCTAATCTAAATGAATTCTGCCCTCCAAGGATAAATAGTCTCAAAAAGGAAATTTAGCGTTAAGCAAAATCTGAGCCATTCTAGATGTGAATTTCTAGAAATCCAAGGCATATTTATTTCTTTGAGTCAGACACTGTTTTGCAATCATTGTATGAAACAATTTTGGAATAACGCAGATGCTTTCTCCCCCTTTCTTGTGTCACATTGCTTATATACGCAGGCATAGGTGTGAGTGCCTCAGGGTATATTGAGGAAATTACATTTTTCTTATTTGTTTTAACAAAAGGCCCAAAGAATCTTTAAACCCCAAAGTATCACAATAGTTGGAAAAATAAGCACCTTAAAAATAATAAGCACTATTGTGTTTTTCCTATTAAAACATGCTGAATAAATATATGTTTTTCCTATTAAAACATGCTGAATAAATAGCAAGAGGCTGTTATAAAGGTTGAAAAATTCAGAAAAGAAAAAGGAAATCATTTTCCTATTTGAAACTTTTATCATTAATAATGTAGTTTTAAAGTTAGAAAAAGTGGAGTACTTCTTCCACACCTTCAGAAATACTCTAGATGGAATAAAGTAGGATCGGCTAGAACTGGCAGCAGGACTTGTTTATTTATTTATTTATTTATTTATTTATTTATTTTTCCAGGAGTAGCAATAGTAGTAGTAGTAGTAGTAATAGTAGTAGTAGTAGTAATAGTAATAGTAGTAGAGTTGAAAATTTTACTTTTAATTATACATTGCAAGCTCTGATTGCAGGTTAGAAGACTAAAATCGATCATTCCTACATCGATAGTGTTGTCTATTACTGCATTGATTTGTGTTTATTTATGAAGAGACTTTCAGTTATTTACTGACATATTTCAGCATCTGCCTCCTGATTATTTTTGCAGGTTTGTTTTAATGAAACAGCTTACATAGGAAACACATTTGACAGATGAATTTTAATTAAACTTGATAGTGAATTATGGCAACCCAAAGAGTTTACAAAATTCCTTATTCGTACTTGCTTTTTAGCAATGAGAAACATTTGTCTGATTAAAACCTCAAGCTACTAGAAAACTTCCATTCTTCTCTTCACATATCGTATTGATGTGTTTCAATAAAATAGAAAAACAGATGATTTTATGATGTCAGATATGATAGAGTGAAACCGATGAATGAGCCTTGTCTTTTTTCTGTTGGCATGACTCGGTTTTTCTCATAACAATAAGGTGGCCACTGGGTTTACTAAGGATGTAGATGTAAAATCAAGAAGCAGCAGGATTTGAATATAGAAACGATATTGTTTAAAAATATCTATTAACTTTAGTTATGGGGGGGTTACTCATGATATTCCAGCGTTCTTCGGTATATATTAAATGCATATGTACTCTCATCTATTCTATCATTTAGTGTATATGTAGGATTATACCTTAGGAAGATAGGCATTTCTCTTGAACTAATAGCTCACATGTGAATGTTCTAAATCAGGTCTCATTTGAGCAAATACAACAACTAAAAACCACGGGGTGTGTCTTTTGTAGGTACAAGACAATTGTGGGAGATTGAGATGCATTCATGTTTGTTCTTATTCTCATCTTCACAAAATGTTGAAAGATGACTTGGAAATTGGGGGGGAAAAGTAGCCTTATTTATCAAGGGCTATTCACTCCTCATTTTATAGGATTTTGCTTGCAATTTGGACGATGAAGCTTTCTTTCCTAGTAATTTGGAATACACCCACCAAATATGGTTAACAGTCATATTTTTCATCTCTTGCACCCCCCCCCACTCCTGCCACCCCCTCCAGTATTTGAGAGGATATAGAGAGTAAAAGTAACCGAGTTCTTTCTTGAGAACGAAAGGGACTTGGGAGATGGAAAGGGAATTAATCTCTTCACCCTGGCGAATTTTCCTGAAACTACTTATCCTCAGCTTCCGAGATGTGAGAGGTGGAGCCTGACAGTCCGGCAGCAGCAGGCAGAAGGTGGGCGAGCTTGGGGACCTCAAGCTTTGCAGAAGGTTGAAAGGAGGAGTGGAGAGAGCGATTTGAGTTTGTTTATTTGGTTTATTTTATTTTTCTGTCCTGTGCCAAGCCCTTGAAGTTAACACAGCGACATAGCCTTTTAAAACCAAGCACTCTTGGCATTCTTTCGAGATTGAGATTCCAGAGCATCGGATGAACAGGACTTATAGCTAAGGCGTGCTCACCCACCCCTCCCTCCGTCTCTTTACGCACGCAACAGCTCGTCCTCACGTGCACGGGGTAGTGGACAGTGTTGACTTGAATTGCTCTCGCTTGCTCCAAGCCTTTCCTGTGAATGAACCCGAAAACACTCGACAGGTCGTGAATAATCGTTTTAATGAGTGTGCAAAGCGTGCGACGGAGTGCACCGAGCTGTCGGGTTAAACAAACAACTTGTACCCTGACCAAATCCGATTGTTAAAGTGCAAAGTGATGTCAGTACCATTTCCATTGTCCTTCGGAAAACCACAGATCTCACACGCGGGAGTCCAATTTTCCCCATTAAAGAAAAATAACAATATTTTCCAACTGTGTATGTGATCTTCTTTAATATTAATCTGAGCCAAAGGAAACCTCATTTGAGAGTCAGAGAAGCAGTCCTTTCACTGCTTCAAAAACAAACCGAAAGGGAAAATGAAGAAGAAATCAGAACAAATATAAAAAGTCTGAGGGAGGATTTCTTTTTGATAGTTCACATATCATTGCTGATCAATAGTGTGAAAGATATTACATATATGAAAAACTTTGTTGCTCACTACAAGCAAATTTCTAATTAACTGTTATCTAACCAAGTGGGATTGGTAATTTGGTTCTGTACTAGGATTGAATCTCTGAACCTGTAAAAACTTTTTTCTATTGAATATATAACTAAAATATTTGCTGTTTATATATTAGCCTGTGAGAGAATGAAGGGATAAGTAGTTTCCACATTTATGCTCTCAGGGAAAACAGTTTGGAGGAAAGTAATGGGAAAGGACCCTGATGGGCCACCATCTAAAACAATAACAAAAAGCACAAGTGAGCTCTTGAGGGATCACACACTCTTCCCTTTCTTTGCACAACTTGCACTGGGGAAATATTTTTGTTTCTTTCCCATCCAGTTAAAAGGACTACTTGGAATCAGCCACATGTTCTCCCTTCCTTGTTCATTCTTTTATCTTCTTTCACAATTCCAAACACCAAAAACTACATGAAGAGTACGAAAGTTAAACCTCAAAAGATGTAAAAGAAATCCCTTTTGCATATCCCCTTTAAAAATGTTGTGAAGGAAGAGGAATTGTGTAAAATGCTTCCCCTGACAGCACCTGGTATACATTCATGAGTCAAACAAAATGGCCAAGATGCTTGGAAATCAGTGTATTAGTTCCTAATAACTAGCTTCTTCAAGTCATTAACAATATAGAAAGATTAAGGTTTGTATTTTCATTGGATTAAGTATTTTAGATTATGTATTCTTCCTTACTGAAGACTGAAAATATGTCATGTCCTACAGTCTGAAAGGTTATGTGTCCTCTTATAATTGTAATCAGCTTGTAGAAGTGAAATGTTAGGGATATGGCACACTTGAGTATAGAAGTTCAGCAGCATGTGCTCACTTAACTCCTCCTAGCCATGTTGTCATCTACATACATATCTTTTTTTCTGACCATCTATTTCACATATGAATATGTTAGTATACAACTGATGGCAATTAAATGAAATAATCCACCTAAAACATGTAACTGAGGTGTTGGATGGAATAAGCAATTTCTATGGAAGTTATTGTAGTTTTGCCCATTATAGTTGCTAGTTTTTATATACCTGTGTTAATTTCACATCAATTGGAGAAAGTAGAAGGCACTTCTATTATCAAAACTTGGAAAAGGCAACCAGTAGCTTAGGATAGTGTTTTTGTTGATTTTGACTGTTATCTAGTGAATGTCTGTATCAGAATATCAATTCAGAATATCCTTTATTTTCTAGGAAATTTGACAAAAAATGACTATCAAAAACTAGGGCCTTGCATTTTTTATTGTTTTAAATATTTCTGGGCACAAAACAGACTGTGCAGTTATTACCTAAACAGATTTCTTCTCTGTGGGCTGGCTGAGTTGAGGAATTTTAGGAGTCACTGAAAGAGCCACATCCATTTCTGTTTTAAATGCACAAACAGCGAAGCTAGAGGGTGCGTCTGTTTTTGTGTGTATATATGTAGTTAAAGAACTACACTATCAAAACATTAATTATATTTGAAAGAGAGCAGAGAGCTTGTTGTGGAGAGAATTGCATTATTGAATTTATATTCCATGGAATCTGTCTGTGGAGAGGGCTGAAATTGTATACCTGTCTTATATGATGCACCCTCTTCAGTGAGGTGCAGAACAGGAGCAAAGAGAGGCAAACTTGGAGGGGAGTGAGCTTAGGTGTTTGGAGGGTCCTAAGCAAGGAAATCCACGTGCAAATGCAAATCACATGAAGAATAAGCATGGGGTCTTTGTTCTCTGTCAACAAAAGCAAATATAGTATTTTTCCTCTATCAAGCAAGTCACAGAATGATCTGAGCTGAATTTGGAAGAGGGGGGAGAGGTTGAGTGACTAAGACTATTTCAATTATCATATTTCTGATCCCCAAGTCCTGTTTATTTCACAGCTGCCAAATTTTATATCCAAAATTTAGATTCTCTTCCTCCCAAATCCTACATTGCTATGAATCATCCCTGATCATTTTTAGTTTTTTGGCTTAATTACCAGTTTTCAGCTTTAAATTACCAATAAACTAATTAATCTGACTAATCTTTCTAAACTTCTGTTGAATAGTATAATAGCTGCAACAACAACAAAAATAACATACACTGCACCAATAATGACGGAAATAAAATGTTAATAATAATAATGCAAACAATAGTAGCAGAAACAATTTTAAAATAATTTCTCTGGTCGACAGGATGAAGATGGGATCCATTTCAGTCTGAAATGTGTTTCATGGCTGCAGTCGGGCATTCCTCTGATTTCTTGTTTCACTGGTTCGATGGATGATCCAATCCGGCCCAACTCAAGTGTCCTAATAAAGACTCCCCTGGTCTAATATGGTAGGTCTTTTTAATGGCCCTAAGTACTTTTGTACCCATTCCTCTTCATTACTATAGGCATGTCTCCCTTGGACACCATTCCCAAGAAAATCAGTCTGGGATGCAGACTGGGAACAGAGGCAGATGTGAAGGGATTCTTGGGTGGAAAGACCTGGTGCCTTCTGGCTGGAGCTCTGCTGATGAATGGGCAAGTTGTCATATTGGGGAATCATGTTTATAGAGCTGAGGAGTTTGAGAAGGACAAAGTAACTGAGGTTCCTTCGAGTCTAAAGAGAATACTGGCCCTGAGGAACTCAGCCCAAAGGGCAAGACACAAAAATTAGGAATTAGGCCCCCTGATGAACTCTTTTGACTCCTTTAGGGATGAAGGGACAGAAAGAGGACAATAAAGTGAGGGGAGTAAAAGTGAAAGGAGACCAGGTTGAAGATGTTAGTAACCAGTGGTGATCCAGCTAGTAAAGCTAAGCCCGTCTCCCACGGAGGAGGTAGAGGCACTTTTGCCAATTGTAAACCTGCCAAAGTTCACTGTTCTACGGGCAAGAACAGCCACCAGTTCCTGAGTCTAGGCTGTAAAGAATCTGCCAGTGAATTTTTACCTGCAGGAATCTAACTCTCTTCTCAGCCGCATGTTCTTCCCATCTCCTAAGCCCCAGTTTCTCTCCCCAACCTCAAAAAAAAAAAAAAAAAAAAAAAAAAAAAAAAGAAATGAAAGAAAATAAAAATTGGGTGGAGAGGGAATGAGACTCAGTGTTCGTCACACAGATGTTGGGGTTAAAGCAGGTTGTTTGATAATTGCCTTCATTTGTGGAGGGGAAAGAAAGCTGGTTAGGAGATGAAGGGTGGGTTATAGCACAGGAGAGCAGAGACTGAGAGAGAAATTCCTTAGCAGCCCAGCAGCTAAGGCTAAATGGAAACGGATCTTAGTTATAGAAGAACAGTTTGGGAGCAAGAAAGGGTGGTTTTAAATGTTTTTGCTTTGTTCTGTTTTCCTGCAAGTTAACGTAGCCCTGAAAATTTATGAGAGAACAAGATCTGCATGCCTTGTTAAAAAAAACAAATTACAGAAGAAAAGCATAACTATCAATAGCCAGTTTTGTCCTCTAGAAAACTTTTTTTCTTTAGATACTGTCTTCAACCTCACATATATGCCCAATTCATAACTAAACCAAACAGTAGTTGAAGAAAGGGAGGGGAAAGAAAAGAAGGGCCGGCTTCCCTGCTGGTAGTACCGGGTGCATCTATCTCCTCACCCTTCACAGTAGGGAGGCTGAACAATCATTTTCCGTTTCTGTCTAGTCCTTTCATTAAAAAATATTATGAACATATTCCAGTTCATGAGAATAGTATTTCACTAAAAATTGGCAATGAATGAGGGGCTTTCGTTTCGAGGGATAAATTCACTGGGAAGATGCTCACTCTGCAACGGGAATAAGGCGACTTTGGCTGTAAGTGTATATCGCTCTGCTCTTCAGTGGTATCCCAGGCTTTCTCTGTGCACTAATCCTAACTAGTAACTGCTAAGTTCACTCCAACTCTTCTGGAAGTACAGCTCTGCAACTTGAAATCAAACTGGAGCTTTCCATAGAAAATCCAATTCTAATTCAAGTCATATTTTAAGGAAAATAGTCTTCGTTATTGGGCTTTTTATTTGAAGTTTTCCTTTGATTCAAAGACAAGTATTATTTGTTTCAGTAAGAAAATTAAAAGAAATAAATATTTCCAGTGAAAGTGCCCTCAATCCTGTTATATACACCCCCAAAGTATGGCTTTTAAAAATTTATTTTCAAACACTTTGGTTTTAATTGTATGTAACCAAGAGTCTCTGAGTCATTGGAGACATGCCTAACTAAAAGAAACGAAGTTAATACTTTTATAATGGGAATATCTAAAAGTAAAAATACAATGAAAGCAATTATTTCAGAGTGGTAAAAGTCATGCAGATATTTGCATGCACTCACTTTATACACTTATTTAACAAAAATTAATAGGCTTCTATATTGATATCTTTAAAAATCTTTAACATAAACCAGATATTTAAAATGTGTGTGTATATATATATGTATATATATACCATGTTGTGTGTAGCTCAAAAATGAATGTTCATTTTGTATAGAAACTAAGAACTAAACAACTATTAGCATTTATAACTTGTTAACCACCAATAGTTGGGGTTTATTTATGATCTGTAAACAATGAAGGAAAGCCAGAGCCACTGTATTCTGCTTAGAGTGTATTAAGAAGCAAATAAAGGTTTCTTTCTGTCTTGGGAGTGTACAAGAATAAGGAATTTAGGGATGAATGGAATTACGATCTATATATGTTTTCAATAAACCAAGATGTAGTCATTTCATTCTTTAAACATTAACATCCTACTATTAAATAAAAGAAATATATACCTCTGCAGTTTCAAAGATTGGAGAGGTAAGCCCAAGTCAACTGATGATATTTTGAAAGGAATGGTTTCAAAAGATGCTAACGTTTTTTTTTTTTCCAACAAAGAACTTTTCAGGGCAGATACAGCCAGATCTGTTGCACAAGTGGCAAAGCAAATAATTTAGAAATGGGCTGTGGGGGGATTTAATGGACTGGCACACTTTGAATATTTATGAAGAGTAATATTCCTTTGAAGAGGGTTGTGATTGTCTATCATGCTCCTTAAAAATGGAGAGAAGCAAGAGAGGGAGGTTTGGGGGAGGACATGTTCAAGCACTCTAACTATTGCTAATGGTGAAAGGCTATGTATGACTTGTGTAGAACAGGAAAGGATTCCACGCCCTGAGAGAAGCTGCAAAACTATTATTGGTCTCATCATGTTTAGGCTCTTTCAGGTACACACTTAAAAACATATCCTTTCCACTAGGCTCTCATCTGCAGTTAGGGCTCACAGACAGCAGCCAGTTTGTATTAAAGTGTGATCCAATGCATCAATCCAGTTTTGAAAAGAAAACAACAGACAGAAAAAATAAAGGTACAGTCTTATCAATGAAATTCTCGTTGACAGTTGGAGAACAGGGAAGAGGGAGGATTCAAAACAGGGTGGTAGGAAGAGAGCAGTACTCTTTAGGTGAGTTTTGGGAAGATGCTAAGTAAAATGCTGTTCAGAAATTGGGATTAATCGAGCAGTTGAAATACAAATCTGCCGGAAATCATGCTCTGTGCGAATGAAAATGAAGGAATTTTTGCATATTCTAATTTTCCCTCTTTGGCTGCTATTTTGGAGGAAGAGACTTCTTTTGCTGATGGTGGGACTTTTTTGTTCCGACAGGAAATGTGTAAATGAACACAAATGTTATTTTTTTTCCCTCCTTTCCATTTCTCTCCACCATCCCTCCTCCCCTTTCAACAACCATAACTTGTTAAGGTCCTCGGGTATGTGGCCACAGATACCAGAGTTTCTCCCCATTTCCAGGATGCTAGGGTGCAAGAAGTGCAGGGAAGGGGGGTTAGGATTCCCCTGGGCCCCTAGACCTTTGGAAATTAGAGCTTCCATTCCACCTTTGGACATTCAAAGAGAGTGAGGAGTCATGAGTTTATCAAAACGTTCATCTCAAAAGCTATTTCCTCCCACGACTGAATTCTCAAGTGAAACTGGGTTGAGGAGAGCTTAGAAGTGATCTTATAGCCCAAGTTGTGAAGATCTATTGACCTTCAGCGCCAAGTCGAAACATTTTCCCTCTCCGGCCTCTCCGGGAACAAACAGTACTGGTGCACTTTAATTATATTAAGACCAGAAAGAAACTCTCTGGCCAGCCTATTCTCATGTAAGTCGCCTAATGCTGAGATGAAGTCAAGTGGGACGCTGTGGTCGTTTTGTGGAATATACAAGGGACTCCTGAGATGGTTCAACGAACTGCTTGGGGTGCAGGAAGGGGCGGGTGCGATTCGGTCCAAGGGGAGAGAAAGAGGAAGCGGGAGATGGAGAGATGGAGACAGAGGAAACGACAGGTGCTGTCTTCCCTCCGGCTCCCGCATTGGCAGGCCACGCTGAGAGCTTCGGAATTCATCCGTGGACGGGGGGGGGGGGGGGGGTGACCTACTGAGACTCAGAGTCCCCACCTTCTTTTCTACCCTCTGAATAAAACTCCTGGAGCCAACGTCATTCTTAACGATTTAATTTGAAAAGAGCCCCGTGGGGCAGTCACTCCCCGCTGCCCCCGCCCCAGGGTCCCCCAGCCGCCCGCACGGCACCTCCCGAGCCCGGATGTCCGCGGAGCCGGAGCGCTTCGGCCCGGGTCACCGCCAGCCCCGCCGGCCCCGGCCCGGGCCTCGGAGAAGGAGGGCGGTGAGAACGAAGCCCCTCCCCCGCCCTACCAGCCCGCCCCCGCCCCTCCCACGCATTTTCAGGGCCCCAGTTGGAGCCCCGATGCCCCAGAGTGCCTGCTTTCTAACCACCCGTCCGCCGGCACCGCGTCCCGCCTCTCACTTCAGTCTTCCGCTCTCAGGAAGGGGGCGCCGCTCGGCGAGCGCCAGGCAGGTCAGCTTCCCCCCACGCCGCTCGCGTGACTCGAGGGCGAGTGCCCGTCCCCCTCCCCGTATGGAGGTGCGGGGCGCAGATTCGGCCAGAAAAACGCTGGGAGGGGAGCGCGGCCCCATTCCCTGCACAACTCACGTCAAGGTTACAGCCACATTTTAGGAACCTCTTCGGAAAAGCTCAAAAATCCCCATTTGCAGAAAGCCTGCTAGGATGTGATGGGACCTTGTGGTCAGAGAAACCCCTAGCGGCCTCAAACGCCCTCGGTTCTAGGGTCAAACCCTGCTCAAGGCCACTTCTCCCGCGCACACTAGAGCCTGCACTTCCGGTCCCCCTGTGAGGGCCCTGAACCTCCGCTTCCCGGGCACTTCCGCCGAGTCACGTGGCTGAGGGATCTGTAGAGGGCTGTCCTGTATATATTTCGGTAGCTGCTGGGGCCTTCACCTGCTCCCGTCTTTCTCTTTATTCTGAATTTCCTTACATTTCATTGCTTCCTTAAACCTAGCCGGAGGTGGGGAGTGCAGTGGAGGAGGGCCAGAGGTTGAGAGAAAAGGCCCATTGAAGATAACCATTTTTTTGTCTTTTCAGATCACCTACCCCTTTCTGAGTTCCCTGGACAAATTCACATTAGCAACTAAGACTTAGGCATCTTTTTTTTTTTTCACCCCAAGGCCTACGCCAGTGTGCATACTTAGTAGGACTGCAATAAGTGCTGAAAGAATTGCTGAATAAATACACTGTTTCTTTGGGCACTTGGTGCTGAGAGTTAGTGCATATCCTCAGAGATCAGCTGATCTCTGACTTGTGTTTTGTTGAAGTCAGTTGAGAGCTTGATAGACAAATGGTTTTTACAGACATTTTGGAAGGAAGGAAATCTCTTAAAAGTCGTTGAAAATGTTTTCTTGGACTTAGCCATATGTATGATGTTAAAATGCTGTGATTTTTAGAATTTGGGGGTTTATCTACCCTTCCGTGGCTCTTCCTTTCCATTTTGCTCTCTTTTTTAATTTACTTTCTGCGGTGAGAGGTCAAGGTCTTAGGAAGTTAATCTCTTTATTCTTTTTAAGTTTATTTTTGAGAGAGAGAGAGAGCGCTCGAGCAATAAAGCAAGCGTGAGCGGGGGAGGGGCAGAGAGAGAATCCCAAGCAGGCACCGTGCTGTCAGCACAGAGCCGGATGAGGGGCTCCAACTCATGAACCGGTTGATCATAACCTGAGCCAAACCCAAGGCTGAAGTGGGTTGCTTCCCTGACTGAGCTACCCAGGTGCCCCTGAAGTTAATCTCTTCTACCCAATTTGAGGCAGTAGCTAAGTAATTTCTCTTTTGTTTTCCTGCTACGTCATAGTTTAACCCTTGAAAACCTTAATTCACTTCTACGTTGTGTCTCCTGCGTCATTGAACTGCAGTTGTTCTTTACAGTAACATTTATTTTTAAATGCTGTAAGAGATTTAGAAACAGAGAAATGTTCTAGCTGTGAAGTTGTGAGACTGCATTCAGTCAGTCTTCATATATTAAATGCATGTTCTACTGAGCACCAATTGTGTTTCCCACCTTGATGTCCCACTTTCATTGACTATAAAGTAGTGAAAATATATAATCAATAAGTTAATAACCATGAAAGTAATTTGAAAGGTTATTATTGCTAATCAAATTTAAAGCGTATTTATTAGCATCATTATTAAGAGGCATCAGAGGGATACAAACAAGACCTGTTCTTATCCTCCGGGAACTTACAATCTAGTTGAGCATAAATAATGTGAACATAAATTGATAGAAATAGCTACTATGCAATATTCAGTGTCTGACATATTGAAGACATTCAGTAAACAATTGCCTCACATATTAACTTTCAGTCATGTCATTCTTCTAACAGATATGATACTGATAAGAAATTAAGGAAGGATTAATTAGGAAAACAGTCATGGAGGAAATGAATTTGTCCTTTTTGTGTCACATAGGAAGATTAGTATATGCAAGCTGTTTGAGGGGGTAAAGGTGGTATAAATGGAGAATAAGAAAGATATTTGGTGAGATGGAGTTTGGTGGTAATTTGTAGGAAACCTTAAAGACCATGCAGAGGAGTTTGTATTTGGTAATAGAAGTGATAGAGACCTATTGTGGTCCTATGAGCAGAGGGTGGCATTATTTAAATTGAGATTTATATTTAGAATCATTCTAGCCAGCATCTGAGTATAGGGAAAATTCAGGGAGAACGAGTGGGGGAAAAGATTTTAATGCAGTTCTGGAATGGGATATTACTAGAGAGAGAGAGCTATGGCTACATCCTTCTCACCAGTTTTTGTACAATGGAAATTACATTGAAATGATAAAGTCAATAATGAGCCTTGAATGGAACGAGAGCCACCGTACCCCTGAAATCAATCTTACCCCTTTATTCTTCATTGTTGGTGGTGCTAGGAGATATTAGGTTATGACTGATGGAAACTAATATCATTGTGTCTTCATCACCAATTAAGCTCAAGGTATCTTTCTCACAGCATATTTACTCATTATTCAGCTGTAGTGGTTCTCAACTGTCTCAGTTGGGTGCGATTTTGACACCCCCATGTCCCCAGGCACATTCACCAGTGTCTGAAGAAATTTTTAGTTTTAACAACTAGGGGGCCACTACTGGCATGGGTAACTAGAAACCAGGGCTAAATATTGGTAAACCTTTTAGGAAGCATGGGAGAGCCCCCCCCCCCCCCCAGCCCCGCCTCAGCAATGAATTACCTGGTACAAAATGTCAATAGGGCTGAGGATGAGAAACCGTCCATTATGGGAATGAACCATGAGCTCTAACTCTGAAAAGCTGCACAATGAGTCCCAGAAGCTAACTTCTATTATATAACAATTTCAGATGACAAAATAATTTGTTTAGTGAGTCAAATGTACCTCTGAAAATGGCAGTGCCTCTGTCTAGCCCTAAGGCCTTAGAAATAGGAAAATCAGAAGGGTACCTGCTTGGGTTTTTTATTTTTTATAAAACAGAGTTAGAAATCTTCTTTAAGGATTTGTCATCTAAATGCTATTTATTAAATTGATAAAATGTGCCTTTGGAGTTGCTTAGCAACTTATGGAAAGCCTGCTTTTTAGAAGTTCATTTGTTTGTTTAAAACTAGGGTAGGTTGCATATTATTAGCTACATTATATAAATCAACAAAGAAATGTACACTGAAAATGGAATAAGATGTTTCAACACATTTTCTGCTCTCCGTGTCTGGCAATTAAAACACTCTAATTGTCTGGTAGAATTGCATGAAGTATTTGACAAACATTATTTATGTATGAAACTTCAACATAATATTGAGTATGTAAGGGAACCAAAGGGGAAAAATTAAGCAGGTTTGTCATAAAGTATGTGTTTATCATAACCTTTCTTCTTCAAAAATCTTATCTACTAAGTACTTTTATCAGACACTAATTATACTCTTTCAGAAAAGAATTTCTCCAACACCCTTCAGTGCCTGCACCCTTTAATCATATCTCATTACATCTACCTAATCCATACCTTTTTCACATTGCCAGGGCTCATTAACAGTTTTAAAAGGCAATCTTGGACATTATTATTCGTTGTAATCGAGATGAAAATAATGCCAATAATATTTTATTTCTAAAATGTAATGAATCATTTAAAATTTTTTCTGAAGCCATTTCTTCTTTAAATATTAATGAGAAATTAACTTTCAAACATGCATTAAGCCAGCAGGAATGGTGAGATGTGTCTGAAAACCCTGAAGCACCTTTTTGAAGGAGAAGTTATTTTTATAAGCTGTTTTAACAGTGGATCATCAGTCACTTTGAAGGGAAGTGATCCTTGATTAACAGTTGGCTGATATTGTGCTTCCACAGATGCGTAGCAGCAATACAGGTGCCACCTATGAAACTGGACAGGTAATTCACAAGATCTGAGCACCTTCATTTGCTGATTGAAAATGTGAAAGTTTGAATGGGCTTTCAGTTTTGTGTATTGCCTCATTTAAATTGTTGTAGACAAGACAAATCAAATGCCCCACTAAACAGTGAACTATGCATGGGCACCGTGTTTCCCATACAGTTAAAGAGAAGATTGTAAGTATGCTGGTACTCTATTCTTTTTGGTATCCCATTTTTAGAAAAGGGAACCTGAGAGACACCTGGGGGTGACTCAGTTGGTTAAGTGTCTGACTCTTGATCTCAGCTCAGGTCATGATCTCACAGTTTGTGTTTGGGGTCCGCTTGGGATCCTCTCTCTTCCTCTCTCTCTGCCCCTCCCCACTCATGAGCATGTTCATTCTCTCTCTCTCTCTCTCTCTCTCTCTCTCTCTCAAAATAAATAAACGAATAAATACAGTTAAAAAAAGAAAAGGAAACCATGGATCAAATTTGCAGTTACTTGATTAAAGTAGAACCTCTTGATAATGACTTTTTAGTCAGATCCCGCCTCTTGGAGTATAGTTACATAGGACTAACACATTATTCTAAAAACTGAAAGCCCTTCCATGGTTAGAGTTTGAGATTCTTTCTTGAAAATAATTGTTAAGAGTCTCAGGAAAAGCTTAATGGTCCATTATTTATTTATTATGCATATACTATTAAGCCATAGTGTTTGGAAAAAGAAACATAAACCTAAAGTCATTGTTCCAAAAAATCCAGTTTTTGTATAAGTACCTCAAGCTATTATTCAGTAGTTATGGAGATGTAATAAAGCTTTCATTCAGCTTTTTTTTTTCATTCATTAGTTCTGCCAGACTGTAATTAGCTCTTATTTTGGGTGTTTTATTAGATATTTTTTAGCTTTTTCTTTGGAATATACGGTTTTTTTCTTTTAGAGTTTTACGTTTCTTCTGATTTCTCTCCACTAATATGGTTCAGCTTGTTGTTGGCTATACGTAACTGTTTAGAAGAATCAAGTGAAACCATTATAGTTGGTGAGTTTTGTATGCTGTTTTATCTTTTACAGTTGCTAAGAGTAGAGTAAGATAATTAGAATTTTAGGATATGTCACATTTTTTTGGAAAAATTCTTTTTTTAAATTTCTTTAATTCTTTTTTTATGTTTGTTTGTTTATTTTTTTTCTTTTATAGTTTATTGTCATGTTGGTTTCCATGTAACACCCAGTGCTCATCCCAACAAATGTCCTCCACCATGACCATCAACCCCACTCCTCTCTCCCCCTCCCCCTTCAGCCCTCAGTTTGTTTTCAGTATTCAAGAGTCTCTCCTGCTTTGTCTCCCTCCCTCTCCCTAACTCTTTTTCCTCCTTCCCCTCCCCATGGTCCTCTGTTGGGTTTCTCCTATTAGACCTATGAGTGCAAACATATGGTATCTGTCCTTCTCTGCCTGACTTATTTCGCTTAGCATGACACCCTTGAGTTCCATCCACGTTGCTACGAATGGCCAGATTTCACTCTTTCTCATTGCCATGTAGTATTCCATTGTATACATAAACTACATCTCCTTGATCCATTCATCAGTTGATGGACATTTAGGCTCTTGAAAAATTATTCTTTTTTATTAAAAAAATTTTTTAATGTTTTTATTTATTTTTGAGAGACAGAGAGAGACAGCGTGAACAGGGGAGGGTCAGAGAGAGAAGGAGACACAGAATCCGAAGACAGGCTCCAGGCTCTGAGCTAGCTGTCAGCATAGAGCCTGACGTGGGGCTCGAACCAACTAACCGTGAGATCATGACCTGAGCCAAAGTCGGACACTAACCGACTGAGCCACCCGGGCACCCTGAAAAATTATTCTTGACATTTTTTCTTTTAAATTCTTTAAATTTCTTTATTCATAATTTTTGGGGAGGGTAACTGCATATGCTCAATTTTACACAACAATTTTTCATATGTTCTTTTTTTTTACTTTACTGAAATAGTTTTGAGTATTCAGATCTTACCAAACTTTTACAATGACACCATAGACAATGCTTACTTTAATGGAATTTCACTCATATTATTATCAATTAAATTAGTTCTAATAAAAATAAAATTTGGTAAATCTAACAACACACTGTACCACCACAGCAATTTTAAAAATTAAAAACCTGGTATTACTGTCATTTAAAATTGTTTTTGCTTTTGTAACTTAATTTTTATATTTGTCTATTTATCTCTTATTATTAAAAAGGTTTGCCTTTTCTGTATTGATCACTGATTTTCCTGTCCTTTTCATGTTGTTTTTTTCAGAGGTTTCTCATTGGTCAGTACCATAGAAGTTGACAGTCCATTTCACATCACAGGATATCTACGCATCAGTATGCTGTTGTCAATCTGAGGTTCCCAAATAATGTGTTCTCCAACTCAAAGAAAAGTCGGTGGATCCAGGCATCTCAAGAGAAAGCTGCTTCAGCATTTTCCTTGGTTTTTGTTTTTGGAATACTTCTTTCTACAGTAGTCTCCAGACTCTAAAGTAATAGAATAGTTCCTAAGTTCATCCAGATCTTTCCCATGTCTGAGTTCTTGGTCCTCTTCCCACCCCCTAGCTCACAGATAAAAAAGAAACAACAGTAAAGGACTAAAAATTGTTTGTTTCTCTGTGACTGAATCATTCCAGTTTTGAAGCACCCTGGTGGGTTAATTAACTTTGTTATTGCATTTACTGTCTCCCACATACTTGTTTGTGGGAAAGTGCTCTTCTTGGTGTTTGCCTAGTTGGAAAAAGGAATACCAGGACGGTGGCACTAGACTTTGCTCTTGAAGTGCATGGCATGGTGGCAGCATAAAGCCTGAACAAGCTTAGTTTTTCACTGACGGGGAGCAACTGGCATTGCACCACCTTTCCCTGACGTTGTATGGCAGTTTTGATGAATTCTGGGCCATACTTTCTTCCAGAGTAACAGTTCTAGCTTAGCATGGGGTTTGGTACCATTATAAAGAAAAACATGGTGCCTCCTGTAGGAGGAGTTTGGAGATGTGTGTTAAGATGATTAACTGAATCCTGTGGATACACTGCTTCTCCACTGTGTGGAAGAAAAAGAGAACAGCTGCTGTTATTTACCCTCACTAATTTCTCATAAATAGGCAGGAGTTTTCGGTGAGCATTATCTTATCCTGGAATGAATTCTTTCAATTCTTGTCATTTTTAAAAATTTTTATAGACTATTATAAGAGAGGTATTGGCAAAAAAAATTGAAGTAAAGGATGCAAGATGAGGTTGCCTTTAGATGGTTGAATTTCAAGATTAACACAAAATAGATCAGTAGAAGAATGTGCAAAATTCTCTTAAAAGTACACATAAATTCCTGTGCAGCAGGATTTGACATAAACTAATTGAATGTATTGACATATCCACAGGAAGAATCTTAGCTATGGAATCAGATAACAGAAAAGTCAGAAGCAATATGGGCAAAACCTATCCAAATATGGTTCAGAGATGAAGGACTGGCACTTAATTCCATTGAACCTCAGTCCCAAAGACAAGGCCATTCATACTGTGAATGAGTATCAGGCTATTTATACTTGATGCTATTAAACATTCCATCCACAAAAATATCATCATTCTTGAGTCCATGTTTTTCAAGCAATGTTCTGTTATTTAGCTTCCAAAGTATCTCTGCTCCAAGGATATATATTAACCACATGATTTTCATATATATCATTTATAATGGCAGTTAACTTTAGGTGAGCAATTACTATATCCGAAGCGTTTGGTGAAGGTTTTTTTTTTCCATTTAAATTATTCATCATAAATGAATAATTTGATTTATGGGTCAAAACATTAATGATTACTGTGCCTCTACCCTTAATAGATGGATTGATTTTTTAGCATGTTGGGTAAAATCAGGATGGAAGATTTTCACTATGAGGAGCAGATCCAGGATTATAATATATTTGCTAAGGTCACCTCTTCCTGTTGGTCTTTTCTGCAACGTACAAAATAAACATACAACTATATGATTCTGTTTGTGGGTAGGAAAGTAGCTGAAGTAAATTATCATTGCTCAAACAGTAATTGTTTGAAATCAAATATTACCCTCAATGCAATATTGTATGTTAATAGGGTAGCCATGGGGTCAAAAAGACCTTTGGAATGCTGGCTTCACCAGTGATTAGCTGCAAGATCATCTTAACTTTCACGGACATTAGTTTTCTCTGCAAAATGAGTATATTATCAAAACTCCCTTATAGGATTACTTTGATATTGAGATAATTCATATAAAATGTTAAGGTATCTATTCAGAGTATGGTAAGAAATGAATGGTAGCTAATGCTTTAAGCATTTATCACTAATATTAATATTATCATAATATGACTGGGGAAGTAAGAGTTTAGCAGGGACTAATTGCAAAATATTTGAGCTCATATACAGTTGACCCTTGAACAATGCAGGGGTCAGGGGCACCAACCCCAGTGCAGTTGAAAATCTGTGTGTAACTTTTGACTTGCCTAAAACTTGACTAAATACCCTACTGTTGACAGGATGTATGCCTTTCTGATAACATAAAGTCAATTAACACATTTTATATGTTATATGTATTATATATACTCTATTCTTACAATACGTAAGCTAGAGAAAAGAAAATGCTAAGAAAATCATAAGGAAGAGGAAATACATCTATAGCACTGTACTGTAGTTATCAAAAAAAAAAAAACACCCACATATAAGTGGACCCATGTAGTTCAAATCTGTGTTGTTCAAGGGTGAACTGTAGTTCATAAAAACTATTCCTAATCTAATATTTAGATCCAATACAATTGTCATCTTTTCCCTCCTCTGAAGTACCCAATTTTATTTTTATCCCCTGTAATTCTTATTATTCATAATGTATGACAAACAGATAAATTAATGAATGAGTAACCTTCTAGCCTTTCCAAGTTTCAGTGGCTTAATACTATAAAGATTTCTTACTCCTTTGGGGAGTCTGGGTGCCTCAGTCAGTTAAGTATCTGACTCTTGATCTCTGCTCAGGTCTTGATCTCAGGGTTGTGTGTTCAAGCCCCACTTTGGGCTCCACGCTTAAAAAAAACGAAAGATTTATTACTCCTTTATGTCATATTCTAGTGTGGGTCAGATAGAGAGTGGGGGTGGGTCTTTGTTTCAGTCAGTCACTCAGGGACCCAGTAGTAGCTTTCCCATCTTATTCTAGAGGTCTGAAGTCCCCCGCCTAACACTCTGTACTAGACAGGGAGGGAAGAAAGCTTGTTGAGGAATTTTTTTAATGTTTATTTATTTTTGAGACCGAGAGAGACCGAGCACGAGCGGGGAAGGGGCAGAGAGAGAGGGAGATACAGAATCTGAAACAGGTTCCAGGCTCTGAGCTGTCAGCACAGAACCTGACACGCAGCTCGAACCCACAAACCTCGAAATCATGACCTGAGCACAAACCTCGAAATCATGACCTGAGCCGAAGTCAGATGCTTAACCAGCTGAGCCGCCCAGGTGCCCCGAGGATTTTGAAAGATAATACCTTATCCACTGGCCCAAACTCAGTCACATGGCCCAACCTAATTGCAAGGGAGGTTTGGGAATGTAATTTAGTTGTGCATTAAGGAAGGAAGATAAATGGGTTTGCTGAACATTCAGCATTATCTCTGCTTTACCAACCATCCAGACACTTCCACCAACAAAGCTAAGTCTTATGATTCTTCTCTAACTTTTCATTAAATAAAGATGGTAAGGAACTTTTGCTTACAAAGTTTATTTGCACATAATTTTATAGAGCAAAATATCTCATATTAGAAAGGCTTTATCAACAAGGATTGGAATCTTGGAAGGCTTTCTACACCTTTTGATAAGTTTTTTCTTCTATAGGAATTCTCTGGGTAACTTTGTGGAACATTTCTCCTACTTCATTTCTACTTAAAGCTCATATATGTGAAAGAGATTATATCCTCAAATGAGCATTTTCCTTGCTTTTAACATCTTGTGTCATTATCTCAACACTCTTTTATTATAGTTGTTATTGAGAGCATACTTTCAGATTTAGCATGGAGATTAACTGTAAAATAAGTAAATAGCAAATTGTTTTGTTAGAATGAAGTGTAAAAAGTCAATGCTTTTAAGAGTTCTTTTTCATTGTTAACTGCTAATTCTAAGCGACTACAAAATAGTGCAGATTGACAAGCTTATGTTTAAGAATTTTTTTCTGTAAAGAATTGCTGTGACAGTAAACTTTACACATAGTACAAGCTTTGCTATGATACTTCAAAATATGACTTTTTCTAAAGTTCACTTTACTGATGAAAGAATTCCTTATATTAAAACCTGTGTAGCACATAGATTCCCAGGCACTCTCCATAAGACAGACTTTTAATGTTTTCTTGATGGTGCTTATTCTTCATTGCAAAAGAAATAGAGTCAAACTTCCTATTTATTTTACACTTTACCCAACAAATCACAAATGATAGGAACTAGCACTCAACACTCACATTTTAGTAATAGTAATAATCTGTTGGAGACTAGTTGTATATAGTAAATGATTTCATTTCCACTAAGAGTATTAATACTATTTTGAAAGTATAAATATTTTAATTATTTCCTCATAATTAATATGCATATATGAAATTGGTCTTATATTTTGATATTTTATCAGAAATAAAAATAAAAATTTTCAAAACAAGAAATCAAACTCATTATTCTTGTTGAATCAAAAGATATATTTGTGATACTCATTAAGGTACATTCTTAAATGGCCATTTTATTTTATTTAAAAAACTTTTTTATCTTTTTAAAGAATTTTGAAAAATAACTATTCTTTTTTTTAAAAAGTTTATGTATTTTTGAGAGCTATAGAGAGCAGGAGAGGGGCAGGGAGAGAGGGAGACAGAGGATCTGAAGCCACCTCTGCGCTGACAGCAGAGAGCCCAATGTGGGACTCCAACTCAGAACCAGGAACTCATGACCTGAGCTGAAGTCGGATGCTTAACTGACTGAGCCATCCAGGTACCCCTTAAAGATTTTATTTTATTTATGTTTAAGTAGGCTCCATCCCCAACGTGGGGCTCAGATTCAAGACCCTGAGATCGAGTGGCATGCTCTATTAACTGAAGTAGCCAGGCACCCTCAAATGGCCATTTTAGTTATTAAGTGAAGTTAAAGACTGACATTCTTTGTATGATTATATATTTTTGCACAGACTTCTGTTTTTAATAGTTACCACAGTAATAGTAATTCTTACATGAAATATTTATTGTTTTTGAATTGCTTTTTTAGTGCATTCTATAATTTTTCATATAATTACCTGTTTTCAAATTAAGAGGTTATAGAATTGAAAATAACATCATAATTTTTGTTTTCATGATAGCCTAAGCAACTTTAGCCTTTATTAAATAAATAAATGTAGAAAAATGAATATCCATAACTACATCAGTTCTTTAATTGGATATCCATATTATTTAATTGAACAATTCGATGAGAAAAAATGTTTGCAAATATACATTAAAAAAGTAGAAAATGGCATTTTTACTCTTTTATTAAGTAGAAATAAGTTATTAAGTATGGAGTCCTATAAGAACTATGATTAAATACTTTAGATGTTATACATTATAAATTCAGTTGTCTTGCATTATCTATCATTATATACAGACTTTTATTAAGTATAATGTTTGTGTTATATAAATAATTTTCTTTATATTTTAAAGTAATGATTGTTGAAGATGAGAAAGCATTTACTGAGAAAATAATTTCAGTTATTTTAACCTTTATACAAGCATTCTAAAACTTCCATTTCATTTACTCTAGTAAATATGAACCTCTAGGAAAGTTTCTAAGTTTCAATGTACTTGGACATAGAAGTTACTGAATATTCATTTAAGAAATTATTACCTTGAGTGCAAGTGTATTCTTTACGAAATTTCATATAATGTATTAAGGATTAAAAAGGTTTAAGTGCTCTAGACTTTAAACTATTTTGATCCTTTTGCTTCAAAACTTAAACTGGTATTTAAAAATTCTTTATGTTTTTATCACCAAACTTTTATATTATAGACCATAGACATTTTAGCTTATGGTTTTATGCATATTTGACAAAAATAACTTCAGTCCTATAGTAGTTAAGCACAAATTGTTCAGCATTTGCAGTTGTAACATAAATGCTAATTATAGTTTATTGGCAAACCATTTAAGATTTTATGTACATGGACTTCAAGACATTTTCTTCCAAAACAGTTGTTACATTTCCCCCTGTTTCCTGCATGGTGAATTTTGAATTTAGCATCTGACATGTTTTCTCAACTACTGGTTTATAATGAAAACATGTAGGTACTCGAGGGAATGTGTTAAAAGCAAAAATTCTATGATCCTTGAAAGGTAAGTGACAGCGCTGAGATTGTCACATCTGGATCAGTAATGTCTCATCTGTTTATCTATCTAAACAAACACAAATAAGATAATTAAGATCCTAACAAAGCATGTATTGAAAAACAACTTATGGCTTTGATTAGGTCTGAACCCAGTGATTTTTAAATTTTTCTTTGTTCCCACATGTGAGTCAAAATGGATTGACCTTCAACAACAAGTGCCTTTGAAGGATTACAGCAAATCTATTATTTCATATTTTGAAATTTGAAAGTAAAATTAATCCTCGACTTTCAACCATCATATATATCATATACTTAAATATACATATTTATATACCTATACACTTAAACACACATGCATACGCACATATATAATCATGTACATTATAGTATGCCTAATTATTCAGCTAAATTTACCTCACCATACTTTCATTCTTATTAGAATAGAACTAATATGTTTCAGAGTTGCATACCTGTGGCAGTGAAACATCAGTCACACACAAAAGCAAAATGAATCCCTTGGAAAATCACAATTGTTTACATTTAAAATAAGTTTTTAGCATCATAGAAAGCTGTTACTTGACTTAAATTTAGCTTTGTATGTACGTTATTAAGTTAAAGAAGAAATTTTAATGTAAGCTAATATGTTCTAAATTGTATTAGTTTTAACTCTTAAAAAGATCTATTTTGATATTCTGAAGACAGGAAATTAAAATATTTTGTTTACATTCCAATCAATTTTGAATTAGTATAATCATACTTTGCTGTTGAATTGCAAACATTTTCTTTAAATTCTAGTCATATGGCTTGCTATTAAATTAATATAATCACACTCTCTTGTTCAGGTAGTAGTAAAGTAGTTTAATTAAACATGTTATTTGTTTACATTGTAGTGTTTCAGAAATGCTAGTTCAAAAGATAGGATAAGGACTTATATCAAACATTTCAATCTGACAAGTAAATTACATTTCTTCCACCATAAATAGGTAAGCAGAAAACCATAGCAGTGATGAAAAGACATATTCTTATTACTCAGAGATATGATACGCAGTCTAAAAATAAGAGCTTTTCCACTTTCAAGATTAAAACAAAATCTCGACTTTTAGTTTTTAAAATATTATAAATTTATTAAAATACTTTTAGTATTTTAAATATTATATTAAAATTGTCATTCCTCTATTGGCCAACTCAGAAGGTAAAAAAAATAGCAGATGGATTTTGATATGAAAATCTGGATGAAATGAAATCCATGAGTTATTGTACACATACAAAGCCTCACATGAGAAGCCTCAGTCAATGCCATCTCAAGCACAAAACATTCAGAATGTATGCCATTTGCCAAAGCAGGATGGAAGAATTGTTTCTATTTTTTATGATTTATATTTTGTTAAGTAGCCTTTGCTGTAATTTCTCCTTTGCATAGAATGTTTGTTGTTGTAGCAATTACCATGGCTTTTACTACAAAAAAAGGCATCCCCCTAACTTTTAAACTAATGAAATAAAAAAACTCAATAAAAATTATGTGTGCAAAGTAAAAATTTTATATAATGCTTAATTTGCAAAGAAATTTGGATAATTTTCCAAAGCCTTATGAAGCTAGAAGACAGGTTTTGTATTTTGGTTATCTTTTGTATAAGTAGAGTACAATGACTGTTTTTGAGAAAATATTTCTGGTTTTTATTTTCTCATCAAAATTAAAACAGTATATGGGAAAGCTAAAAGATTGCTAATAGTTATGAATGAATATGTAGATCATCAGAACAAATTGATAGTACTGTTACAAAACATAAACAATCTGATTTTCTGTTCTTTATTAAAAGTTCAGCTAAAGTGAACTTGTTAAATATGTTTTCAAAATTACTGAAATATTGCCTCTCTATTTTATGAATTCAAGGCAAATATAAACAGACATTTCTTCATTTTCTAATTGATTCTCTACATCGTTCTGTTAGGTTTTTAGAATTATTATGATAGGAATATTGATGTTAACCAATATTTATTGAGTGATTATTATGTGCAAGACACTTTACATATGTTTACTATTTGTATACATTTGGTTATCTCTACACACACAAACACACACATTGTTATGTTCATAATATACTTGAATTTTATTAAGTAGATGAAAATTGTATATGAAAGAGAAATTAGGAACGGGTCTTTTATAATTAAGATAACAAAAAGGGATGTTAACATGTGGTAAAACCAATCTGGTACTATTTTATTTTGGCAGTTATATTTTTTTCTCTCCTCGGTGAACCACAAAGAAAGAAGATGGGTATGATTTTTACAGGGGTGAAATAGGTTGTCTGTCAGTTGGGTTTAGGCGACAGTCTGTCTGCTCACCGTAAGATGATCCGCAGAGCGCCAGAGGAAAGCAGGCAGGATTCCTGGCTTGCAAGAATAGATATTGATCTACCTTAGCCACCTAAACAATGCCTCACCTGTTTGCCTTGTCCATACCTTATTTTACGCAGTCTAATGCTTGTTTTGTTTGACTTTTCTTTTATTTCTCTGGATCTGAGCTTTGATACACTTTGGGGAGTACATAAACACAGTGTTGTACTTGAACATCACCATACTTCTGAGTCCTCTGGTGGTTTAGGACCACCCCTCCCTCTTGAATAGCTCTGTTATTGAAAATTATGAGCCAGAGCTAAATTACTAGGCCTCATACAGAAGTAGTTGATCCAGCAGCCTAGTGTCCAATAACACTGAATGTGAGATGCTTCTAATTACTGCCCTATGGACCTCGTTTAAAATTTCTTAAATTTCAGCTTGTAAAAGGCTTTATTATTATTAATTCTTTTTTTCCTCAGCAGATAGTTGAAAGATAAGCTACTACAGTGTTTAGAATTCTATCCATTTTTTGGAGCACAACTATGTTACTATGTACTGCCTCAAGCACTAATGAAATACAAAACTACATTCAGCTTCCCAGTAAACTATAATATAAATATTTTACCAGCACTTATTATTAGTTTGCCATTTCCTGCTGACAGCTATTCCAACTTTGCCAGCAGGCACTGGATCTCACAATTGTATTATGTTTTGAACAAATAGCGACAAACAAAAATTCTCACAAAATAAATGAACAAGATTTCCTGGGAAAAAAACCTCTTCCAATGTTAAATGAATATTTCTTTCAAACTCTGACATGTAATATTATTTAATTTGCATATTGCACATTTCACTTTTACTGGAAAATAATTAAGTTAACGAGGAACTAAATAATGTGCACTCAGGGATAATTTAATCGTACTTGTTTGATTTTAAGAGTTTTTTTTTAAACTTTTTGCTGTTCTAGAGAAGCCCACATTCTAATGCTTATACTGATAATGGAGCACTCTGTTTTTCAAATGATACAGTTTAAAGACTAGCAGAGAATGGAAAGCATCCTTTTGAGAACCACAAAATGAAAAGGATCATATAAAACTTTGTGTTTTTTTCTGTGCTGTCTAGGAAGACCATAAAACTTATCAATTGATGAAATCTGAAAATGCTTAAAATATGTCTTGGCTTTAAACTGAAATAACTTTCTACTAATGCTACTTCTATCAGTGATAATCACTAACCAGCAAACATCATCCACTCCTTTGCCCTACCCTTGCTTCATTACAGCTCACTTGCGTAAAGCACCACCTTTGTTAAATCAAACCCTTCACTTACTTAACCTTCACCCACTTAACAATTGGATGTGGCTGGAAAAACACACACTCACACACACACACACAAAACAATGCTGACTGGTCTCACCCTAACTTTGGGATCACTTCTCAAGGAGCTCTTTAATTCTGTGTAGCACTCATACTACATTTGCCTACTTCATTCCTAAGATGTAGAGATTGTTTTACATCTCTTCTCCTCAGATCTCCAACATGTGTTTCCTCATCGTCGTCCTAAACCGCTGTCCATAATTTCTACCCCGCTAAGAATGAAGCAAACAGAAGAGCATTTCCATGAGCTCCTACTTCTACGTCTACTGACCTAACTGTATTTCACTATATTTGTGCAAATTTACTTGAAATTTTTATTACCATACTCCTAGAAAAAGACTAGCCCATTTTACTTGTGTACCAGATCCTAGCCTTCTGTCCCCTCCTCTATAAGGTGAACCTAGCAATTCTCTCTTCTCTTCCTTGCACCACATACACTTCCCTCCATACTGGATGGTTCACATTAGCACATACAGATGTTATTTCTTGTGCTTCTAAAAAACTCACTTTTGTCTCCATTTCACTTTCTCATTCTCTTCACAATCTTTCCTTTTATCTCATTCCTTTTAAAACAAAATTCCTTGAAAAAGAGTTTCTATATGCAGTTTTAAATTTCTCTCTCCTATCCTTTCTTTAACCTAAACAGACTGTTAGCGCCAGAACTTCACTGAAATTGCTTTTATCAAGGTCATCAGTGAATTCCATGTTGTTAAATCAGACGGTCAATTCTCAGGCTTCATCTAACTTGAACTTTCATTAACAGTTGACAAAATTGATCGCTATCTCCTTCTTACAACATTTGGCTTTATTTGGCTTCCAAACTTACCATGTTGTTTTGTTTTATGTTTGTTTTGTTTTCCTACCTCTGGATGTTGGGTTACGCAGTTAGACAAGAGCGAGGAGGGATAAAGCAGATGCTGACCACACTCTCGGAACCACCCTCCAGATTAACATCCACACCTTCAGAGCTAACATAACAGGAAAGCCACAGAGCTGGCTCAAAAGCCGCAAGGCAGCTTCTAAGAGCTGAGCATGCCCCTAAAAGGTGCAGCTTGCCCGTTAAGGCCACAGCCAAAACTTATTAGAAACTCATAAATATACAATATATACAGAAATACAATTATAACACAATGCATCATGGGTGGGCACATGGCGCCAAAGCCCAAATGTTATATAACCACCAGCTGTCAATCAAAAATGTCAATCATAGCTAAATTGACAGATGCAGGAAGCAGGCTTAAAAAGATGCAGCTAGTGTTTCTCCCCGACATTCCCATGGTTGCTCTGGCAGCAGCCTGATTTCTGTCTTGAAAGTGTACTGTACTTACACTTAACCTACTAAGTAACCTCTATCTTTTCATTCCTGTCTTGGGGCTCCAAATCTTTAGTACATCTGGGACAAGACCTCAGCAGCCTGGTAATAGTTCCATCTCAGATTTTTTGTTATTTCCTCCCAGTTTCCCTGACTTCTAAATATCACAGTGCCTCTGGGCTCAGTACTCACATCAATTCTTTTTTTGATCCTTAATAATTACTTCGTTGAACTTATCCACTCTCAAGGTTTTAATTGCCATCGATATGCCAATTTAATATACAAATCTATGTTTAATACAACAATAATATAAAAACATATAACTATATAAAATATATTCATATGCAAAATATATAAATATATTGTATATAAGCCTATAAACATATTATATATAAACCAGTATTGTATATAAATCGGCCTGGGTAGCTCAGTTGGTTAAGATCAGACTTCGGCTCAGGTCATGATCTCACAGTTCGTGGGTTCGATCCCTGCATCCGGCTCTGTGCTGACAGCTCAGAGCCTGGAACCTGCTTCTGATTCTGTGCCTCTCTTGCTCTCTGACCCTCCCCCGCTCAGGTAGTCTTTCTCTCTCTCAAAATAAATAAATATTAAAAATTTTTTTAATTAAAAAAATAAATCGGCATATAGATACAAGTGATTCAGATTTCTTTTGTGAATTACATTATTTACAGTTACCCACAACATATGTCCACTTGGATGGCAAATATACATCTTAAGTATAACATGTCCAAACGTGGTCTTTTCCCATAACCTACTCTTCACCCATTCTTTTCCTGTCCAGGGAAAGACAACTCCATTCTACTAATTAAACAAAATAAAATTCCTTAGCCTAGCCTTTGGCTGTTACTTTTCTTTCACATACAACATTCAGTCTGTCAGTAATTTATGTAGGTGCTATTCTTAAAATGTATCCAAAGTCATCCATTCCTTGCCACCCTTGCTGGCACAACCTGGGTCCAAGCCATTCATCATATCTCACCTGTATTATTACAACTGCTTCTGCTTCTGCCCCTGTCTCTCATTGATTTTACTCAAGTTGAAAGCCAGGAAATGTTCAAGTCTAACTCAGGTAATCTTATTTTTCTGTTCAACTTCCTACTGTTTTATTATTTTAGTTGGGCTAAAAGCCAAAATCCTTGCAAAGATTATAAACCCTTGCATGACCTGTGCTCCTCCTATCCTTCTGACTTCATAATCACTTCCTCTCTTCCTCAAGCACTCTATCTGGCCACTCTAACCTACTAACTGTTTCTCAAAGGTACCAAAATAGCTCCTGTCACAGGACCTTTGCATTTCCTGTTCCCTCTGCTGGGAAAGCTTCCCCTGCTCCCACCGCCCATACAACAAATGTGTTATATGGCACATCTATTCCCCACCTCCTTTACACAGATTTCAATGTGTCCTTTTCAGACTATACTATCAAAAATTTCAACCCTTCTCCCATGATTCCTATGACTCCTCCACTCTTTATTTTTCTCCTTACCATTTAGCTAACATACTATATATTTTACTTATATAACTTGTTTTTTGTTCATCTTTCCCACTAGAATGCAAGTTCCATGATGTCAAGGGATTTTGTCTTTTTTCATCTTATTTTGTCTATGATAAATCTCCAATGCTTAAAACATGCCCTAAGATAAGGTTGATAAGTATCTGTTGAATGAATGAATGAATGAATGAATAATTTAGAAAAGGCTGTGTAAAGAAAATGTTATTAAATTTTAAATTTTTGTAACTATTTACAAATTGTATGATGTCTGATGAATTGAGGAAACAATTAGTAATATATATTTATTATCTGAGTCATCTGGTCTGACCTGCATTGCATTGCACTTGTTAATTTCAAAGGCTCTGCTATCAAGCATATGATAGTTTAATCTTATATCTCCTAGATTTCCCACTTGAAAATGCTAGTTAGTGGCTATTTATAAAATTTATAAAATTCATTATGGATGAATGAGAGTAATTTAAAATTATTCTGGAATTTAAAAAATTGCAGTCAGAAGGAGTGTGTGCTTATCTCCTTCCCTTCTTGTTCTTTGTATCTACTTTTCCCTTGGCCCTGTATGCTTTTATTCCTTTTTCAACTTTTCAGTCTCTGTCCTTGAAGTCTCAGCTTAGATGTCACTTTCTTGATAAAATCTTCTCTTAATCACTTCCATCTCTGTAAATAGGGTCTAAGAATCGGGTTAAGGACCATACTTAGTTTCTTCTATTATGACACTTACCACACATTGGTGAAAGTGTTTATTTTTCAGTCTTTTATAATAAACAGACTTCAAATGAATTGAAGGCAGGGCTCTTGTCTTATTTTGTTTTGCATACATCTCACAAAACTCAATGGCTAAAATATGAACAAATATTTAATTATGGTCTAGTATTCTAGGTACTTCTGCCCTCTAGAGATAAGACATAATCAGTTACGTTGAGACTCCTATTTTATGAAACAGGTGCTGTGTCTGTTTTGTTCATGTTTGCATTTTGTGTCTATGCATAATATGTATTTAATACATGGTGTTGAAAGCAATTCTATGTAGTGAAATTAATAATGAATATAGGCACATATATACTTATCATTGCTTTCTTTTTGAAAATGTTTTTTTGATGTTTATTTATTTATTTTGAGAGAGGGAGAGAGAGAGAGAGAGAGTTTGTGTGCAAGCAGGGAAAGAGCAGAGAGAGAGAGAAAGAGAACCCAAGCAGGCTCCAAACTGTCAGCATGATGCAGGGCTCCAACTCACAAACAGAACCGTGAGACCATGAGGTGAGCTGAAACAAGAATTGGACGCTTAACCAACTGAGCCACCCAGGTGCCCCAACATATCACTGCTTTCTACTGCCTGTGTTGGTAAGATTCAAAAGGTCTTCAAGAGGTCTTCAAGAACCATCACCTGATAAATGCACTCTGTTAACACAGAACAAGCATATCACACTGACCTAGGTTTTGGGTACTTTCCTTTACAAAAATCTTTATCTTTTTAGATTCTTGTTTTCTTTTAAAAACTTGAGAATATCTTTCATGACAAAGTTGTGTTCCTCTAGGACATTTTGAGAAGATCCTTTTCCCCGAAAGCCAATTTGCAGAAGCTGTTTGTTGTTTGTTTCTTTTAACTCTTCAGCTTTTGTCATTATAATAGCATTTTAAATAATGTCCAATTGCTCTCTGTGTCAGCTTCCTATTTGCATTTGTAGTCTAAGGGGTAGAAAGTGGAGGACACAGAGTAGAGAATGTGGAGAAACTGAGGAGAACTCAAACTTCTTATTTCACCAACTTCCTATTATGTGCACAATATGAAACAAGCATATTACTCAACTGCAAGAACTGGATTTGCTCTTGTTCTAGTCTCAAGTGCAAGATAATTGCCAAGTGAATCAATATTCCTCCCCACCCCCAACAATCACTTCCCATATCTCTATCCTAAAAATATAATACATTTTTATTAAAAGAATATTCTGACCCACAGATTGGAGAAAATATCTGTAAATCACACATATAATAAAGGACATGTATCTGCAATATATAAAAAACTCTTACATTCAATAATAAAAAGTAACTCAACTTAAAGACAGACAAAAGATTTGAATAGATGTTTCTCTAAAGGAATATTTGAATGGCCAATAATCCTCTGAAAAGATGCCCAACAACATAAGTCACTAGGGAAATGAAAATCAAAACCAGTATGAGATACCACCTCATGCCTATGAAGATGGCTAAAATAAAAAAAGGTGAACAATAACAAGTGTTGAACACGTGGAGAAATTGGAACTCTCATATATTGTTGGGGGAATGGTAAAATGGTACAGTCACTGTGTAAAATAATTTGGCAACTCCTCAAAATGTTACGTTTGTCTCTTTCCTGAGTTTGAGTCCCTGGTTGTGGATTGCTAGAGGCCACTTCATTGACTCACTTTCTTTGAGTTAATGAAGCAGGTCCTTCAACAGCTTCCTGAGAAAGGCTAACTAGAAGGTCAGTTATTTGAGACATGACCTAGAAAGACTATATTCTATTCTCATACTTGACTGAGAGGCAGGTAGGAAATTTTTTTAAATAAATATATATATATATATATATATATGTAATATATGTTTTTTATTTATTTCTGAGAGACAGAGAGAGCCAGCGCAAGCAGGGGAGGGTCAGAGAGAGAGGGAGATACAGAATCTGAAGCAGGCTCCAAGCTCTGAGCTAGCTGTCAGCACAGAGCTCAACACGGGGCTCAAACCCACGAACCGTGAGATCATGACCTGAGCCAAAGCTGGACGCTTAACCGATTGAGCCACCCAGGTGCCCCAGGAAATATTTTTTTTTATCAGTATTTTTGTTATTTCTCCACTGTTTTCCACTTTCTACTGAGAGATGCTATTGCGCTGCTGAATCCTATTTATGACTCTGACTGTTGTTTGCTTACTTGTTTATACCGCAAAACATAATTAATTCTCCTAATTCCTCTCAGGCATGTCTACTCATTCAAAGTGAAGTGGAACAAATTCTACAATGATGGAGAATGTAGGAGAGTTTAAAATACAACTTAATTGTCTAGACAATGTATATGGCTCAATGGATTTGCCCAATAAAATGGACTTTTCTAATTTTTGCTAGCTTTATTGGAATTTCTTTTGATACGCATTAGATGACATCTTACTTCCACTTAGAATTGTGGTCAGATGGCAGTTAACACATGGTGGGGAATCATTAACTAAAATGAAATCCTTTTCTGTAAAACATTTTTTCTTTAAAGTTCTGACAGAGTCATTCTATGAAGAAAAAAAGCTTTCAACTGCCGAAGTAAAGTGCTCAGGGAAGAGGAGATTAGAGAAAATATTAAAAAGAGAAGATAATGTTTGAACTGACAACCCATTTATTTGTATTTAGTAGATTATTACGTCATCTCCTGCAACACTCTGATTATGAAATAAAGGACTGAGGAAATTAACTGAATTAATTCAGTCAACAAAATTGTCAGTTTTTATTTAAATTGTTTCCAGCAATTTTCAATCAGGTGGGTAAGTGAAAAGATACTCTCTATCCTTCTGCCTTGGGAGTATATCAGAATCTCAGCAATGGGAGTTGAGACTATAGGGATGAGTGGGTAAGGGGAGAAGGGACATGCAGATATTTTGTATGAGGTCCCTAGGGGATTCAGATATACCTCCATGCTGGTTTAGCCAATGCAGGCTGTATTTCTACTTTACAGTAGCCACTTTACTCAGTCTCTCAATTGCCTTTTATCTACCTCGTCCTGCTACTACTTCCCCCTCCTCTCCATTTTCGGAAGGGAAACTAATTGTGATAAAGTGAGACATTTTGTAGTGAAAAGGATACAGTTTTAATACCTTTAAAACATTTCAAAAAGCAATACAATTAGCTAAGCACTTATGTTTTATTAGTAATAGCAAGCAAAATTAATAAGTAAATTCAACTAAAAATGATTATGTGTCAGAGTGTATAGTTTTTACATTGACATTTCACATAATCTGACTTTGCTTAGAAGAGAAATCACTCGGCTGTTAAAATTACTTTTAAAGAGCTGTCAAAATTGAAAAACCTGCTGTCAAAAATATGATGAGAAAAGTTTAAAAATGGTAAAGTATGTTGACTTAGATAAAAAATATTACCTTCATGAAGGAAAACTTGAATATTTATCATGATCTTCAAAAGGGATGACTTTTTCTCCTTGAAACTGGACATCTTTGTTTTAAAATTTATATCCAGACACACGAATGAAACCATTTATATTGTACCACAATGAGAACATGTCTGGGTGATAGAAAATGCTAAAATATTAATGTTATCTATGATCTTTCTTACTATGATTTATTTTGCCTCATGTTTAACTGAAGAGGACTTTTAATCCTTGTCCTGGTTTTCAGCTTCTTGGACTTCTTATATATGTATTGACCAAACAAACATGTTTTAACTAATAGAAGAATGCAAATATATGTTTTCTGGAAAGCATGATGATATTTTTATATTTTTATTCTGCCTATTCAAATGATAAGAAAATAATATTATCTCCCATAGGTCAGATGCTCATTGTGCACCACTGAGAGTTTGAATTCCAAATGGTTAATTTTGAGACTTCACACTAATCTTCAGTTAAAGATTGATCCTTCTGTCCCTATCATAATATAATTCAAAACACATAAATATTTGAGGTCCTTGGAATGGAGGAAAGATAGATTAGTAAAACCAAGCCTCTTTTAAGCTCTTTCCATTTTACCTTGAGTAAAATCTATCAGTAATTTAAACCTCAGAGTTGAACCTCTCTTTGAAATAGTCACTACGATTCTCCAGGATATGTTAAACATTTGATTATCAGTTCTTAATAAAATTGAATAAGGGTTTGTATTTTGGTGAATAATACATATGAATATGAAATAAAACACAAGATCTCCCCCTGATTTTTCTGCCTACATAAATAATATAAGACTTAAAGTTGGTAGGCTGAGTAACTACTTTGTCCACTTGTTACTGTTATTTGACCTCAGGTGTTTGCCTGTTTCTCCATATGTAAAATATAAATAATTGTAGCTATCACCCATCTGCCACATTCACAAAAATCTTATGAGGATTAGTATACAAATGATTGAAAAGCACTTTGTAGATGTAAATGTTTGAACAGCTCTGTTTTATAAAGAAGAAAAATAAAGTAAAGATACAGCTATAGTAGAGTGGATTATCTGAGCTAGAATTGCAGAAGGAAAAAATTTTCCCTGCAGAAAGAATAACTCAGTACAATTGTCCATGATGAGCAAAGAATATCATTTTATGGTAGTTACTATTTTATTGTTAAGTGAAATAATTTAGGGCTGGCTAGTAGATAACCTAATATTTACATAATCTTTTATTGCCTCTAGATGTAATCATCAAAATTTTAAAAATTGAATTTCGCACACTGCATTATATATATATATATATATATATGTATGTATACATAAAAACATACAAACTTAAGCAATAAAGGTACTTACAAACATTGCAATGAATGAGAGAAGTGTAATTTCATAGCATCAACTTGAAATGCCAGAATAATTTTAGATGTCAACTATATAGAAAATTAAGTGTGAGGCTTGCAAATTTAAACATATTTGAATCTGAATATATAAAACTTATTGTTCTCACAATCATGTTGACATACCCTTACTATACATGTGCACAAGAAACTATAAATTTAGAACTCTAACTGGTAATCCAAAATAGAGTATGTGTACATTGAAGAAAAGTTTGTGTTGCTATGGGAACTTTGGCTTTGTTTACATTATATTGCAAACTATATTATGTGCCGTGGTTCACCTTAATGACTACCTTCATATATTGCTAATTATACTATTTTCCCTCATTCACTCTGATGATTAACTCCTTAAGGTTAATACTGCTCATCTATATTGAGTTAGTTCATATTTTTCTTGAATACAGAAATACGAACTTACATTTACCTTCATTTGTGAAAATTGCATTATGCATGTCACCATCACCTGTTCATTACGTTAAGTAAAAGGAGTTTTAGCTTTTATGAAATTTGCAAAATTGCATTTATGAAAATTATAAGCTTGACCTTGTTTGCCTATAGATACAACATATTCCAAATTGTAGAAAATAAAATTTGTGAACATTTTCTGTTTTGGATATAAAAATGTATAATTTCCTTATTGAAAATTCCTTGCAACATTTTTAAAGAGGAATTCTAGGGCATTAAAAAATCATTCACATTTTCAATATATAGACAAAGATGAAATGATGATGAAAAATTCACTATGTGTATGCAGAATCCCTTCTGAGTCAGTAGGACTACATAGAGCTAGTTAGTAATGAATGTGTTAAATCATAAATATACCTATAGAGCAGATATTGAATCTCAAGGCTTTAGTTACCTTTCCACACTTTCCAATTGAAAAACTTGAATTTCAGAAAAATTTTAGAATGAAAATTATGTATAAGTTATTTCAATTAGGATAAACTGGGATTGATATCTTTATTCAGAAATGGTCTCTGGGTTTCTACTATGTGCTAGATATGTGCTGGGCATGGGTGTTCATGGTAATATAGATAAGCTCTCATGAGGTTAGAA
Organism: Cryptoprocta ferox; assembly: GCA_028646485.1. Taxonomy (NCBI): domain Eukaryota; kingdom Metazoa; phylum Chordata; class Mammalia; order Carnivora; family Eupleridae; genus Cryptoprocta; species Cryptoprocta ferox. Next base: position 64,329,824 of record CM053560.1, on the reverse strand, counting down.
ATATGCAAGAAGCAATTACAGTATAGTCTTTTAGATCCTGTATTTTATAAAGCTGTTGTAAAATCCCTTAGGATTTTCTTTTTGGCTTTAGTAGTGTATTTATTTTGTTTAAGATGATATATAGGTGGTCTCTGAGCTACAAAAGGTAAAAGAACATTATCTTATTACAAGTTGATACAAGGAAAAGGTAAAACATTTTTCATGACAGCATGAACCACATACTCAGAAAGAGATATGGGTTTACTATAAATAACCTCATTCCTAATCCTCTATGTCTACTTTTATAACTTCACACAGCTAATGAATTAAGTCAATATGCACTATTATACACACACATACACACATATATAGCATATAATATAAAATATAAAATGCACTATAATATTTGGTAAATTTCAGGACCAGTATTCTTAGGACACCACAATATATATTTTATGATTTATTTATTTTATTATCTAAAAATAAAGGTTTATTTATTTTGAGAGAGAGACAGAGACAGAGAGAGTGCACATTCAAGGGGGAAGGGCAGACAGAGAGGAGAGAGAGAATCCTGGCCAGACCCTGTGCTGTCAGCTCAGAGCCCAACACAGGGTTCAATCTCAGGAAACTTGAGATTATGACCTGAGCCAAAATAAAGGGTTGGACACTTAACTGATTGAGTAGTGCCCCTTCATTTTAATATACCAATGAAGGACGACTTGCAAGTAGACATTTCAAGCAAAGCTACAGCTACAAAGTTCCACAAAGTTTGACCTTCAGATCAAACTGAGATCAAGAATCGAATGCTTAACTGACTGAGCCATCCAGGCATCCCTACAAAATTCTACTCTTGATAGTATTTGTTCTTTGGGGGAGTCTTTCAATCTCCAAGGGATAAAAGCAGAGAATAGAATTATATACACTGAAGGGATTCAGAACAAGTCTCCCCAAAATGTGCCACTTTGGCGTGTGGGCTATTTTGAGCTAAATGTAATCAAGACCCAGAAACTCAAGAAAACCTTTTACTTCTCCCTTAAACTACCCAAAAAAAAATATTTATATTACCAAGGGATAACTTCTATATCTGAATGACCTATCCATATGGCAGGACAGACATCTAATTACTACACATCTGCTCTTCTTATTCTGTGAATCATCTTCCTCCCCTTTGAAGCCCCCAGCCTCTATCTCATTCCTTTTCTCAAGATGGCATATAAGTCTCAACTGCCTGACTTATTCCTGGTCTCATATTTTTCCGGGATCTCCATTTGTATGTATTAAATTTGTTTTTCTCCCATCAATCTCTTTTATGTTAATTTGACTATTAGACCAGCCAAAAAGCTAGAATGGTAGAAGGAAAATTTTTTCCTCCCCAACAACACAGTAATCCATATTGTAAAGGCCATAAAGATATACAGCACAGGGATGCCTGGCTAGGTCAGTCAGTAGAGCATATGACTCTTGGTCTCAGGGTTGTAGGTTCGAGCCCTACGTTGCATGCATAGATTACCTAAAAATAAAATCTTTAAAAGAAATCCCAAGATTTGCAGACAGTGAGAAGGTGTCTCTGTTCCTTCTCATTGTATAGAAAGTATGTGAATTGTGTTGCCTATCGTTTGTCGTGTTCTGTTCTGTTCCTCAAATACAGAGAAGCTATGCTTCCAACTGGAGTATCTACTGAGTTGCAGTCTGTCAGAGGGAACAAGTCAGCAGCAAAATCTTTGAAATTGTCAAAGTGGGACTCCAGTTGTCTTTAAGGACGTAGAGACAGATGAGTCCCTGATTGTTGATGTTGTAGTGATACGCTCTGGTGTGGAAAGTAAGTTTCGGTGGCTTACATGGATAATTGGATGAAAATGTGATATCCAGAAAAACCACACCACCTTCATACACAGAGCCTGGTGGACCAAGTATAGTGAATCTCCATTCGTAAATGTTATCTGCTTTAGGACCAGCATGGCAGTTGGGAGGAGAAACATGGATGACTTCAGTTAGTTTCTTCTGAAGTTTTTTCACACAAGTGGTAGATAATTTAGCAGAGGTTTTCCTAGAGAGTTTGGTGTTTTTGTTTTTTGTTTTTGTTTTTTTCCTGTTGGATGACAGAAGATTTTCCTTCTTCTTGTCTTTCAGGCTCTCTGATGTGCATCTGACCTACCATTGCCAGTGCTGGGGCTCTCATCATTGGATCTTTGTCTATCACTGGACATGTTGGTGAAGTTATTTTTTTTTGAAAATTCGATTGCTCATCTGACCTGTTCATACAGTCCTACATGTGGGATGGGGAGATGGGAAAAAAATCTTTTTTTAAAAGAAATTCAGGTAGCTGGGAGTTGGGGTTGAGGGAGTAGGGAAAAAAAAGCCAAGGAGATTTGGGTTGGGAGTGTGGCAAATTGAAAGGAGGAGGGATTATGTCCACTAGAATTTTATACAGGGTAATTATTTTTTTAAGGGCATGGCCATTGATGATTTTCGCAGGCAGGCTGGTTTAGGTCAAGAAGCAGGGGTTCGTGGAGATAAGTTTACATATGACACCAAGGTGATGGACATACAACATTATGCCTTTGTCAAAACCCATAGAACTTTTTATAGCACCAGAATGAATTTTAGTGTGTGCAAAAAAAAAAAAAAAACAGTTCAGAATGTTGGGAGACCTAAGAATGGAAGACATACTGTCACACAACAATCTAACTATGTGACATTAACAAAACAGCCTCACTGCAGGGATAAGGAGAAAAGGTTCTGGCCTAAGTAAGTTTGGAAATGAGTAGATTCTGTAAGACCAAAGGCAAAGGAACTTCACCTAAACAAATATAACTTCAGTTAATTTTTGTTTTCCATAGAGGTATGAGCTAACAATTCTGATGTCACTATGCATATACACTAGAATTGTACAGTTAAGTAGATGAATGGCAGACGGTAGAAGCCAGGTTTCTCACTCTTAGAGCTGGAGCATACAGACAAAAAAAAAAGGCTAGAATGATACATTTGGTAACAAAATCGAGTAGGAAACAACAGCATAAACTCATTTTAGCATAATATAGACTCAGAAGGATACATATAGAAATATTTGTAGATACGTGTATATACAAAAGTTAACATACCCCCATGTATTCCCTTATTCTGTCAGATAAAAGGGCCTAGAAGCAAGGACACCTAGTAGCAACAAGGACACTTAGCACACTTAACACTTAGATCCTGGTTTCTAGAGTCATTCTCCAATTAAGAGAACTAAGGCTCCTTGGAGAAATAGCTGATTCTAGGGCTGTGACAGGGAATATACAAGATGAGCCTGCAGAACGTTATAGTGTCAGAAAGTAAGGAAGTACTCAACAAACACACACACACGCACCCACACACATGAACACACAGATGACAGCATGCAAAAGGGATACAGAAGCCAACTGAAATAGCTCCTGATGGCCAAAGCTGAAATGGTTTGAGCATCAAAATAAAATAGCATTGAATGATAATCCAAAGCATAAGGTCAATATCCATGAATCCATTCTGGTATAAATAAATGGTTGAGTAAACCAACAATTGGAAGCGAATAGACGAATCTCCTGTGGACTAGAATTCCAAATGATTTATATAGAGAGTCTATCCCTCTACCCTCAAGGAGATGGAGTATAACTCTTTACTTCATAAGTGTGGGCTACACGTAGTGATTTCCTTCCAAAGGGTACAGAATGAAAAGGTGGGGAAAAAGAGTAACTTTATAGTGGAGAAACCTGACAAGCGCTACTTGAGCCAGGTGATCAAGATTAACATAAACAGTGACAAGGCATATCCATAATATGTATTCGTGATACATAATAAGAATGACATTTTACCCATGTGATCTTCCTCTCTAAAACACATACTCCCATGTAATGAAAAAAACCATTAGGCAAATCCCACCAGAGGGACATTGAACAAACCAGTATTCCTCCAATCTCTCAAGATTATCAAAAACAAGGAAAGTCTGAATAACTGTCACAACCAAGAGGAGCCCAAGGAGACCTGACAACTAATGTGATGTTTTGGTGGAATTGTGAAATAGAAAAGAGCCTTTGGTAAACAATAAGGAAATCTGAATAAAATATGAACTTTACTTAATAATAAGGTATCAATATCTGTTCATTAATTGTGACATATATGTACCATACTAATATGTTTATAATAGGAGAAACAATATGTAGTATATGGGAGTTCTTTGTACTACCTCTGAAACTTTTCAGTTTATATAAAAATAAAAGGGTTATATAGACCAATCCTTACTAAACACTCCATTGGATCCCATTCCTGCATTCTACCGAGCCAGATTGTGCTCCAATCTTTATCTCCAGTGAACTTTCTAGATCTGCTGGTCTGGCTCAGTCAGATAAACTCTCACCAAGGGTAAAGGAAATGTGAAAGTGGCTTAAGCTGAGTCAATTATTTCAGGTTTTATTAAAAAAAATTCTGATGCTGGGTGTCTGTCCTGTCTCTCCTGTTCTTCTCCCTTAGTTGCTTTCTAACTTCTCATTGCTTGTAACTTCCTTGTCATGGACTATTTACCATTTTCTGCATCCACAGCTCTGATAGTGACTACTTGCAGACTTTGAATGCACTACTTGATTAAATCTTACTATGTAATAGTGTGTGTGTTGCTAATGTTTTGTTTATTTAAAGTTAAGTCTCCTTCCTACCTCTCTCCACAGCATCCCTTTCCATCAATTTTGAATATTTTGTTTTGATTTTTATTATCTCAACTTCACCAAACAGACTTTTATCATGCTAGACCTTGATATAAAACTTTATGCAATAATTTATTAAATAATTAATAAGAAAGATAAGGAATTTTGTGTAAGTACCCTATATCTCAATCATTGTCTCATTTCGTTATATATTTTAGTTTTACTATATTGTTATCATAGTATTGTTTGCTACATTGACTGCTATATTATTCACTATATACTTGTAAATGCCATACTTAAACCAATAATTGAAAACGTTTTTCATTTTGAAATAACTTAAAATTTATAGAAATGTTACAAGAATAGTACAGAAACTTAACTTTCATAGAATTTTTTTGTGTCTTTTAAAAATGTTCCCAATAAGGCCTTTTATACTATTTTATTTAAAGTTTATTTTTTTAGTAATCTCTATAGCCAGCATGGGGACTCAAACTTATGACCCCAAGATTAAGAGTCCCATGCTCTTCTGACTGAGTTTATAGTATGTTTTTTAACACTGACAGAATGTCCACTCTAGGATCATGTATTACATTTAATTTCTATGTCTTTTTTTTTTTGTTTACTTTAATCTGGAAACAACTTCCTCAGATTTCTTTTTTTAAGAATTTATTTTTAAGTGATGTCTACACTGAATGTAAGGCTTGAACTCAAAACACCGAGATCGAGTCATATGCTCTACTGACTGAACCAGCCAGGCAACCCCAGACTTTTAAAAAAATCTTTAATAACATTTGACCTATTTCAAGGCCACTTATCTTATAGGATATTCCTCAATTTATATTTGTCTGATTTTTCTTTATGATTAGACTCAGGTTGTGCACTCCTAGCACACACAGAATACAACAGAAGAGATCTCCTTTTCATGGTATCATATTCACGGGCCCACCTTATTATTAATTTTGATCACCTGTTTCCCCCATTGCATGATTACCATTTTCTTCTTGCAACCAATAAACAATTCTGCAGGGAGGCATTTAAGAACCATGTAAATATTCTGCTCCTTGTTATAACATTACCCCTAGATTTAGCATTCATTGATGATTCTTATTTGAACTCTTAACTATGAGGACTGCAAAAGAACAATTTTCCAACTCCTTCACTATCTGTATTTGTGGTGTCATCTCACTGTAATGGAGATAACTTTCTTCCTGTCGGCCTGTCTCTACTTTTTCTTCCTTCCTTCCTTCCTTCCTTCCTTCTCTATCATCTATCTATCATCTATTTCTATCTTTCTCCATCTATCATCTATTTATCAATCTACCATCTATCTATCATCTTTCACCAGTATGGATTTACAGATTCTATTTTAACCATTGGATTATACTCCATTACTACTTATTTATTTTGATTCTCAAATCGTTCCATATTTGACCCTATAGCCTAGCTTCTGTGTCTTCTTGACATTTGTTCTCATTCTTTTTTTTTTTTTTAATATATCTCTCTTACACAATAAGATGTTCTAGACTAATTTGTACTTTTCTTGACCCACCTTTGATGATTTTTTTGTGGCAGTAGATATGCTCATTATTGGTGTATTTTGCCTCCAGATCCTTTCAACAGAGCTATGATATGCATGCACACATGAAATTAAAAATGCATACTGATGCCTTCAATTGCAAACCAAACCTACAGGGTTTTTCTATATTTGTATCTCTCTTCTTCCACAGGAAAAACCCTGACTCACAACATTAACTCATTTGGTCAATTATCTACACACAGAATAAACATATGTGCTAAGAAGAATTCAAAATTCTTGTTAGTTCTTTACTTTCCCTAGATTGACAGTATATAGTCAAAGCATTGTGTTCAAAAATTACTTGTATTATTATATTTTTCTTCTTCAGTGTATTTATGTCTTTTATTTGAAATACTTTTGGGTTATTATTTTTTTGGGGGGGTTTGCATTTAGTTTTAGGTGTTTCCCCCCATTCTTGTTAAATGTTCATTTAGTTTAAGTTTTTGGTTATGTAGAATACTTCCAAATAGAAACTATTTTTAAAAGGCATACCCAGAACACTGGCACTCTACCCCATATCCCTTCCATCTGATTCTTTCCACTGTGCATATAGATAACCAATTTTATTGTTCTCTGGTTTATATTTCATGTTTTTATTTTCAAAATACAGATTTTCATATGTTTTCTTTCTATTATATTTACTCTGTTCAAAGTACTGTGTGGTTTCTCTCGCCTGTATAGATTCTGACTGACACACTTTCATCACAGTGTATCTTCAAATAATATTATGCCATTTCCCTCCTACCATTTTTATGGTACATAAAATTTTTATTTAATTTTATTTCTATCTAAAATTTTAAATGAATTTTTAATATTTGTCTTAAATGCTGTTTTCCTTTACAGAAGTTAAAATGTTTTATATGCCTAACCCATTGTTAATTTCATCTAGGGAATTTATCTTTGCAGATATTGTATTTCTCTAGAAGTTTTATATTTTTGTTATGTATTTCATGTTTTGCCTCATTATGTTCATGTTACTCATCAAATTCTTGAGTATATTTTTTGATACCTATTTTAAAGTCCGTTTATGCTAATTTTTTCATCTTTATAATTTGTGGTCTTTTTGTGTTCGCTGATTTATATTTTTTTTAAGTTTATTTATTTTTGAGAGAGAGAGAGAGAAAGGGATGGAGCAGGAGTGGGAGGGGGACAGAGCAAGAGGGAGACACAGAATCTGAAGCAGGCTCCAGGTTCTGAGCTGTCAGCACAGAGCCCAATATGGGGCTTGAAGCCACGAACCATGAGATCACGATCTGAGCCGAAGTTGGACACTTAACTGACTGAGCCACCCAGGCGCCCCTGACTGATTTATCTTTTAACTATGGATTTAATTTTCTTTCTCTCTCACATGTGTAACATTTAATTATGGATTTAATTTTCTTTGTCTCTCACATGTGTAACAGTATTTTATTGAAATAATGTACATTATAAGTTTTATGTTGCTGAATGTTGTATTTTTAAATTTTCCTTCAAATTGTTATTTGTTATTATCTAACTTTGTTCGCCAGGCAGTTAAATTACTAACAGTTCAGTTTTATCCAATTAGGGCTTTCTTTGAAGCTGTGGTAGGGTTCATTTAGAGCAGTCTTTACATTAGGCCTAGTTTAGCTCTCGTGGTGTCTCTATTTAATATTCCAGGTCCTCAGTGAGGAATCTACATTCTGACTTTTGGGAACTTGAGCTTATCACACCACTTTGTGATTTCTGGGAATTGTTTGACATACAGCTCCCTGTTCTTCTTTGCCTTAAACCACGAAAGTATGACTGAACTCTGCTTGGGGGCTACCTCCTCACAATATGGCCCAGCAAGTTCTTCCAAGCAGAAATCTAGTGTGATTATAAAGCTCACCTAACTTTTTCTCTACTGTTGGTGATTAAAGCCTGTTGTACAATGTCTAAAAACCCTTTATTTGTATTTTCCCATTTTTCTAGCTGGTAATGGTAGGTGGTATGTCTGTACTGTTTCCTCCATCATGGGAGAAACGTAAACCCCTACAGTCATCTGAATTCTGTCTTTAATGGTGACAGGTTTTTTTCTTCTAATTCTTTCCCAAATACTGCTACCTTACAATTTATTTCCTTCTATTGTTTTGCCATCTCTTCTTTGAGTTCTTTATTTCTGTCTTCCTTCAAAGAGGAGTTTGCTTTATTGTTTTTTTAAATTCTTGCAGAAATGTTTTGCTACAATTGTATTTTCTCTGTAGTAATTCTTTTTTCCTGCTGAGTACTCTCTTTGTTGCCTATGTTTTTACTTTTTTCTCCTTTTAATGTCTGTGCTATTTATTTTTTATTATTCATCACTGACTGATTTTATATTTCCTTAACTATTTGCAGGAGATTCTTATGCTGGAGAATAGTCAGAATAGATTTGTAAGTTTGCTAGGTTTTCACAACACAGTGTCTCTTTTCTACTCAGATGCCAGAGGAAGACATTTTCAGAGCATGTGTGGTGTCTGTGTTATTCTTTGTATATTCATGTCTCTGTTCTTGGAACTAGACTGGGTCTAGTAATGTTATCGCTGACAGTCCAGCTCACCTCAGTACATTTAAGTTTATTTATTATAGGATTATAATAAATCCTATAACAGGATTATAGTTTTTTTCTTTCTCTCTTTTTTTTTTTTTTTCTTTAAGTAGGCTTCATACCCAGTGTGGAGCCCAATGCAGGGCCTGAGCCCATGATCCTGAGACCAAGACCTGAGCTGAGATCAAGAATTGGATATTTAACTGACTGAGCCACCCAGGCACCCCTAGGATTATAGTTTTTGCATTTCAGTGAATATCTCTTTCCTTTAGGGCTTATATTTTTTAATGGAACTTTTTGAGATTTAATGTTACAGAGTCATCTTCCTACTGAGATTCTGTAACTTTTAATTTCTTTTTTTAATCTCACATGGCTTTGGTAATCTTATTCATCAGTTTGGAAACTCTAGACTCTGAGTATTTCCCAACTTGGCAAAATTGCAAAGGTGAGAGTTTTAATTTTTTTTGAATTGAGTTTCAATTATTTTCAAGGAAAGAGGTGGAGAATCCTGATTCATTCAGCTATATTAATACCAGAGGTAAGAGCCCATTTGTTGGTTGTTTAATGTTTCTTAAATGTCATAATTGAATGCCTTTATGCAGTTGCAATTTACAAAATGGAACATACATCTTGAATGCACTGTGGATGCTGGGTGATTAGTGGTATGAGATTACAATTATGGTATCAAAGACCCCAGATGGATGTTGGTAATGTGGGCCATAATCAGGATGAATATCCTGTCAAAAATGAAGGAGAATGTCAAGGATGGTATTGAAGAGGGAACTGAGATGTTAGAGTTGAGTGATTACTTGGAAACTCAGAAGCATGCAGAAGGCAGTTGTCCACATGATACAATTAATCCAGGCCAGGTAAGAGGCAAACATACTATGCCAATGACAAGAGAATCTCAGAACATAGAGAAAGCCTATCATCTTTTTCCACCATAGTAAGAACTAACAGCACCTTAGCCAATGCTAAGCACGTTAAGGGTTATACACTAGGTGTGTATTGATATATGTCTAACACTCCTTAGCAACAGTGCTGTGCTAAGCACACTAGGGGTTTCATAGGGTTTGCCTATGCCTGTGTCCATGATATAGAAAGGTTTTGAAAGTATCTTTTTATTTCTCTCTATATATTTCTGTTCCATGGTACCAATAAGCTTTATACTTCTAGATTATGGATATAAGTTAACTGTCTTTATGCATGATGCCTGGACTAATACAGTCATACCATATTTTCACCTTTGTGAAATTGATCAAGAAGATTATTTGAAATTCATGGCAAGAACATCTTACATGGGGAAGATCTTTACAAGATTTTTCAAAATTCAAGGGAACAGTAACCTAAATAAGGCAAATATCTATAAGATCCTAGAAGATATGTCCATAATTTAGAAGACCAATTCACTTTTAAAATAAGGAAATAAAATATGATAGTTGGAGTTTAGAAGCTTTAGGGAGAAAGTCTGTAATTGCAGTGTGATTCCCTAAAAATGGTATTTTAGAGGACAAGTTTACAGCTACCTTTAGACAATGTGAAAGAAGCTCACAGGTAATCTCCCAAGAGATGACATTGAAGGGAGTGGGGCACCAAGACAGATATTATAACTTTAATGAGTTTAAGTATTATATCTATTTATGTTTAAAGTATTCACCTCTTTAAAATAATGTGATAAAAATAAAGCACAATGGGAAAATATGTCCTATTTTAGAAGTATAGCAAAACAGGCTGCCCAATGCAAAATTGTGAGTGAGATAATTTGAAGCTGAGAAAATATAAATACAGTATGAGCCCACATACCATGAAAAGTTAACAAATAGGGAAGAGAAGCAGCGGGGGAAACCCCAGGGCATTTAATCTTATTTTATGGTGGCATTCATGTACTGAAAAGAGTGAAAGAACAGCCCCCACACTTCCAGAAGTGAGTCAGTTTCATGTCTCAAGCTGATTATAAACCATTCAAGGGCGGCAGCCTCCCACAGCTGACTTTAACTGTGATTAGAATAGATGATGGTGGCTAGTTTGGGCTTACCATATGTACCCTGAAGCCTCAAAGCCCAATAGTCAGGTAAACTCAGTTTCTCTAGGACCAAAACATTGGCTTACAAATAACTTCCCATTTACATATTCTGTAAAAGACAGCTCATCAACTGGCTACCCATATATGCTTAAACCATGACCCATACTATTTGGCATACACTTGGCATTCTAGACCAGTTTCAAAAGTTTAGGAACTCTATTTTAATTTCAAACCCTTTCAACTCTCCATTCTTATTGCCATCACAAAGAGCAGTATTCCTTGTACTGTATTCCTTCTGATGGATGTAGGTCATACTGTTCTACATATATTCCCAGTTTCTTGTGAGAATCAGAATTTTTATCAACCAGGACTGTTGTCGTCTAGAAGGGGAGCCAACTTTCTAGTTAATGTCATTGTCTTTGATGACAAAACACTGCGTGGAGGTGCTTTTAAAAACATCACAAAGAGATTTTTTCTTTCCCAGTCACATAGGGGATTTCATATTTAGAGATTTCCTTTTAATCCTTTCTTTTGAACAGCTCACTTAGCATACACATAATAAAGGATTTTTTAAAAAAAGAATTTTGCTTTGCAGAATGGAATGGAAAGAATTTCTACATTTTCCCTTAACTGAAAACAGAAGTCCTGAAACTTGCTTGAGGTGTTCTCATTTCTGCTACATGTTTTCAAGTGTTGAGACTCAGCAGTGAAACTACCTTTCCTGCTGTTGAAGTTACATGATCAACTTTGATTAAAACAATTGTGAGTGTATCAGAGCTACTAGATAGTAAGAATATTCTCTATCATCTGGAAGACAATGAAAACAATAGATATTGGACATTTCATATTCTGGAATATAGAACAGGTTGTTAAAGTTAAAGAAAGTTGCTCTGTAATTTAAGAAAAGTTGTCATTTTTTCTTCTTCACAGAAGGACCATTTTATTTAAAACAAAATGTGGAGGGGCCTCTGGGTGGCTCAGTTGGTTAAGGATCTGACTTCAGCTCGGGTCATGATTTCACAGCTCATGAGTTCAAGCCCTGAGTCAGGCTCTGTGCTGACGCTCAGAGTCTGGTGTCTGCTTCAGGTTCTGTGTCTCCCTCTCTCTCTGCCCACCTCTCCCCCACCCCCATTTGTGCTGTCTCTCTCTCTCTCAAAAATAAAAAATAAAACACGAAAAAAATTTAAAAAAACATAAATAAAACAAAATGTGGAAATATTTCCCAGTATCATTTGTGGCCACATGACAGCAAACATTAAGTATTCTTATTCATGTGAAAATTCATTGAAAGCATGACAGGTTGAATTTAAGAGAAACAGAAGTTAGTATTTTAATTATTATCTTTTTCCTGAGCTCACTTTGACCTATTAAATCTGGTTTAAAAATGATAAATCTGAAACAGGTGTAGTGGAATATTTGGAAAGAAAAATCCTTTCCCTCCCATGCTTATTGAAGTGCAAGCCAATTAAGAGAACCTAGTGATATTCAAAAGGAAATTTCAGATTCTGAAGATGTGTAACATTATATGGGGGTTACATGGATTGGTTTTTCACAGTATCTCCTTAATTTTGTTCTCAGATGAACATATCTAAAAGTAAGGAGATTTAAAACCCCAACTATCCCAACTATATCCCATTAACTTGACAATAATGTATATAATGGGATCTACTCCAACACAGATCCACTTTTCATTTTTCCTGGGAGGAGGTTTATAGCAGAATTAAATTTTAACTTATTTTCCTTGCAAAGTAAAAAGTAAGAATGGTCGCTACACCACTTCATATTCCTCCCAAAGAAAAATAAATAAAGCACCTAATTAATCCAGGACAAGTAATCCAGGATTCACATAAGTGGCACTACACATTTCTGAAATGTCCTCCAAACTAAAGGTTTATAATGAGTGAGACAAGAAATTATAATTCACTCTATCAAAAATCTGAAGAGGGAGGGAATATTTTTGCTATGCACAAGCTGAATCAAGTTAATGAGGCATCTAACATTGCAAAAAGAACGTTGTCTATAAATAAATTCAGTCTGATTGGGATGTATTAGTTGTCTGATAATATTCTGTAGCCTACAGATGCTTTGGGTAGAATGTAGATTTCTTAAAAAAGAAAGGCAAATGGAATTACTTCTGTATAGCTCCAGGTCAATTCTTGTAAGTGGCATTAAAAGAAATTTTCCTTTTAAAACATAGCTTAGCATTCAGGATATTTCCAACATAATAAATTTCACCAATACAAAATGTATTCTCACCAAGATCTACTTGAACCTTGGAATTGGGGAAAGTATCTCCCCACTCACTTAAATTTTTTTCCATTGAAATTAGCATGTTAAGGTGATCCTCATAGGCTGCATACCTAAACTCTAGAGGCGAGAAAGAGGATATAATTAGATTAGAATCTCAACTATTGTTCAGCTTATTCCTACAACCTTGTACATGGACTTATGCTTATTTTTGAGGCGATTGTACTTTTACTAATGAGCACATATGTCTGCCAGCTATCTCTACAGAGTGGTATGCATCAAATTGGAAGTTCAGGTTTCCAGGAGCTTGTTTTTTTATAGGATTGCAGGGTGTAGAGGTAGAATACATTCTATGTTGGCTAACCTTTTTCTTTCCCTTCGGGGAACTCTTAATTTGCTCATGTACTCAGATGTATAACCCCAAAGATATGTCTTCTTGAAAACATTCAGTAAACATTTACTTCCCCCACTTTTATCCTAATGAAATTGTTTTTAAAATGTAAAATGTATACATTTTTACCTAAAAAAGTTCAAGGAGTGGGGGAAAGGTACAAAGTGAAAAATGGAATTCCCTTCCTCTTCCCATGAACCCAATCCTCACTTCTTAAAACTTCCTATTTTTAGGGCTTTCTTGTGTATTAAAAATGTAAAAGTCTATGAATTATAAGGGAGTTTTTTTAGTTTTATTGACAGATTTTGTAGTTCTGACTTGGAGTTATGGGAGTTTTATAGACTTTATTGGTGGTGAAATTTTTCCTCTAGTTTTTATTCTTTTTAAAATTTCATATTAGTGTCAGAATGAGGAGTATAATAAGAATATCTTTATACTGACATCTTTTATTGAAAGTTCCCTTGCTTCCCATTCTTTTACATGATTCTTCTTATTCTGCCTTAATTGCAAAATTATTTTTTTTGTCATACAAAAGTTCTTTCTTGCAACACCTACTTCATCTAATCATTTTCCTTCCTCTAATTCTTTCCAAATGGAACCCCACAATCTTAGGATAGAAAGAGACCTTTAACATATGCAATCCAGCGTCTGCTGTGATATTCTCCATAATTGTTTTACAATCCCTGCTTGAAAACAGATGATACGACATTTCCGACCTCATGACAAGTCCGTTTTATTGTATGCTTTTCTGTAACGACCATTCCTTTCTCCTAGTAACACCTTCTTGAGGCTTACAAGGTAAGTCTAATTCATTTTCTAGTACCACAGCAAACACGTGAAGGCTTGTGTCTTGTTTTCTAATCATAAATTTTCTAGATATCCGGATAAAACATTTCAAATTCTTTCGAGCATTTATAAATGTTGTAGCTTTCCATCTTTTCAGGCTTTTAATTCACTCCACAAATCATTTATCAAGTCGTTACTATGTGAAGGGTCTATGCTAGATGCTGAGTTTACAGCGACTATGAGATGGTCTCAACCCTGAAAGAGCTTATCTCTGTCACTATCCATTTCTAGGAGTGAAAAGGGGTCAACAAAGTGTAAAGAAGCACATGTTTATTAAAACATTATGTGAATAAAGAGAATTGTGACCAAATAAGTTTAATGTTGGGCTAACCTTTCAGCGGCTTCTGATTCTATTGGGAATAAAAATTCAAATTTCTTTTGGTAGCCTATTAATTCCTGCGCAATCTGGCCCATGTTGGCTTCTGCACGTTCATCCCTTAATGGCTTTCATGTCACTGCTACATGTCAGCCATACCAGCCTAATGTAAGTTCTTCAAACAAGCCAGTTTTTTTTTCTTGCCCTGGAGCCCTTGGATATGTTCTTTCTTTTGCCTAGAATGCCCTGAACTTGGTCAGGGTTCAATATATATTTGTTAAAGAAATGAAAGAGAGAAAGAAAGAGAGAAAGAGAGAAAGAAAGAACGAAAGAAAGAAAAAATAAAAAAATATTTTCCCCTTCAAATCCTGGACGTTTCAGAGCTTTGAGTATGCAGATATACAACTCAAATTTCTGGGAGGATGGTATGTAATGATTCTCAAATTTATTTGATCATAGATTTTTTTCATGGAGGGACTAATTTATCATGCACATATTAATTTATCATGCACATATTTTGAGAATTATGGTAGGATAAAAATAGGATTTGAATCCTGGCTAGCACCAATTAATTTATGTGATCTTGGGCAAGATACTTATATTTCTCATAATCTCCTATTTGTGACTCTGTGGGAGACCAGTAAAGAGTCAACTTTTATTTTTCCAGGTCCTGGTAAAAAAGGAGTAAACAAGGAAGTACCAGATGGAAATTAAAACATTTTATCTCTAATGGGTATCAGTGGGAGGATAGAGCTTAATGTGAATGACAATTGAAACTATGAAGTGAATCCCAGTCTCAGGCACCGGTGGACAATTTCAGGGCACACAGTTTTTCCATTAATGAAGTATATTATCTGGCGAGAGGAAATGATCCATAGGACTCCCCACCTAAGTGAAACATAAGATTGGGAAGGCATAGAGAATTTCCAAGAGGCGAAAACAAGAAAAGAACTCTGCAAGGCACGCCTAGTTATGCTTTCTGAAATTGTTAATCAAATTAAGAAAATCTTCCTGTGTCACATCATTGCAAGGAAGGAAACGTAGAAATAGGGAATACACATTTTATTCTAATACTTGTTTCCTCATCGGCAAAATGTTGACACTACCTATCACATGTTGTGAAGAGTAAATAAGCACTCGGAATAGTCTACAGTGGCTACTTTCAGAATGTCAGATCCCTTTCCTTCCTTTTTTTATGCATTCAAACATGTCTTCCCATTTTACATGTTCAAATACCTCGCTAGAGGATTGAGCAATTCAAACCTTTAAACGCAGCTCCACTCATCAAATATGGAATCTCACCAAGTCTTAAAAGGAAGTAGATTAAAAGCCATTATTGTAATGTCTAGAATTGTGCAACTTTCCATAGATTTGGTATCTGGTCTCCCTAATACAGCACAGACCCCAGGCACATAAGTGCTAACTAAGAGAGAGATTTTCCTCAGCCTCCTCTGGGCTTACTCAGTCCAAACAATTTGACTTCCATCTTTATAGCTTTTTAAAAAAATTATTTATTTATTTTTGAGAGAGAGGAAGAGACAGAGCAGGCATGCAAGTGGGGGGAGGGGCAGAGAGAGAGAGGAGAGAGTTGCAAGCATTTGGAACTCGATCATGACCTGAACTGAAATCGAGAGCCTGATGCTTAATCAGCTGAGCCACCCAGGTGCCCCTCCATCTTTATATCTTGCTTAGTATACCATTACGCTTCTAGAATTAAAGATTTGTCCTGACTACTTTTATTATTGAAATGTAGCCTTGATCTGCTGAAACTACATATGAATTATGAAATATTTTTTAGAAGAAACTGGCATGATTCAACTGTGAGTTTTGATGGATAACTAGAAGAGTGCTAGTTAATAGGTGCTGCTGGTTAGTAGTAGATCTATTCAAAAGTTACCTGTTCAGAAAGACTTTGCTGACCATTTTAAATAAGATAATCATATCTCTTAAATCACATTCACCATCCTAGTCTGCTTTCTTTAAAAAATTATTGAGAAACAAGATATTTTATTTGCTTTAGTTTCTTTGCATTATAATCTGAGAATATATTATTTGATTTTTTTCCCTCTTGTTTATTATCTCCTCTAATAGAAAGACACTAGGGCAGAGGCTTTGTCTTGCCTAGCGCATTATCTCCAGAACCAAAGAGTACCTGAGATATAACACATATTCAGTAATATTGGTTCAGTAAAAGAATGACTGGAAAGAGAAGATTGGAAAGAGGAGACGGTAGAGGACAGAAGATGTGCCTGGTATCAGTTTACTGCCTGTCAGCTCCAAATTCATCCTTCAAAACCTGCAGCTGTACCTTCATTTTCTGCCACAGTCTTGTGGAAGGAGCCCTTAGTCCCAAGTTTTCAATTCTTTAGGTACTCCCCCCATAGCCCTAAGAAGAATTATAGAATTTTCTGACATCTTTTGTCATAGATTAATAATTATTTATATTAAACTTCTCCTTGAATCACTATGTTGTTTCTATCTCCTGGTTGGACCCAGACTGATTCAGAATGGGCATAAGGAGTTGGATGGGTCTCAGGAGGTAGACCCTTGAAGATGGGATTTTGAGATTGTTCGACTATGCCCTTGAACTTAGCACAGTGCTGAGCATTTTTGTCAATGGGAAATGGATGCTAGTAATCCATGACTTATAGTGGCATCACAGTTAATTAAGCTACCAACTGTGGTTGATTGTAATGAAGTGCCAACTGAAGCACATTTCTTGGGAACTCAAGTGGCTGTTACACTTGACCAGATGGAAGTAATGAATCCTATAATGACTAGAATGTGGGATGAAATATTTTTGTGTGTACTTGAGCACTTATATAGAGAAAATAACAATCTTGGCTTCATTATTTCTAAACTTAACTTACAACTTCATAACCAGAGAGTTTCTCCTAAAAATATATTATTTTTTGTAGCCACATGACTGATATTGGTGTAAATGAAATGCAAAATGTTATTGTGTGAGTTGCTGAATTATAATGGCAGGTAAATCCACGCACTTGCTAAATTTCTCATGTGAAAGTGGAAAGAATAAAATTCTGAAACTTGAAATGGGAACATCTGGTTGGATCTAAATGAACAGACAATCTTGGACCCACATGCCATTCTGAGACTCCCTTTGTCAGTGAAAGTACCTTGCTCTCAAAATCTTGTGATAATCATATTTGAACAGACGCCTTGAAAGGGGATGTTTCTTCTTAAAATCTACCTCAATTACCCTCTGTTGCCATTAAACTCAAAACTAATGTCAAATCTCAGCATTCTCCACGTTGGGTTTTCTTATCCTCAGCACTATTGACATTTTGAACTGGATAATTCTTTCTTATGTGGGCTGTCCTGTGCATTGTATGATATGTAGCAATACCTTTGGTGTCTACCACTACATACCAGGAGTTTTTCCTCCCCCAGTTGTACAATCAAAAAATGTCTACAGCAATTGCCAAATGTCTCTGGGGAAAAAATCACCACCGGCTGGAAATCACCACTCTAGGGCAAATAGTTACACAATATGAACTAGGAAGAAACAGCTTACACATCAAAGAAATCACAAGACTTTGTTAATATATGTCAGCAAAAGCCTAGGAAATGTGTGAGAATGGATTCTAAGGTATTAGACCCAGGAAGGCAGAATATAACACCAAATTTATTGATATTATTGATAAGAAATTAAAATTGAATGTGTTAGCTCATGTAACTGGAGGTGTCCTAACAGCTTGGATTGATTGAAACTTGGACTCACTATTGGCCTACACTTAAAGAGAGTGTGATTCTAGGACCTCTCTGGAAGAATGTGTAGGAAAGGATCCAAAAGTTTATGGAGACAGGAAAGTTGGACTGTATTTATCATGCACCATCTATACACCCACCTTCTAATGTGTTCCATGAGAAACCCTAGAGGACTTTTGCTTCACTGAGACATTAATATTAGTAAGAGAAGTACCTGCATCATTGAAAAACTCTATGGTTGGTCTCCTTTTGTAGGTCACATACAACTGTAAGGGATGCCAACAATGAGATGGGTTCTTCAATTTCAGTGGGGATGACATGACTCCAGGACAGCAGAAGCTAAGTGTTTTGGCCACACTTCATTGCCAAAGACAAAATGATCATGTCAAGTGCTAAAGGCCAGGAAAGACATCCCAGAAATAAGAATGCATTTTCTCATAGAAATCCTTGGAAGTGGCTAATTTATCACAGAGTCTCTAGGAGTGAAATGAATAGAACTGGGGCCTCCAAGAAAAACAAGGAAAGAAAAATATTCTGTAAGAAATAATTTTCTTGGGGCACCTGGGTGGCTCAGTCTATCCAATTTGGCTCAGGTCATGATCTCCCAGTTTGTGGGTTCAAGACCTGCATTGGGCTTTGGGCTGACAACTCAGAGCCTAGAGCCTATGTCTAGGGAGTCTGTGTCTCCCTCTCTCTCTGCACCTCCCCCCGCTTGCACTCATTCTCTCTCTCTCAAAATATAAATAAACATTAACATTTTTTTTAAAAAAAAGAAATGCTTTTCTAAATATACAGCAAAAGAAAATATATTATGATTTGGGGCAATCGATAAAAATGTAGGGAAAAAATGACTGATCCTAGGTTTGGAATATTCTACTTTGAGAGGCAGAGCTTTAGTAACCTAAATACATTTCTATAGATATAGGCACACTCTGTGGTACAGTGAATAACATGTGTTACAGTATAATAGCATATAATGTATGTACATTATAATATATATAGCATTTTTATGGTTTTGAATTCTTATAATATATTTGCATATCTATAACAGTATACACATATATGTGTAATAAGATTTTTAAACCTTTAATAAAAATTAAGTATGTTACTGCTTCTTAAGTGTCTTTATTGGAAGATTGGGAGAATTTGAAGAGGGTACTGAAATTAATAAACTTTAAAAAAGTCAACAAACTGGAAATGTATTATTTGGAGTGTTTTTAGTGTCAGCATCAGAAACAGTGGAAGAAAACATAAGGCATAGCTTAAAGAATTTATTTAGTACTTCTAGCAGTGGCTGTTTCTTTGAAAGCATCTCATTTCTAGTTTGAAACCTCAGTTAAGGGAAGGAAAATTTTTGCTTAATCTTAGAAAGTGTTGAGAAAATTAACAAAATATTATTGTATGATATGTTAAAAAGCCCACATCTTTATCAGTATCAGATTCATAAATGAGTAGAAGCTGTTTATGTATGAACTTTCAGTGGATGATAACATATGCCA
>CM053560.1:64216058-64309539 GCA_028646485.1 Cryptoprocta ferox | reverse complement strand
CGCTCCTGTGCAGATGGGCGTGGTTTGGTGTAGGTAGGTCAGGTCTCAGGGGCTGCTCTCCGAGGCCCCACCTTGGTGGTTGTGGGGAGAATAATGGCAGCTCCCCAAGCCCTTCTTGAACCAAGAGTTGCAAGCCACTCTTTTGAGTCCGATCTCCCTGTGCCGCGGGTGAGCCATATTGTATTTTCCAAGCTCCACCTCACTTCCACATCCTAGTCCATGCACTTTAATGCTACCACTGGAGATGAGATGTGCTCCCACTGGTGGCCGGCCTCCCAGCCAGGATCGCGTCGGGGAGGGGGCTGTTTTTCCTGGTGCCGCCTGGAATGAGCGTCGCTGCCGCCACGCCCAAGGAAGAATTCGCCAGCTAGATGGGACAGATTTCTCTCCCCGTGCCCAGCGGTTATATATGGGGTGACAGTATCTCTCTCTGTCCTGGGGCAGGTTTTTTTATCTCTTCTTTAGAGACAGTTCTATGAGCATTTTCAGTCTCTCTTTCTCTTCCCCTTGTCTCTCCAGGGCACAGTGCACTCTCCCTGTGTTGGGCTTGGGCTCCCACCCCTCTGCTGCTCGGGGGCATGGCCAGTCCTCCAATTTCCCCAGTTCGCACTCACTCATGCAGGCATCTTTTAGGTTGTCTTCTTTCTGGAGTCTGTATGTTCTCTTCCCCCTCTTGCAGATCAGAGTATTGTCTCTTCAGTCCTTCTCAGTTTAATAGATGTGGGCGGGCGAAGATTACAGAGCTCCCTCCTTCTCCGCCATCTTGCCCTTTTCAAAAGGAATAGTTTTAAAGAATGCTTAATGACATAGGAAAATGATCATAAAAAATGTAAATGAAAAAGTTGATTACATTATTTACTCAATGATCTTACTTTAGTGAATATAATATAATTTCATTTGTTCAGATAAAAGAGTAGAAATAAATCTATCAAGACATATTAATTGATATTATCTCTTAGTGGTGACATTTGTTTTCTTCTTTTTCTTTCTGCATTTTTTGTGTGTCTACTGGAAAATGTATTTTTAAGATTATAAAATATTCTTATTTAGATAAAATAAACAGAAAGGGAAAAAGAAAATATTGAAGTAAACATTGTTTTTTCAAAGATTTTTTTTTATTTTTAAGTAATGTCTACACCCAGTGTGGGGCTCGAACTTTCAACCTTGAGCTCAGCAGTCGCATGCTCTACCAACTGAGCCAGGTAGATGTCCTATAATTACTATTGTTTTATCTGAAAGTTCAGTGAATCTGTCTCCTGCCATCTGCAGTCTTCCACTTCAGCCAGGGTATTTTAAAATTTCAGATGCTGTCCTGTTTAGCTTCAGAATATTCCTTCCTTCCTTCCTTCTTCTTTCCTTTCTTTTTTTCCAAGAAAATCAGCTTTTCATTTTTTATTTTTATTTTTATTTATTTATTTTTAAAAATTTTATTTTAGAGAGAGAAGGAGTGTGCAAGTGGGGAGAAAGGCAGAGGGAGAGAGAGAGAGAGAGAGAGAGAGAGAGAGAGAGAGAGAGAATCCCAAGGAGGTTCCATGCTCTATGTGGAGCCTGACATGGGGCTCAATCCTAAGACCCTGGGATTGTGACTTGAGGCGAAATCAGGAGTCAGAATGTCAACTAATCCAGGTGCCTGTAGAATTTTCATTTCTTATAATTTCTATTTCTCTGCTGAGATTCTTCATCTGCTGACTTGTGAGCATATTTTTTTCTTTATGTTCTATAACCTATTAATAATAGCTGCTTCAAAGTCACTGCTGATTCCTATGTTTGACTATTTTTGCCACTCACTATTGCTCATTTCTTTTGTATCTAGTAATTTTTTATAACATGTTCCACATGTTACTTGTGTACTGTGTACATGGGAGAAAGGGGAATATGCATACATTTTGAGGAATATTAGATACAGGGTATGAGTTAACATTGATATTTGGAAACTTAAAGTTCCATCAAGTTTCTTCCTTTAGGATGGAGACTTAAGGGTGCCATGTAATAAATGGGATCCTGGTTTAAAGTCAAACTCGTAATGTTTCCGCTGTGCTTGTGGACCCATCCAGTACTCATTTCCCAAGTCTCTTAAGGTATAATTTGAATTGATATACTGTACTTGGCAATTAGAGTAATCTCCATGATTGTTCTTTGGTCTGTTGGATAAGAGCTGTAACCGTGGAGAAGGCCAAGTAGAAACCTATGAAACATCACATGCCCTCTCCTCCCCACCAAAATGGTAAACTAAAAACAATATCATACTTTGTGGGAGATGGTAGAGATTAATGCAGCAATTAAAGACCTAAAAGATGAAGGTGTAGTTGTCCCTGTCATTATTTATTTAACTAGCCAGGTTGGGTCTTATAGAAACCAGATGGGTGCTAGAGAATGACTGTAAATCTCAATTGCAGGTTCCATGCTAGGGTTAGTATGATTGTTAGAACAGAGGAATAAGGTCACAAGTACATGGTATATGGCTAAAAATTTACCAAGTGCATCCTTTCCTGTTCTACTTTGCAAAGAAAATCATACATAGTTTGCATTCGCAGGTGATGGACACTAATACTGATTTACTGTTTTGCCTCAGTACTGTTAATGCTCCCATCTAATGACATGAAATAGTCCAAAAACATCTCAACTGCCTGGACATCTCACAGACCATCATGCTGTTGAATTACATCAATGACACCATGCTGATTGGTCCAGATATATAAAAGATGACTAATAACAGGAGACGTTGGTAAGACACTTATGTTCCAGAGGGTGAAATCCATGAAGATTCAGGAACCATTTCAGGGAAGGGTTTAGGTTTACAGTGGTCAGGAGCATGCCACAATTTCCCCCCAAAGAGAAAGACAAATTCCTGAGTCTTCCCCCGCCTACCACAAGGTAGGAAGCACATTACCTCGCAGGCCTCTTTTGGTTCTGTGGGCAATAGATTTCACATATAGGTATATTTTTATGGTCTATATACTGGGTGACACAGAAGGCTATCACCTTTGAGTAGGGTCTGGAGCATTAAGAGCTGTGAAGTGAGTCTAAACTGTGGTACAATCTCCCCTGCCACTCAGATCATATGATCTGGCAGACAAACTCTATAATTTTGGAGGTATACTATGCTTTGTGGACTTCATGAAAAGTCCCAGTAGAAAAAGTCATACTGCTGCTACTGGGATTATGGGGTAAGATCTTGCCATTCACAGCAGAAAATTATATGCATTTTGAGAAACATTTGCTGTCATGTTACTGAGTCCTGGTAGAAACAGAACATTTGACCATGGGGCACTAAATGACCATGCATCTGGAACTGCCCAATATGAGTTGGGCTCATCAAGTCAAAAAGTAAGATGAGTCGAGAATTAGTTCATTACAAACTGTCAATGATGTATCTGGAATTGAACCTGAGCAGGACTAGGGGACACAAGAAACCTGCATGAATGAGTAGATTTTCATGCTAACCACCAGAGCTGTCCATCTCCCAGCCTCACTATGGCTGTATGGGGAGAGGGTGTTCATACCACCAGCTGAGGAGGAGAAAAAAAGCCAGAGGAATTATTTTGCTTGTTGGGGTTATCAGAAAATTCTTCAGTAGAAGCACCATATTTTTTTTTAACTACATTGATAATGAACCCTATTGTTGATACAGCAGACAAGGTCTCTGCAGTAATCATATTTTAAATCTCTGTCTTTGGGCAGAGAATATAAGATAAGCTCAGTTCCAAGCACATAGGGTGCTGTTACACCAGTTTTGGGTAAAGAAACTGGAAGAATTCCTTGGGATAAGCACAAATGAGCTTTTCCTCCATATTTATGAAGACCTTATAGAGGGGCATGACTTGGCTGTCCTGTGTGAAAGATCCTTGTTGCCTGCGGGATAAGCACAAATGAGCTTTTCCTCCATATTTATGAAGACCTTATAGAGGGGCATGACTTGGCTGTCCTGTGTGAAAGATCCTTGTTGCCTGCAATACCCCGGGACCAAGGAAGTCTCTTTTCTTCAAATAGGGGCCACTGTGGCAGTCACAGAAAGCACCAGCCATAATAGTATGGTCAGTGAAGGTCCATGAAGCAGTCTTCATGTCCTAGTGACAGATTTCCATCAGACACATCCAGGATGCAATTGATCTGGAGAAGTCACAGCAGGTACTGGTTCAAAGGCGCCATTACCTTTTTGAAGTCCAGAGGGAAAAATAATCTGCTATGGCATTGGAGCTTCCTTACCAGGAATGACTACATAGAGTATACAAGGAGGTAAAGAATTGCGTAAACTATCATACCTTTGGCAGAACACGATGCATTGAAAGGAACAAGAGCACATGATAAACTGGGTGGAATAGCATGTGGTGCAGAGCACCTATACACAGCAGGAAAAGGGACAATTGTTAAGTGTATTGCATATCTAAAGCAGCTGGCAGAGAAGGCTCAAGCACAGCCAGTTCTGTAAATGTATCTATCCTAATGGAGACAGCTAGAAGCAATTGACTAAGGAAACCAGTCCAGATGACAAAATCTTTCTGTATTGCTATCTACTGAAGTTACACTTAACCTTTCCTAAAAATGAAAAGGTTGAGTTTTCTATAGTGAGAGAGTTGAAACAATCTATTGTCTGTGGGGTGTTTTTCATCCCTATGGCTCTGTATTTTGAGTTGTTCCATGATAACTTTTGAATAAATTATTCATTTTTAATAAAATTTGTTGTCTGACTAAAAGAACTCAAAAAATCCAGAGTTTATAGTTTCCAGATGGGTTGATGTGACTTGTGAGTATAAGTTGAAAATGGACAGTGGCTGTAGTATAGTCACATTCAGAGGTAGCCTTGAAAAAGAGTGAAAAGGAAACACCTTCTCAGAGGACAGAGCTACAAGCCATGTAGTTTTCCATTAACTATGCGTGTGGAATAAGTGACATGAGATGAGAATCTAGAGATTTGGGGAAGTGACTTGACCTCATGGAATAATTAAAAAAACTGGAGACAAGTCTGGGGGAGAGGCATGTGGAAGGATGTATAATTGGGGTATTGAGAGTGAAAGTTCTTGAATCTCATGTTACTGACCATCAGAAAGCATCTAACATGAAGGAGACACTGAGCAATAGAAAAAAATGACTCATCCAGTGAAAAATGATCTTTGTCACTAGATGCTCCAGAATTGGAATGATAGGCACATGGAAAGAAGAGTCACAGTGACAGAGGTGGAGGCTACATATACTGGCACAAAAGCATGTACTTTCACTTACTAAAGAAATCTAGGCTGTTATTGTCTCTGAATATCCAGTATGTCAGCAACAGGGACCAGTGCTAAGCACTACATATGTCACTATTCCTTGAGGAGACTAAGTGGTCACATGATGGTAAGTCAACCACATTGGGCTCCTTCCATCCTGAAAGGTCAAGAGTTCATCTTCCAGGGATCGATATCTAATCTAGGAATTTGTCTGCTTTTTCTGCCTTTAAAGCTTCAGTTGATATCACTATGCAAGGACAATTGAATGCTTAATTCATAGACGTGGAATCAGACACAGTACAGCATTTGACTAGGAAAGCTATTTTATATCAGAAATGTGGGAGTAGGCTCATGACCATGAGGTCCATTGGTTATATAATATATTCCATTATCCAGAAGCAGTTGATCTCGGAGATTGCTAAGTTGGCCTTAAAAATTCCAGCTTGGAGGCAACACTCTAGAAGGTGGAGTGCTCTCCTTCAGATTGCAACATATGCACTAAATCAGGGCTTATATATATTACATATATATGTATGTAAATATACATATCTATTTACTTACCTATCTATGGAGAGAGAGAGTGTGAGTGAGAAAGGGGTCACAAAATTCTCCCTAAGATACTTCAATCACGGCAAATGAAATGTTAAATGTAGGCCAAGCAGAAGAGAATCTTGATAACAGCTTTTGTGTATGACTCTGGAATCATCTTTGACTACTCTGGCACCTCATTTGTGTGGTCACCAAATCCTGTCAATGCTTCCTTATCTTGCCTCTCCTCTTCGTTCTTGCTGTCACTTTCCTCATTAAATCTCATGTAGACTAAAGCCTGTAGCTCAGTGGTTCACAACCTTTTTGGCACAACACAGTCATTGATTCAGTGGTACACTCACATATTAGTATTTCTAAAGTTCCCAAGGCAACTCTAAAGTGCAGTAACAGTTGAGAAACAGTGTGAGTTGCCTTCTTTGCCTCTGGTCTCTACCTTCTTTAAGCCTTCTCTCACAATAAGGGTTTATCTTTCTAGCATACTGATTTTTATTTATTTTTTTAAATAAATTTTTTAACATTTTATTTATTTTTGCAAGACACACACACACAGAGAGAGAGAGAGAGAGAGAGAGAGAGACAGAGTATGAGCAGGGGAGGGGGAGAGAGAGGAGGAGACACAGAATCTGAAACAGGCTCCAGGGTCTGAGCTATCAACACAGAGCCCAATGCGGGGCTCGAACCCACGAACTGTGAGATCATGACCTGAGACGAAGTTGGTCGCTTAACTGACTGAGCTACCCAGGCACCCCAAGCATACTGATTTTTAAATATAATTATTCTGTTTAAAGCATTTATGTTACTTTCAATAGCCAAAAAATTCCAAACTCTTTGAAATTATATTTAAAGTCTTTGAGCTTCTGAATCTAATCAGTGTTTTCAGTGTAATATGTTCTCTTACGCAGTCTGGGGCTCAGACTGTAGCACTCACCACTGCTGGAACATGACATTAATTCGCATGGCTAGTCTATACCACTGACCTCATACTCTGGTGTGCATTACAGAGTGTGGAGAAGAGCTTATTTAAAATGCAAATTCCAAGTTCCTGTACTGCTTTATGACCTAGAATAGTCCAGAGGAACTTACTGCTACAAAACGACAACATACTTGATAAAAATCCTAGCTTACTATGTATTGCTAAGACCATAGGAAATAAGGGAATTGCTTATAGGGCACCTTTTACAGGTGGGAAAATAGTCTGTTTGCTGAATCTGAAGTGGAGTCAATGAGCAGCAAGCCAAGGAGAACCATGAAACTTCCCTGAAGGTAAATACCAATATTAGCTCTGCCATCAGGAAAGTTGTTTGTTTGTTTGTTTGTTTATTGTCAAGTTGGTTTCTACATAATACCCAGTGCTTATTCCAACAGTGCCCTCCTTCATGCCCATCACCTCTTTTCCCCTCTCTCCCACCCCCATCAACCCTGTTTGTTCTCAGTACTTAAGAGTCTCTTGTGGTTTGCCTCCCTCCCTCTCCTTATCTATTTTTTCCCCAACTCCTTCCCCATGGTCCTCTGTTAAGTTTCTCCTGTTACACTTATGAGTGAAAACATATGGTACCTGTCTGTCTCTGCCTCACTTATTTCACTTAGCATGACACCCTCGAGTTCCATCCACGTAGCTACAAATGGCCAGATTTCCTCCTTTCTCATGGCCATGTAGTATTCCATTGTATAGATAAACCACATCTTGATCCATTCATTAGTTGATGGACATTTAAGTTCTTTCCACGATTTGGCTATTGTTGAAAGTGCTGCTATGAACATTGGAGTACATGTGCCCCTATGCATCAGCACTTCTGTATCCCTTGGGAGGAAAGTCTTGAACAAGCCTCAAGGAAGTATTTCTAGACCATAGGCCTTTGCATTATCTAGTGGCTCTAGAAAGAAATTTAGGTAGTTTCAGGGGGTTAGTCTTCTTGTCAATAGGAGCTAATTTCAAGGAAAGGGACCTGAAACTTACACTTTTATATTAGAAAGAGACTCTAGAAAGAACTTGAAGTCACCTCAGGTTGATAATCTCCTGCTTACCAATTAAATGCTAATTTGATGAAGGAGAGAAGACAGGGTTGGTACTGTGAGGAAACTTAGGCTTCAATAGTAGAATGAAAGAAACACAATCTTCTCTAATAGGAGAAGCTGAATGCTCATGACATGCTATGGTTACATAGAGGTATCCACAATTCTCACAAATTAAGATAAAACAAACATGAACTCTTAAAAGATCCACAAGCATGCCAGAAAACATGCCATTGTGCATGCATCAGTAGAAATAACCAATAATCGATCTGTTCCCAGAGATTTCAGATATTGTCATTCTGAGGATAAAAATATAAAACTTCTGCAAATGAAATGTTTAAGAAAATAGTAAAGGCAATTACAAACATGCAGAGAGTAAATAAAAACATCAGTAGAGGTTTGAAAGGAAGCCACAATTGAAATTTTAGAAACAGAAAATATAATTTTGAAGTTAAAAAACCAAAGGGGAATGTTTACTAGATTAGATTGAGCTGAAATGATAATTAATGAGTGGGCAGATAGATCCAAAGAAATTCAGAATGCAGTACAGAGAATAAGAAGATGAAAAATATGAACGATAAGTTCCAAATATAGAGGATAGAATGAGACATCATATAATTAACTGAAATCCTAGAAAAAGAGACAGAATTTAAAGAGAAGCAATTTTGGAGAGATTGTTACTGAAACCTCTTCAGCATTGATGAAAACTGAATCTACTAGCTATCCATCAACAAGAGCATACATAAATGATGTTAAGTTCACATAAAGAAATATTATGGAGTGAAAATGAATGAACAACTCCACAATCAACACAAATGATTCCTAGTAATATAATGTTGAATTTTCTTTTATTTCTTTTATTTTTTTTAAGTTTATTTATTTTGGGGGGAGGGGCAGAGAGAGAGGGAGAGAGAGCATCCCAAGCATGGGGCTTGAACTCATGAACCATGAGATCATGACCCAAGATGAAAACAAGAGTTGGAGACTTAACTGACTGACCCAGCCAACCGCTTCATAATGGTGAATTTAAAAAAAACCAAGTAGCTGGAGACAATGTACATGATTATTTCATTCTTTTAATTATATTGTTGGATTTGATTTGTTAATATTTGAGGATTTTTGTATCTGTGCTTCTGTGGGATATTGGCCTGTAATTTTCTTTTCTTATGATGTCTTTTCTGGTTTTGGTATCAGGGTCACACTGGCCTCATAGAATGAGTTATGGTTCCCTTGTTTATATTTTCTGGACTAGATTTTTGATGCCTCATATCAGTTATCAATCAAATTATAGATCGATAAGGGACCTCTACATTTGTACCATGTGTCTGCTGAGTGTCTTCCAGGCTATCAACCTCAGCTCCAGAAGCTTGTTTGGCAAAATTTAAGTAACAATGCTCAAATCACAACCGGTGCTTCTTTTTTTTCCCCTATGGATTTCCAATGTGTCTATTAATGGTCTATTTTTTTCCTTTAGAATTTTGTCACCTAATTTTTATTTATGAGTTACCGTTTTTAAGTTTTTTCTTTTTTCTTTTTAATTCAAGTTTAATCAACATCGTGTGTTATATTAGTTTTGGGGGTACAATATAATGATTCAACAATTCTATACATTACTCAGTGATGATCATGGTAAGTGTACTCTTAATCCCCTTCACCTGTTTCACCCATTTCCCCACCCACCTGCCCCCTAGCAACCAACCACCAGTTTGTTCTCTATATTTAAGAGTGTTCTATTTATCTTTTTCTTTTTCTGTTTCTTAAATTCTACATGGTGAAATCAAATGGTTTTTGTCTTTCTATGACTGATTTATTTCACTTTAGCATTATACTCTCTAGATCCATCCATGTTTTTGCAAATGGCAAGATTTCACTCTTTTTTATGGTCGAGTAATGTTCCATTGTGTGTGTGTGTAACATATCTTCTTTATCCATTTATCTATGGATGAACACTTGGGTTACTTCCATATATTGCTATTGTAAATGATGCTGCTATAAAAATAGCAGTGCATATATCTTTTTGAATTAGTGTTTTCATTTTATTTTGGTAAATACCCAGTAGTGGAATTAGTGAATCATTTCATTTCTAATACTAGTAATTTGTGTTTTATCTCCTTTTTTCTTGGTTAGACTGGCTAGAGACATTTTATTAATATTTTTCAAAGACTCACACTTTGTTTATTGATTATCTGCATTAATTTCCTGTTTTCAACTTCATTGATGTAATCGCTAATTTTCATTATTACTCTTCTATTGGTTTGGATTTTATTTGCTCTTCTTTTTCTAGTTTCCTGACATGGAAGCTTAAATTATTGGTTTTAGATTTTTCTTCTCTTCTAATCTATGCATTCAGTGCTATGCATTTCCCTCTGAGGACTGCTTTGGCTGCATTCCACCAAATTTTCCAAGTTCTGTATTTAATTTTAATTTAATTTTGCTATGATCATATATGCTTAGAAATGTAGTGTTTTTTTTCTTTTTCAGAAACTTGTATTTCTAGAGCTGATCTGATTTTTCTATGTGGTCCAAACTTTGCTGGGTGTTGAACAAAAAATGAAAAAAAAATTAAAAACATTTATGAGGTTAATCTATTCCAATAATTAAATGAATTTCTTTAAGTGCATGTTTTATTTTGACTCTGTTGGATCAGGTAAATACTCTTTTTTTTTCCTTTTTTTCTTTTTACCAAGGCTGGGAGGGTGCAAATTTTCATTGTTATGATGGAGCCTAGGATTTTTAAAACTAGTGTAGCCAGGCCCTTCTGTCTTGGTATTCTCTGAATCTTCCCTGGATTGGCTGAGAATAGTTAGTCTAAACTTCTCTTTAGATGGGGGCCTTCTGAATTCAGGTGATGCCATTCCTGGGCATTTCTTCAGCCCTATGTTAATGAATCCTGCCATTAGTATAACTCATGACCCAGTCTTTGTGCTTGATAAAGACCTACCATTTCTCCCTGGGCAAACCAAGTTCCACCTCAGCTTTTGCTAGTGTTATAGACCTCTCCAATTCTATGTCACATCTTCCATTCAGCTTCTGGTCTATAATAGCTACACGACACTCTCTATTGTGTGTGTGTGTGTGTGTGTGTGTGTGTGTGTGTGTGATATATTGAATCTTATTACATAGGCTCACTTGTAGGTTTCTAAATATCCATTCAACTTCTTTGTCATTATCCAAAAGTTATGGTAAGTCCTGAGTACTTTCCATATTACGCAGTAGCTGAAAATGACTCTGTGACCCCTTCTCTACTTCCATGCAGTGCTATCAAGTTTTCTTTGTTGTGGACATCTCCATATTGGCATGAGGACAGCCTTTCATTCCATTTATTCACAAGTGGGATGATAGGTAGAGACCCCAGAGAGTTTGGTTGGCTGATAACATCCATAGAAACTGTATTTCAGTATTTTCTATGCTAATGTCACAGAGGGTATAATATTTAAAAAAATTTTAACATACTTTTCTCAGTTCATCCAATATTTGGACCCTTGGCCAAGGATAAAAGACACAGGTCTGACTACCTCCTTTGTCTTGCTTAGTTCATCTTCTTCACTCCATAATCTATTTTTGCCAGAAGGTGCAGATTTATTGAGAGTTTCTTTGTATTTTATAGGAAACTCTGATCAAACTGGCAGGACTATCTCTTGAAAAATCAAGAGATCGAATAATTAAGAAAAACCTTTTCTTTCTTTTAAAGTCATGGTTTCAAACCAACTTCAATACTTTAAAATAGTTTCAGATGTTTTGGAGTTAATTTTATTTTGGATATCTTAGCTGAAAATCATTCTCTCTGCATTTCTGTAATTACAGTTCTTATTTCTCATTCTTCTTTTTCTATTCATTCCCCTTCCATACTTCCTGCAGATGACTGCCTTGGTTCTCCTGGAAAGAGATCTGTAGAAAAGTACAAAAGAGAACATAGGAAAGTATTTTTTAAAATATCACAAAATACTAAAATTTATGTTCCAGGGATATTATTATCCCTCTAGTCTTTATAGCCAGGATGGAAGGAAAAGAAGTTTTGGTCATGTCACCATATATTTTTAAGTCTGAGAACTGATAATTTTTCTTTACTTACATCGGTTTAGATAATCGCACTGTGACCCATTATGCTTTGTGCTAGAAAACAAAAGAATCAAAGCCTTTTTCTAATCAATTTGTCTTAAAAAACAACTCTGAAAGTGGAGAAAAATCATTCATCAATCAATTTATAGAGAAATGAGAGAGAAGTCTAGTGGTTACAAACACATTTAGGACACAGAAGGTCTGACACTCACAATATCTATGATCTCAGACCATTTATTTGTACCTCAATTTTCTCATCTGAAAATGGGGATAATTTAAGAGGATTAAATTAGTTAGTGAATTTCTGTGAAGCACTTAGAACACAGACTTCACATAATACGATTATACCACCCTATACTAAATAATAGCATTAAGGAGTACAGTACAGTAATTCAGTATAGGCTTTGCAGTTTTCAGATCTAGGTTTGAATTCTACTTAAATTCTAAAATTTAGAGGGGCATCTGGGTGGCTTAGTCGATTAAGCATCTGACTTTGGTTCAGGTCATGATCTTGGAATTCATGAGTTTGAGCCCCGCATCGGGGTCTGTGCTGACAGTGTGGAGCCTGGAGCTTGCTTCGGATTCTCTCTCTCTCTCTTTCTCTCTCTCTCTCTCTCTCTCTCTCTCTCTCCCCCTCTCCTTCCCTTTCTCAAAAATAAATAAAACATTAAATAATTCTAAAATTTAGGTTATTTGGGATAAGTTGTTTAACCTCATGAAGACCTGTGTTTCTCATCTATAAAAGAGGAATAGTAACAGAATCAACTTCCTGGATTATTTATAGGAATTTATATAACATATGTAGAGTTCCAATCAAGTAGCTGTTTGTTAACTACTACACTAATTTGGCTAATGACAAAAATTTTAACAGAGTTTATCAGAGAAAACCTGTTAAATCTATTTTTAAAAACTTATCTCTAAACTCAGAGCTGGAAGATAACTATACAAAATTGAACAAACAATTGCTATACCCATATCTACAAATCCAATACAAGAGCTGCCACACAGTTATGTGGGTTGTTCACATAATATGGGGTCCATGTGGTCTATTTTACCTGTCTGTTAAAGAAAGGCTCTTAAAGACCAGATCAAGTTTTTGCATTTATCTTCTTAAAGCAGCAACCTAGCCCAGCTGGCATTCTGGGACTCCTTCCATCTTTGGTTTGACTTGATGATTCAGTGAAGTACATACTGTTCTTGCATCAGAAGTAGCAGTGTTAATTCTATTATGCCAAATACTTTCACAGTAGCTCAGCCTGACTTCCCTGTATGATTGCTTATTGCAGAGTCACTGAAGCAGCTGGTGGAAAAGTCCACGTTGATCCCTTTGAGACCTGTGCCTTTGGAAAACATTCTGAGTTGTTCTGCATTTCAAGGAGCAAGTAACATGGTACAAAACTACGAGGGACTGTTTGTCCTTCATTGGCTTGTAGGAACCCCAGAGAAAGTTCTTTAGCATCCTAGACTGAGGTTGACCATATAATTTTTCATCTAAGGAACACTCTTGAGAGTAAAAGGGAACAGAGTTAATAATTAAGATGGGGCAACAAATGTAAAATGGGACTATTCTGAGTGAATTGGGGTGTGTAGTCACTCTATTGGACTCCACAGTCCCTGATCCTGTTCTTTTTCAGTTCAGTTCCAAACTTGAATAGCCCTGTTCCTCTGCCTGCTGTGAACTGTGGCAGAATGTCCCCAAATAGCCTATAACTAGTTTTTGTTCCCCTGCTATAGCATTGTTTTTGCTACTGCAAGAGAGTATTAATATTTCTTCTTGGTTCTCATAAGCTTGTCTAAAACTTGCCTCATTTCAAAGACAATACCTTGGACATCTTCCAGTAGACATTTGTTCATTTCACAGGTATTTTAGTGAGTGCTGATTTTGAAGTAGGAGATGTTTCAGGTGTAGGGAAATAATGCCCATGAGTGATAATGTGCCTGCCTTATGGAGCTGATGTTCAACTGGACAGACACAATACATGACCAATAGTAAGATACATATTTTAGATAGTGAAAGTTACAATGAAGAACATAAAACAGATATGGTGTCTGTGTGAAAGGAGACCATTTTAGACAGGCTGAACTGTGAAGGCCTCTGAGACCTGAAAGATAAGGAGCCGGGTATACAGATGCAATTATGTAGAGGGAAGAGGAATCATCTGGAGGAAAAACAAACAGTAAGAGTAAACATACCCAAGTAAGCATAATCTTAAAATGTGCTATTGAAATAAGCAAGTCAAAGTAAAGTGGAAGAATGATGAGGGTCAGATCATTTCTGGCTATGTAGGTGGGCCATGGTATAGGATCTGAGGTCTTAATTCTAACTGCAGTAAAAAACTACTGAAGAGTTTTAAGCATGTGAGTGGCATAATCTGATGTGTACACTTTGCAATATCACTCTGATTTTCAGGAAGAGATACATTGTGAGAGGTAAGAGTTCAGGGTGATCAGGTAAAATACAGACTCTTGAATACAGAGAGCAAACCAACCGTTGGTTGCCAGGAGGGGAAGTGGCTGGGGAGGATGGGTGAAATGGGTGATGGGGATTAAAGAGTACACTTTTCCTGATAGCACTGAGTAATGTACAGAATTCTTGAATCATATTGCACACCTGAATCTAACATAAGGCTGTATGTTAATTATACCTGAAAAAAAGGTACTGGGTGGCTCAGTCGGTTGAGCGTCTGACTTCAACTCAGGTCATGATCTCACGTTCATGGGTTTGAGCCCTGCATCAGGCTCTGTGCTGATAGCTCAGAGCCTGGAGCCTTTTTGGATTCTGTGTCTCCCTTTCTCTCTGCCCCTCCCCTGATTATGCTCTGTTTCCCCCTTCATAAAATAAAATAAAAGGCAAAAAAAAAAAAACTACTCTAGTAATCCTAGTAAGAGATGTTGGAAGTTTAAACTAGGATGGTAGTAATGAAGATAGTAAAAATGGCCAAATTAAAGAAATATTTTGGATGTAATGCTTATAGGTACAAGTAGTGAGGAGCGGAAGGAAAGATGACCCCTACATTTTGAGTATGGGTGAATGGAGTGCCAGTTAACTAAGACAGGGAAGTGTGTGTGTGTGTGTGTGTGTGTGTGTGTGTGTGAACAAGCACATGTGCTCATGCTACAGGGAAGTCCAGGCCTATTATGTTTCTACTTCTGCATCTATCTTTCTAGACTTAGAGGAGATGTACCCATTCTAATCTTTGTTACAAAAGTTATTGTATATAAAAAAGAAGAAACTACTATCCACGTGTCTTTCCCTCTTAAGCATCTTTGCCATCATCCTGTTTCAATGATTTGAGATTTCCTCATGTTTTACAACTGCACCACAGTCTTTGGAATTTAAACTAAATAATTGCTAGCTCAACGCAAATCTAGTCTCTGTCTCTCTCACACACACAATCTTTTGACTCTTATATTTTTTATTAACAGATGTCCAGGATTATTTCCTCAGGTAAGCCCTTATGTTTACCATTTCCAAAGTCTATCTAAACTATTTGAATTGAAAATACTTCAGCTCTTTAATTCAATAGCCTAGAATAAGGTGTCCATTCCTTTTTTTTTAAATAAACACTCATCTTACATACAATTGTTAACACAATTTCTGTCCTTTTTTTCCATAATACTTACTCCTCACTTTCCTGCTCATGTTCAGTGCTTTCCAAACAAGAATGTCTCAATCTTACTCTTGTTAGGACTATTGGCTGCCTATGCCATAATCATTCTCCTCTTCTTTATTGCATATCTGATTTGTTGAGTGGTGATGTAACCAGTGAAAAACCACAGGAGCAGACTTTCGCAGAGTTAAGAGCACAGTATGGCTCAAAAAGGTATAACTGGAAGTCATAGGGTGAGTCTTTCATAAAAGTTTCTCAAAAGGGACAGGGAAAATGGCCCAACCACCTATTTCTGTTTCTTCTGGCTTGGAATACAGTCCCAATACTTTTGGCTGAAGTAAGTTGTGATTATGACGTTTGTTGTGATTATGAGTTCTAGAGTTTCAGACTGCAAATCATGGAGTAGAAAGAAGGAAGACCCGATACATCAATGGTGTTTTGGAGTTTGATTCATAGCTCTCAGGACCGTAACTCATTCTAGCTGATACATATGGCTTCAAGATCACCTGCCAACTGATGACCCCCTACAGCTCTTCTCATAAACAAATTTTTATTCATCTGTATGGAAGCTTTAGTGCAGGAAAACCAAGTCTTTCCATTTGCTATACATTTTAGGTATGTGTCTGTTCTTGAGTCTCATCACATGCCACTGCTGTTTGCTTCTATGTAACTGACAGTAGATGGAGAGATCATGAGGGCAGGCACAGGGTTGGAATCGTTTGGTATCAACCAAGTTCTGTGCTGTGTATAGTGCCTTGCACATAGAAGGCATTCAATATGTTTTGAATGACATTTAATTCCCTTCTGGTGAGCTTATTTAGTCCCTCTTCTTTCCATTAAATAGTTCTGAATTACTTAAAAGCCTGGCTTAAAACTAATTTTCTCTGGAATGGTTTTCATAATAAATCCCACCCGATTACGATTATACTTTCACTTGGTGTTTCCTTGGTACATATGCAACTCTGGTCAATAAAAGTGTATACTCAAGCCTTCTCGATGTATGTCCTGGTTTTCCAATATATACTAAAGTGTTCTGTGGACAGGAATCTTTCACCCTCCCTTCCCATTTGGACTATTTCCATATAAAACCTGATTTGTTCTCTGTTATATAGAACCTAATAAAAAGTATTGACTAAACTGGAAATTCACTTGGGACAATCTCCTCCTATATATATAAATCTGTCCCCATCCGAAGGAATAGCTTTCTATAAAAAGAATCAGATTCTTCTAGAATCAGATAACTGTTTATCAGAGAAATTTAAAATTTACAAACAACTTGCTCAATATGACTTGGGAATTAGGAACTAATTTCATTCTAAGTGATAACTGTGATATTATTATGCTTTAAATGAGATAAATATATGTATAATTTATGTAGATACTTATTCTCATTTTGTTATAAAATTCTGTAGGATACATCACCCACAATGATGACACCTATATTAATTGGAAGGTATATTCTTTGCTTGAAGACTAAAACAACTAAATAGAATTATGTGTTTGATATTCAGGAATAAAATTATTTTTGAAAACATTAGTGAATGAATGAGAATAAACTGAAAAAGCACAAATCATTCACTTTGCTCCGTATGGTCACAAATACATTATGTTTTGTAATACTCTTTATTCACAGACAATTGATCATTAACTTACTTCAACTTTCTGAAGTTACTTGAACTAAGGGCAGCTACAAATTTTAGCACATTACAGGATATATCTAATTCACTGGTTTGAACATTTTTAAAGAAAAAGGTGCAATAATGCAGAACAAAGGAAATTCAGAGAACAAAACATAATTTCCACTTAACAAAAATCTAAAGGTTAAATAGATGAGAACTAAGGATTTGAATTCATTTCCCAGAACAGCACTTTATTACCAAAATAAACTTGAGATGACCATTTAACTGCAAAGAAAAGTCAACAAGACATTAGATAGTCATTAATCATCCTAAATAAACAGTACTTTTAAAGTGTCTGATTGGCACCTTAGGCATACATTCTGTCCTTAGAAATATACCTCAGATTTCTACCATACACCTACATAGCTTAATTCAATGCCTGATCACTCTAAGATTTAAAATGAGAACAGAAATTGGTAAAAACAAATTCTGAATCTAAGAGACCAAAGCAGCCATGGGAATGTTTTGTGGACTTTTTCCTAGTTTTGGTGTGAATTTTTTTGTTATTTTATCTATTGAGAAGTTCCTAGAAATTTGAAATATTTGGTTATTTTTAACTAATGCTACATATGATAGTTTTCAAAGTTTGTTTTAAAAATTATATCTTAGTCTATTTCGTAGTATAGATTTCCATGGTAAATATAAGGCCATGCTATTTGCTTACTCAAATCAGTCACAAAATTGAAACTTTATATTTTAGGCAATTTCTGAATGACGTGGGTTGATTAGTACTCTCCCATGAATTTATAGCAATCATGCCTTTTATAGCATTCTTCTTATATTTATTTTCATGTTTACTAGTGTTTCATAGAATTCTATCCTTAATAGGCTTACCAAAAAAGAAAGAGGCAATTCATGGGAGTTTACCTTTTTTTCCTATCCTAAAATATCAAATCTCTTTTTATGATAGCAGCATGCAGCATCCAAGTATCTGGCATCAAATGCCAGATACTGTTTTCTGTTTTTTATTCCTAGTCACCTCATTGCCCATTAAAAGGCACAATAAATATACCATGTGCAACAGTTTGTGTTTTTAAAAGATTTTTAAAATTTAAAGAAATTCTTTTGAGGAGAGAGAGTGCGAGTGTGAGGACTAGCGGGGGAGGGGCAGAGAAAGAGGGAGAGAGAGAATCCCAAGCAGGCTCCGTGTAGTCAGTGCAGCACCCAAAGAGGGGCTCGATACCACCAACTGTGAGATCATGACCTGAGCTGAAATCAAGAGTTGGACACTTAACTGAGCCACCCAGGTGCCCCCATGTGCAACAGTTTGTAATTGCAATATATTGACCTGAAAAACCAATAAACATTACCATAAATGATGAGAATTGGTATGTTGTTATACCATATACTGGAAATTTATATATTGAAAGCCTCAGTTTAATTTAATGAATGTTTACTGAATACCAAACACATGCTTACTGTTGGTTAGAAGTTAAATGAGACATTTATCTTCTTTTCAGGATCCCACAATCTAGCCAATCAAACATAGATCCCCACTTATGTGTTTACCAGCCCTGTAAATAATAATCTTTTAAAATGAAACATTAAGATAAGATCTGGTGTAAAGAGTATTGAGTTCTAATTTTGGCTTAGTCATCAATTATTTGTCTAAAAAGTATTTCTCAATTTTCTTTCATGTGATAAACATAATATTTGTCCTCAACATCCTTAAAGAGTTAATCAATGTATTGAATGTTTAAGGATACAGTTCAACATCAAATAACATGTATTGAGCTCATTGGAAAAAGAGGATATTGATACAAAAATTATTCATGTCATTATGTATGCAAATATTATTGTATGCCTTATGTTACTATTTTAATACATGCAAGTCAAGTATGCAATAATGCAAATCATCGCTATCCACAATGGAAGGGTAAACCACTGTCTGACATTTAGCAGAAGTTATTTTCATTGAATCAAGTTAGTAGGGAATCCTCACAAAAATGTTGACAAATGCTTTAAGCTTCTAAAAAAATAAAAATGGAAATAATTAGGCTGCCATTATATAAACGAGATATGACAGGGAAGCACAAAAAAGAAACGGAGTGGAACCTTATCCACCAAAATATCTATGAGATATTCTTTCTAATGAATAACATGGAGTTTTATTATATGAACAAAATTGAGCACAAATCTTGTAGTTATTCAGTAAAAATAAGTGGCTGCCATTAAGACATATACATCAAGTGGCACATGTGTGATTTCTTTTTTATTTTTTTCCCATATGTTATTCTTAATTAAAAGTGCCACGAAGCACTTAAAGCACTTACATTATTTTAAGGGGATACATGTTTGAAAGAGCTGGCCATTTTAACAATTATTTTGTTATTGCCATGTCATGCAAATGCCTTGTTCTGTAACTTTATGTTAAATTCCCCAATTGAATTTGTTGATGGAAAACAAGCAAAAGGTTCTGTTTGTGGAAATAGAAACGAATGTACATGAGGGGCAGAGTGTGTTTTGCTTGGCAGTTCTTTTGCTACCATTTTGTTTTTGTTTTTAGTGCTGGAGGGCAGCAAATTGGCAGGTGTAAATAAGGCTCTAGCTAGTTTCATACTGTATTTACAATCAGTTATTAGGGGTTAAAATGTCTGTAGTGCATAGGGAATTAGGCACACAACTTCTGTTAAGAATGAGGGAAGATTATGATCTAGTATCAGACATTGCATGAATACACTTCTTCAGCCTAATCTTGCAATAATTTCCACCAACTCTTATAATGTGTACACAAAGGGATTATTTTGTACTTGCACAACATTTGAAATGCTGAATATATATTTTTGTATCTAAAATTCTAATATGGCATAAAATCTTGCCATAATGACAAAAGACTGGTAGGTGAGAAATGAATATTCATCTATGACTAACTTGAGATAGAGAAGAAGAGAGCGATTCCTTAGTTTAAAAGATTATTTGTTTTGTGGAATCCATACAGCATATTGTTACAACTTTCAATTTTTTTAAATAGCAAATAGTTATTTGCCTATCTAATGTGATGCAAAATGGAGTAATTTTATGACATAGTTTACACTTTACTAGGATT
This sequence comes from Cryptoprocta ferox, assembly GCA_028646485.1. Lineage (NCBI taxonomy): Eukaryota > Metazoa > Chordata > Mammalia > Carnivora > Eupleridae > Cryptoprocta > Cryptoprocta ferox. Next base: position 64,289,375 of record CM053560.1, on the reverse strand, counting down.
TGCATGTACCACATGTCAAATCATGTCCCAGAAACATAGCAACCACTATGAGAAAAAGCCTAATGTCACATGATTACACAGAACACAAAGGTTATAATGTTTGTGCAGATATTGCTTTTTAATAAAGAGTCTCCATTTCAAGGAAAGGAAAGCAAGAATACTTTTATAAAACATTTAGAGTGGACAATATTTTCACAATACACTGACCTGTAACAACTTCTTTGAAAGCCCTGGAAACATGAATTCCCCGTGTCTCTCTAGTTTCTCTGTGCTTTCAGACAAAGAGCCAAGACAATCTTGACTTTGAAGAGGAACAGTAGAAAGAGATGGTAGAGAGGGGCATGAAATAAATAATAAATAAATAAGTGACTGTTGAATAAAACAATTAGTTTTGCCCCAGGCTTCTGCAAGAGCTTATGAATTCTTACCAGCATTAGTTTACAGCTGTAACTTCAGGATATAATAAGAGATTGAATCTTATACAGGCAATGAAACAGATGATCAAATTCACAAGGGATTGTGTCAGGCTTTTTCCAGTACTAAAGAAACATATTAATCCTTGTCACTGTTTTCAGAAACGCTGTGACAGAAATAAACCTGTACTGTAACTTGGCCCTTTTAATGAGCTTCTGGAGTGTGGGCTTTCCACTCAGCACCTGAAAAACACAACAAAACACCTTTTATATTAAAGATGTGAGGTTTGCTGCTGGCTAAATTTGTACACAGAAGTCTATAAACCAGTGCTCAGCCAGCTGGGAAGCAAGAAAGCAAATTCAGATTCTGCCATGAACTTCACAGACCAATTATCTACTTGGAATCATGGGAGTTTAACAAACAAATACCAGCCCCTGCTGAGCCTTTTCAGGCCAGCAGCTTATGGGTGATTCAGTTGCATCCGAGGCTTTTAGACTGATCAATTCTTAATCACAAAGCGCAAAAATTATTCTCAGACTCATGTCAGTTTCTTTGGACACGTTTGTTAACAATCTGCTTCAAATCATTTTTTTAAAAGAAACTGCAGACACTGTTTTTATTGACTCCCCACTTGTAAAATGTTTATAGCTTGTTAATTTATATTTACCCCTTTACTTTTGCCTGCAAATCAACATCACTTAGCACAGTTTGGTTACACTTTGTCCAAAGGAAATTACAGAAGCCTGCTATGGGGCTAAAATGAAGGAAAGCTGCGGAAAATCAATACACTGCTGATTAAACAGATCGTAGCAAATTCACGGCTGTATGCTACAGCATGGAGACATCAGTGTGATGCCTATCTAGCAGTTAATGTGCTTTCAGTCAGGTGAAGAAAATTTCAGAATAAGGCAAAATCACTCAGAAAAACAAGAACTACCTTACACAAGAATGTATGTGCTTATATGAAACCTACATTTTGTGTAAAGTAGTATTTCACTTGAGGAATAAATAGGACAGATTTATTTTGTGAAATAAAGCACTGTAGCATCTATATTATGACATTTACCCTTTGTATTATGAAAAGAACTAATGCCATTGTAAGATATCACCTATTCGCTACAAGTCAAATACTTTTTCCTTTTATGAAATATTAGGTTTTATCAACGTTTTCATGTATGATTTCAATTTGACAACAATCAAAATGACTCAAAGGTGGATTATTTGTAGAGGTTGTCCAAAAGTAACAATGATATCCGATGAAAATATTCTAAGTTGTTCAGAAAAAATCATTTTATTTCCAATTTTAGAGAAGAATAAACATGAAATAAATCGGGCATAAAAAGGGGATGCAGTTCACACATAATTAATTTTCTTAATGTATTGGGAATAGATAATAGTAACAACATAAGTGTAAAGACCAACAGTTGTTTTTAAGTCATAGACAAAGTCAGCATTAGAGTTACTGGGAAGACCTAAGGGATCCTGATGAAAGCAAAAGTACTCTGGATTAAAACATAAACTTTCATTTCCATGCTACCCAATTCTTGGGCTCTGCAAACCAAATACTTTCAAGACTGTAGGAAAATATACATATCCTAAAGACTGCTTAAGAGGTGGTACCTACTTTAATGTGGTTTATATATACAACGGAATACTACATGGCCATGAGAAAGAATGAAATCTGGCCATTCGTAGCAAAGTGGATGGACCTTGAGGGTGTCATGCTAAGAGAAATAAGTCAGGCGGAGAAGGACAGATACCATATGTTTTCACTCAAGGGTCTAACAGAAGAAACCTAACAGAAAACCATGGGGAGGGAAAGGAGGAAAAAGAGTTAGGGAGAGGGAGGGAGACAAAGCAGAAGAGACTCTTGAATCCTGAAAACAAACTGAGGGGGGAAGGGGAAGGGGAAAAGCTAAAGCGGGGTGATGGTCTTGGTGGAGGTCACTTGTGGGGAAGAGCACTGGGTGTTATATGGAAACTAACCTGACAATAAACTATAAAGTTAAAAAAAAACAAAAAAACAAAAAAAACAAACTGAGGGCTGAAGGGGGAGGGGGATAGGAGAAGGGGGGTGATGGTCATGGTGGAGGGCACTTGCGGAGAAGAGCACTGGGCGTTATATGGAAACCAACCTGACAATAAACTATAAATTAAAAAAAGAGGTGGTACCTACTTTAATCCAACTTGAAGAAGTACACGCTGTACTGTATCGCATGTGAAGTAAGGAAATGAGAAACAAAAGTTTAAATACAATCTTTCCGAGAAAGTGTCATAGAAGAAATTTTGTTTTCAACCTTTTGTTATGCTCTTTTGGGGTATACACATTTATCTATTTAGAGTATTGTAATGCTACTGCAAGATGTGTGTGTGCTTGTTTTTAAATAGATAAACTCGGGTGGAATTTGTGGCTCTTCTTCCCATTGTTCATTCAGGATGGCTGTAGCTTTGATACGTTATGGTATGCTGGCAGATAAAATTCAGCAGGAAATCCTTATACTGAATATACACTCAAGAAAATTATGTTCTATACACAAAAGCCAACTTAAGTTTCAATCTCTGTTGTTTTTAATTCTCTCTTTTTCAAAATATCAAAGTCTTTCAAATGGTAACATGGTTAAGTTCTTTGCCAAATCCCATGTGTTAAAATGAAGGTGTTTTTGAGTCATCAAAGCTTATAAAAAGACCTTTAACAAGTAAACAGCTTTTCTTTTTTTTTTTTTAAACTGGAAGATGTGGTATAAGAAAACACATTCATGGACACCATATGTGAACCAAGTTTCATCCCAAGATTTTGAGATTTTTGAGAATTCCTAGAAAATGAGAGATTTAAATTTATAGTCTGAAGAAGCTCACTCAATGACACTATTTTCATACTGATACATGTATATGACTTATACGGACTCATACTGATTTATATGTATATATAAAACTCAAGGGGTCACATTTTTATTATTCTATTTAAAAATTTTTGATAATCTCGCTTAGGAAAAAAAGAGGCCATCAGTTCAGGAATATGAAAAATAATAATTATTTCATGATCTCTGCTGTAATGTAAACCTTATGTTTTTTTGTAACGTTTTGTGGTAAACTGTCAACTTGTTTCACAAGTCCATTTCAAAAGGAGAGATCATTTCTACTTAAATAATTATGATTTTGTGACATTAGGAGAATAAAGCAATAGATACCAGGGGAAAGAGCAAGTATTTTAGAAGATAGAACAATACTTAAATTTGCTATACATATCAGTTTGCCAGGTTGATTGTGCCCTTGATGTATTTTAAGATTTTTCTTTCTTTATGGCATTGAAGGAAAAGTAAATTGAAGTGACAGAATAGAAGGAGATAATGGACAGACTGAATAATGCAAGTATAAACTTCCGAGCAAAAATTATTTTCTAGGTCTCACAGCTTCTGTAGATATTTTCACATTTTTGTAGTTCCAAATGGTTGTTTGTAAACATGCTTTACTTTATTTAAAGTCCACACACTATATAAATCTGAGAGTTGGCAGGGGTTTGAATACCCTTTGGTAGAAACCCACTTTTTCTTATTAATACATGGTAATTTATCACCATTAAGTCTATGATCCCTCTGAAAAAAAATGGATGCACATTGCTCTCTAGACTATAATTTCAATGTTCATGATATTAATCTTTAATTAAATTACAGTTATTTTAGAAATGTATATCCTTAATTAAATTATACCATGTGCTTAAAGAAGAAATGACTACGGCACGATTAAAACATGTTTAAAAATGTACCACTGAAATCTGAATGCTGTCTGTCATCCCCAAAGTATGACTAACTAGGCTTCAGAAATGACTAGAAAGTCAACTGAAAAATTGCCAAGTAAAACTGTTTGGCTTTTTAAAGAACTGCGCATTAAAATTTTGGACACTTTCTCTATTAAATCTAAATATACTTCTTATAGTATATACAGTATTACATTTCTAAATTAATTGCCATACTCCCATTTGTTAAAGAATTTCACTCCATGTGAACAGCAAAGTCTCACTAGATGTGAATTTTACACTGTGCTAGATCAATCCCAATACCAGTAAATGGATATTATTAAACAGCATGGGGTAGTGCAAACTGGGAAAGAAAACTTGTAGTGTGCTGCCTTTGAGCAGACCTGGCTTGCATGCTGTGACAGGGCAATTGTCGACATGCTTTTTCATGCCAATCTGCAGCTTTTTCAACTCTAGATGCTATGGCAACCAGGGTTTAACAGACTAAGCAGCTAACAAGCTTCCCTGATGGAATTGTCTGGTAGTGTGATTGCCTTGTCTTAGGGAAAATATAAAATAGAATGAAGACGCTTGTGGACATTTGTCAAACTGATTATAATTTGGACAGTTGAATCATAATTGTCTGTTGTGTGCTGTACAGTAGTGACATATGCTATTTTCCACATTTCTTGCAGCGTACACCACTGCATTCCCGCATAGGCTACGTTTCCCTTGGGAACAATGGGCCCTGGTTGCTGTGGGTTTGGTGCAACATGGCAGTCCGCATCTCACACCACATCATCTGGGAAAGAAAAGAACAGTGAACAGTACTAATTTTTTTTTCTCTTTGAAAAGGCTTGTGTTTGATTTGAACTATAGTTGTATGAATATAATGAACACAAGTTGATGTGGAAAGATATTTCTCTCTTATAAAATGTTCGTGTTCATAGGGTAAGTTGTGGATCAAAATATGCAGGTGAATTAATTTGTTATTTATGATTGGGCATAATTTTAGTTCTTTGGGAATATTGATTTTTTAAATTTGCAACCACTTAAACATGTATTTGTGTCACCAATCATATGCATAATTTAAAACACTGAGGAAATAATCAAGCTTCTCTGATGGAATGGTCTTGTTTTAATACTGCCTTGTCCTATTGAAAATGAATAGAAGATACTCTCTTTATTGTTTTAAATGATTAAAAGCCTACTAATAAAATTTCAATCTCTTTAAACAGTCAAAGGCATTGTATTTTCAAGATCATTTGATGCCAAATCTTTACTTTTTTTTCTTGAGAGGAATGCATCTTTTAAAAAATTAAAATCCTAAGAACAAACATTTCAAATGAAATGTGAATCTTCATAAAATGAAACCTAGGTTTCCATTTTATAGACAAATAAAATGAACTGTTTTGCAAGACAACTTCACTAATTATTTTCTAGAACATTCTGAAATAGATTATTTTGTACTTGGAAAAAATCAATTTTAGATCATGAGGATAAAAATTTTAGGATATTTTCAGTAGGCTCTGAATGAGTTGAGGTTTAAGCATAAGCTGATGGTAAAAAGATTTTGGCAAGTGCATAGAAAGGGTGCCAATGATTACGTTAGCATATTTGTCATGGACCGATCTCGGCAACCACAGAGTTCTGCTAGGTGTTTTGTTTTCTTATTTAAATTATGAAATACTTCAAATTGATGCCCTTGGTTTGAGACACCAAGGCAAGAAAAGTAGGGTTTTTCCTTCCTCTATTTCAGAAGAATGGGTAGCAATCCAAGCTGCCTTTTAAAACAACCTTTTAAAGTCACGGATGATGACTTATGTCTAGATGGTGCAATTCTGAGAACAGGTTTGTTTCTAGTTTCAGAGACCTATTATTTTTCTTAAACAGAAAGATCTCAGCATGAGAACACCTTCTTCTCTGATGAGTGGTGCATCCAAGAAGGGTGAGAAGTGAAATTGGGAACACTTCGCTCTCTTCATAAAGAACCTTGTCTAGCCCAAGTTGTAAATATTATTGCAGAGTTACAGTGTACCAAAATTAATAAGCTAAGAATTACTGCCATAAAACTTTATTTTATATGAGCATCAATCAGTTTTCACAAAAATAGCCTTTATTTACTGGACTACCAAGGTCTTACCCTCTAATTCCTAGTTTTGAAATTAGCCTCTTTTACTAGTCACTTCTGTGCCTGCCTCCTTCCTGTGGGCAGCTAGTGTGGCACTCTGTTCCACTTATTTCCCCGAAGAATGTGACATTTTCCTTATCTAATAGGGAACTTAAATTGAGTCACATGCTACATTAATGCCATCTCAAATTAAGGAAAATCATACGTTTTCAGTGGAATGAGAATTTGATTCTACTTTCTCTTTTGAATATCAAGGATTCTGATTGGATAGATTTTATTGGAATTCATTACAACTCTTTTTTTTTATTTAATAGATTCAAACGTACAATGTGATAGATGGTACCTAATTTTTTTCCCCCAGATAGATGGTACCTACTTTGGAGTTTAAAGAACCATGCTTCAAAGTAAAGTAATTCTTTGAGTCACTACAGAGCTGAGGTGAGAGTCAGGATGCTTTATATTAGTTCGATGACAGCTTTCTAGAAGATAAAGAAATTATGGTTCAAGGTGTATTTTCCCTCCTGTTTAGGAAATAAAGGAATACACAGAGATGATATTTACTTAGTTACTAAAGTTAATTTCAGCAATGTTCAAAGGTCAACTTTACTTTGTGAAAAATTTTATAGCTATAAAATGTGCTTTATACCCACTGTTTTGCATTATCTATCATCTGAAATAGGCTAAGACTGATAAGCCCATTTTAAAGCTTAGAATAAAGTGAAAACCTTGAGTTTATATATTTACTAAAAGAGGCATCTGTTTTTAAATATTTTTCTTCTTTATTCCTAAACTTCACCAAGAATTATATGCCATCAGTTCTATAACATTAAGGTCAATTCTCCACTTTGAAAAGCACCATAAAGCTACACCATTCATACAATCTCTTATTAGGCTTTTTGGTGAAAAATCTTATCATTCTCCTATTAAACTCAGGCCCCAGATTATGTCATTTACAATGAAAACATTATATGGAAGTCATTGATGTTTTAGTATGAATTAGTTTCAACCATTATCATCTTGGTATTATTACCAAAGTTCCACTTTGGAGTTTAGTAGAGGGCTACCTCAAACTCCTTACTCAGCCATATAGCAATATAGCTGTGCAAAATTCACATCCTGAGGACGACAGGGGTGGGGATGGCAGACAAAGGCAGCAAAAGTGGTGCTGTGCTACTACTCTTTTGCAGCTTATGTATACCTGACTTCTGTGACGTAAGCAAAGATGAAAAATAGAAGGGAAACTTGTTTCTGGAAACAAGTGAATCTCCTCCTTGAGTATGTCAGAAGGAGAGTTTTGAGGGAAAGATAAGGTATGCAACAATAAGTATGCACTAAGACCTAGCAGCATTCGAATATTTTTGCAAATGTGACTATTCTCTTTGTCACAGGCAAGTAACATAATCTTTAGATTTTGAATAATTTTTCCTATGAGGTAGAGTTGGACTGCAGTGATATTCCCTGAGATTACTAGACCTCTATCAACCAGGAGAGGCTACCTCTATATTGTGGAAACTTTTGACTTTAAAAATTTCCCTGCCTAAGTTCCACATTTTTCCAATAATAGATGAGCGCATATTTGAAATGGATTTTTGTTTTGTGTAAAATTTTCAGTTGAACTAAGCTTTCTAAAATATATCATATGGAGAAAAGTTATGTTATTTTCCTAGAGTGTAGAGTAATCTTTCTCAGCTACACACTGCTGCTTAGCCCCTTGGCACATTCTCTCAAACACAGGAATTTCAACCTTGTTGATGAGTTTAGTGTATCAGTGAAACTAAGCAATTGGGTAAAGAATCTTTGTGAAAATACTGATCATCAATTGGCACATTTGGAGTGATATTGGAGGACACTGTAGGGAGATGGTGGCAGATATTGAGGACAGAGGTCCGGAGAGGCAGGGAGCATGATCGCTCTAGGACATGAACACGGAAGTAGCTAAGAGCCTGTCTTTTCTTGTGAGGACATTCTGTTCATATTAGCTTCAGAATGATGAACAGTTATCTATCTTCAATCAGACTCAGAAACATTGAAGCAGTTTGACATTTCTAGCTCTGAAATTTACCTACATACAAAATTAGGCCTCTTTCACAGATTCTCCTCCCTTTGAAATGAGTAGGGGTTAAAAATAAAATCTTTTCTTATTATTCCTAAAATAATTCACTAAAAAGCCCGTGCAAAATTATTTTAAAATATCATCTCGTAATTATAATGGTATTTTTTTTTAACTTTCAAAACTTTTTCCTCCTAAAGAACAAAAAAAATTAATATAATAATAATGGTACTAAGCATAAACATGTTAATGAAAATAGCTAACATTTACTCAGCATATAGTATGTTCTGGGTTTTCTTTTAAAATACTTTAAATCCTTCCAGTAATTTAATCCTCCCAATAATCCTAAGAGGGAGATATTATCATTTCTATTATATAGATGATGAAACTGGGACATTAGAGAAGTTGCTGATTTGCTCGATGCCACACATCTAGTACTTATAAAACTGTTATTTTAACCCAGTATATCTGACTCCAGGGCCAAAACTCTTAGATATCTTCTTTTTAAAAAAATTTTTAATGTTTATTTTATTTTTGAGAGGGAGAGACAGAGCGTGAGCAGGGGAGGGGCAGAGAGAGAGGGAGACATAGAATCTGAAGCAGGCTCCAGTATCTGAGCTGTCAGCACAGAGCCCAGTGCAGGGCTCGAACTCATGAACTGCAAGATCATGATCTGAGCCAAAGTCAGATGCTTAACTAACTGATCCACCCAGGTTCCCCTTCCAGTGCCAGAACACTTAATCTTCAGAAACCTTTTGGCAATTCAAAAGCCGTATTTGAATCCTAGGCACTTATGAGTAGATTTCATTACATGCATTTGCTGCCAATATTACACTTGATGAAGATGGCTAAGTGTGTGTCCTGACATCATCTGATTAGGTGTCCTTGATGCTTAAAGGCACTTTGCAGAGTTCTAAACAGAGTACAGTTTAGGAGAGTCAATCCTAAAACTGTATCACTATAATTATACTTAAGTGGCATGATGATAATGCCCACAGCGTTCTTGCTAGTGTGCTAGGTGCTTTAGTGAGGCTAACACCAATACTATACAGCAGGGGTATCAGTACCCCTATTTGGACATAACACTGAGGCATGAAGAAATTTTCACACAAAATTGGTAAGTAAGTGAATTTCTAACCAAGGTATATCTGAAGACACAGCTTTCTCCCAAGGTTTATTATTCTTAAACCTAAGGTATTTTATATTGTAGAATTCACAAATTGGTGGAAATGAGAATTTAAACCTTTCTCCAGTCTTATCGGTGACAAAGTTAAAAGGAGAGGTTATTCCATTAGTGACTTCATAGAGATAGTATGGATTGAGTTTCTTATCTTTACCCTGTAGTAAGGGTGACAATTTACATATAACATATTTAAAAAAAATAGTAGTTACCTTTATTATGTACTGACCTTGTTCTGGAGCCTCAGCCCTGTTTCCAGAATGGAAACAAACAGTACCAGAACAGTACTGCTCTGGGTTCTACTCTTCAAAAGGTGGAGCCTAATTCCCTTTCCCTGAATGTGGGCTGACCCAGTGACTGGCTTCTAACATGAAGAGTATGGTGGAACTGACAGTGTTTAACTCCTGAGAGTAAGACAAAAAGGCATTGTAGTTTCCTCTTTGCTCTTTCTCTAGTGTCACTCACTTTGAGGGAAGCCAAGTGCCATGTTATGAGGATACTCAAAAGCCATAGAGAGACCCATGTGGCAAGGAACTGACGCCGTTAGCCAATAGTTAGTGAGAAGTGAGGCCCCCTGCCAACAACCATGTGAATGAGCTTGGAAGCAGACCCTGAAGCCCGAATCAAGACTTCAGAAGACAGAAGCTTTGGCTGACATTTTGTTTGCAATCTTATGTGAGACCCAGAGCCAGAAACACCCAGCGAAGCCATTCTGAAATTACTGAGCCATATATATTTTGTGATAATAAATGTTTGTTGTTTTAAACCACTAAGTTTTGGTATAATTTGTTGCCCAGCAACACATAATTAATATAGTAGTATCTATAAGGTAACAGTCACTCAATTTTAAATACAAACTACCTGATAGGTTTAGCTCTCCCGAGTTCCTCAGAGTCTCTCCTTCTCTACCTACCTTTCAAGAGGGAAACTTTTGAGAGGAAATTTTATGAAAACGTGTTTTGTACCATTCTCTAAGGCTCTGCTCCTTTTGGCGAGAGGACACTCGTTCTACCCAGATGCTTTCTTTCAATAGAGTCCACTGAGGGAGTGGTTCCATTTGAACATCATCCTGGAATCTACTCTTGACTGTGAACTTGGTCATGAGGCACATACAGTCTGTACAGTGCCTCTAGTCCCCATCTGATCTATTTGTATTTTCAGCTTTTGAGGATATGAAAGCTTTGGATACCTACATATCAGGTATGGGCTCCAAGGAACCTGATGCTCTACCCCCACAGATTGTCCTTCACCTGTATTGCTTGAAGCACCATACTTTCACTGCCCTATTTGATGTACTGTTTGGTTAAGATTCTTGAAGTTTTCTGAGGCTTCATCCTGAGGACATAGGAAAAAAATTTTCACTGGGCATCCCTTAAATTTTTCTTTTTTTAAAAAATATTTATTTATTTATTTTTGGGAGAGAGAGAGAGAGAGAGAGAGAGAGAGAGAGAGAGAGAGAGAGAGAAAGCAGGGGAGAGGCAGAGAGAGAGAGACACAGAATGCGAATCGGGCTCCAGGGTCTGAGCTGTCAGCACAGAGTCGGACGTGGGGCTCAAACTCACGAACCGTAAGATAATGACCTGAGCAAGGTCGGATGCTTAATTTACTGAGCCATTCAGGTACCCCAAATTTTCTTCATAAAATGTGAAATACTGGACACAGCCTAAATGGCCACACATAGGAAAGTAGTTGAATAAACTATGGTACATCTACACAATGGAGTACTATGCATCTATAAATAAGAATGAGAAAGGCCTTTTTAGGCTATATTGTTCTGTGATCAAAGCAAAAAGTATTGGGGTGCCTGGGTGGTTCAGTCAGTTAAGCATTCAGCTCAGGTCATGATCTCATGGCTTGTGAGTTTGAGCCCTTCGTCAGGCTCTGTGCTGACAGCTCAGAGCCTGGAGCCTGCTTCACATTCTGTGTCTCCCTCTCTCTCTGCCCCTCTGCCTCTTGCATTCTATCTCTTTCTCTCAAACATAAACAAACACTAGAAAAATTTAAAAAAAAAAAGCAAAACGTATCTATAGAATATGACCATCTTAGCCAGAAAGAAGTATAAGAGAATATACATGCATCTGTTCATTTGTGGAAAAGACATATAGGAAGGATAAAACAGAAACAAAAATGATTGGTCACCTAGGGGTGTATATAATGGGAACATGCCATAGAGTTGAAGAAGACACAATACTTTTATGAATATACATTTTTATAGCTTTTCCTCTTAGAATCATGATATTGTTTACATACCTCCAAAATAAATAAGTGATAAAATAAACCATGATGTGAGTAGAACCCAGAATAGAAACAAACAGTTACAAAATGAACCTCATTATCTTTTAAATGCATAAAATAACCACACTGAAGAGGGTGGGGATAAAGGAAGGAATGTAAGTAACTTCAGAAAGCAGTCTTTTGACTAAACATAGTAAAATTAAAAACAAAAAAAGCTTTCCACAAATGCTATATTTCTGTTTAGTAAATTCGTTTCTAACATGGGTATACGTTAGCAATTCCAAAACTATTTTATGTTCATACTAGGTTTGAATGAATGAGCAAATATATTATTTACAATACAGCTATGTGTCTCACTGTCAGAGAAAGAGGTAATGAAAATGAGGAAAGACTGAAATGAACCTTGTCACGTTAAATTAGAATAAAAGGCATCGGTATGAATTCGTATTTTTAATATAGATACAGCTAGATACAAAAATGAACAGGTGTAGTCAGGTGTTAATTTACCTAAACATATTTCCTAGGCCCTGTTCTCTGAGAGGGCCTAGAAACCACGACACCCCTAGTAGCAAAGAGCACACTTAAAATTTAGATCTTGGATTGTAAATATCATTTTTCAATGAAAGGGACCAGGGCTCCTTGGAGAAATAGCTGATGCCAGAAAGGACAAGGGCAGGGAAAATAGAAGACGGGACTCGAGCATTTTAAGGCAACAGAAAGTACTCATAGAATGATGGAGGCATCTCAAAGAGCCCTCAAAAACAAGTTTGAAGAGGTCCCAAGGTTGGCCAATTTCAAAACAACCCAAATAATGCTAGAGTTGAATTTGAATTTGAACCTCTAGATTAAAATAGTTATCAAGGACTCCACACAGATATAAATATATAAGTGGAAAAGTAAATAAATAGAAGAGAGTATGCTCTTTTATAGTAGAGTATATATTAACAAATCTCCAAGGAATAAGGGAAAAAGAAAATCACCATTAAACAAACACCACAGTAATATTTATTGTATGTACCCATCTGTATACATATTGTCCAAATCATCAGCTAAAATTAGTGAGTGATGAGAAATAGGGTATTTACATCGTTTTAAAGTGTTTCCTCGCAATATACTTATTACAAAGTGACAATACTAAGATTACAATGAAACTTGGCAGACATGATCTAGCCATGTGATCAGAGTTAACATTAGTAACAAGATATAATACCATGATATTCCACATTATATGACATATTGAAAAGGATATAATATTCCTTCAGTTTTATTTTTGGTAAAAAAAAATGGGAGAAATCATAAAATGAAAATTGAGGGCCATTCTAAAAAATAACTGGCAGGTACTTTCCGAAAGTGTTAAGAATATGAAATACTGAAGAAGTGTCACAGATTGAAGGACCCTAAAGTGATGAGAGAACTAACTGTAACAGAAGACCTTGGATTGTATCTTGGACCAGAAAAAAAAGCATTAGGGAAAAACTGGCAAAATTCTAATAAGGTCTGTATGTTAATGATCTGTTTTCAATGTTAGTTTATTGGTTTTAATAATCAAATTGCATCTATATAAGATGATCACATTTGGGAAGTTGGGTGAAGAGTATACAAGAATTCTCTGTACTGTTTGTGCAATTCTTCTGTAAGTCTAAATAATTTTTTTAATGTTAAAAAAACTTGGCAGAAATAAAACTGTAGTGAATTTGCCTCAGCTAAAATAATCCAAGTATTTTGGGAGAATGCATTCAACATATGTCAAGGTTAGTTAGTTCCAATGGTCTCAAAAACAGTATCATGTCAACTGAAGTTAATAATAATTTCAGACCACCACAAGTTAAACCAGTGTTCTGGCCAAATTGAAATAAATACCCCATGTTAGTGCGCACGCACACACACATGTGCCCTCTGTTATATACCACTCCTGGCTCCCTCCACTCTCCGGGAGAATGCTAAGTGAGGATGTTCATAATTGACTTCATGCCTTTTCCTTCATTCTTTCTTTCTTAACTTCCTTTCCTAGAGACTGAAGGCCATTTATTTTCCAATTCCACAGAAATGGCCTCCTTCCACACCCTCCTCCTTCCTTTAGATGGGATTTACTCACATTATCCTTTACTGGGACAAAGTGGCAAAAGTGTTGCAGGGAAGGAAACTCAGATATGAGTGCCTCTCAAGATTCATGGAGATGTACTTAAGCATACTACCCCTGGCATACTTACAGACCGTTCTGTACATTTTAATAACTGATTATCCTCCTGAGTTAGTTCCTGGAAGTTTATCTTCCTGGTTACATTGTCAAATCCTTGGCAGGCAGATTAAGATCTTACACATCATGCGCACCCCCATAGCATGCAACAAACACTAACTCGTCAGTGCATGTTTTGTTAACTGACTGAAGTAGATCGATCACAGATCATTTTGAGTATAGTATTAAAGAATTGTGGAGGGCCAATCTATGAAAAGCAAAGTCCATGGTTCAACTTCCTGCTTATTTTTGAAAAGTTTGCCAATCCTATGGAAAATTTGCCCATCGTCCACTTTGAGTTTGCCTCTTTATAAAGGTTTTCAGCTATGGAAAGGCATCAGACATACCCTCTGTTTAAAGATCATACATATTAAAAATAACTTCAGGATCTTCTCTGGGAAGATGACAAATAAAATATGTTGTAGTTTGAGGGCATATGGTTGAAAAAGCTACTCGTGACCTGAAGCTATTCATGCTTCGAAAGTTTTTTGAAAAAAATAAAAAAACACCATTTCTATCATAAGAATTCTAGCTCCATCCTTTGAAATGTGAGCAATTTAAAGAAATTTTTATTCAAATTTAAGGTGGGATCAAAAAAGTGACTGTGGACAAATAGAATAATACATGTGAAGATTTAATAGCATACAACATTTGAGTTTGTTGAGAAATCAAAGCCTTAGAGTAAAATATATAGGCATTTGGCTGGTACAGAAAAGAGAGAAATCTGAAAATGTTTACTTTAAAAATACCATGATTTTCTAATTTTTATAACTTTTGAAGTATGACTTTTTGTGTGCAACCTGAGATGCTAAGAATGGACTTGTATTTTTTATAGGATTAAATATTTTTAATCTTACTGAAAATTCTATATTCACACTGAACAGAAATGGTGAACTATTTGCTGGAAATAAGAGGGCAGCTCATTTTGAAAGAACCTGTTACTTTTACAAGCAGTCTTGAGAACACTCCTTTTTTTAAATAAAAACTTCATTTTTCTAAGATCACATCATAGGTGGGAATTGTGAGTTTTTTCAATTTTCCTTATTTTGAAATTACAGTTTACTGTAAAAACACAACTTTCAGACAACTTAATTTAGGATAAATAGTTGTAATTTGGATATTTATTGTATTTTAAAAGACAAAACAATTGTTAATTACTTGTGAATTCTCTCGCCCAATTATGGGTGGTTATGCTTGAGAAAAACATTTTAAAAATATTTGTTCTTCTAATCCATGAGCATGAATGTTTTTCCATTTCCTTTTGCCTTTTTCAATTTCTTTCATAAGCTTTCTATAGTTTTCAGCATACAGATCTTTTTTACGTCTTCAGTTAGATTTATTCCTAGGTATTTTATGGTTTTTGGTGTAATTGTAAATGGGATTGATTCCTTTATTTCTCTTTCTGTTGCTTCATCATTGGTGTATAGAAATGGAAACTCTTTCTGTATATTGGTTTTATACCTTGTGACTTTGCTGAATTCATGTGTCAGTTCTAGCAGTTTTTTTGGTGTTTTTTTGCATTTTCCATGTAGAATATCATGCTGTCTGCAAAGAGTAAAAATTTGACTTCTTTGCCAATCTGGATACTTTTTATTTCATTTTGTTATCTGACTGCTGACGCTAGGACTTCCAACACTATATTCAACAACAGTGGTGAGAGTGGACATCCCTGTTGTGTTCCTCATCTTAGGGGGAAAGCTCTCAGGTTTTCCACCTTGAGGATAATATTAGCTGTGGGCCTTTTGTATATAGATTTTGTGATGTTACTGTATGCAGCCCAGGAATGAATCCCACTTGATCAAATGTCGATACTACCCAAAGCAATCTACACCTTCAATGCACTCTCTATCAAAATAACACCAGCATTCTTCACAGAGCTATAACAAGCCATCGTAAAATTTGTACAGAACCACCAAAGACCCAAATCGTCAAAATAATGTTGAAAAAGAAATCCAAAGCTGGAGGCATCACAATACTGGACTTTAGCTTCTACTACAAAGCTGTAATCATCAAGCCAGTATGGTACTGGCATGAAAACACACACATAGGTCAATGGAAGAGAGTAGAGAATGCAGAAATCGACCCACAAATATAATATTTGACAAAACAGAAGAGAGAATCCAATGGAAAAAAGACAGTCTCTTTAGCAAATGCTGCTGGGAGAACTGGATGGTGACATGCAGAAGAATGAAACAGAACCATTTTCTTACACCATACACAAAAATAAACTAAAAATGGATGAAACACCTAAATGTGAGACAGGAAACCATCAAAATCCTATAGGAGAAAACAGACAGCAATCTCTTTGACCTGACTGCAGCAACTTCTTACTGGACATATCTCTATAGAGGCAAGGGAAATAAAAGCAAAAATGAACTGCTGGGACTTCATCAAGATAAGGTTTTGCACACCAAAGGAAACAATCAATATAACTAAAAGGCAGCCTATGGAATAGGAGATGATATCTGCAAATGACATATCAGATAAAGGGGTAGCATTCAAAATCTATACAGAACTTGCCAAACAACCCAAAAAACAAATAATCCAGTGAAGAAATGGGCAAAAGACATGGATAGACACTTTTCCAAAGAAGACATCCAGATGGCCAACAGACACATGAAAAGATACTCAACATCACTGATCATCAGGGAAATACAAATCAAACCCACAATGAGATACCACCTCACACCACTCAGAATGGCTAAAATTAACTCAGGAAACAACAGATGTTGGTGATGATGCAGAGAAAGGGAAACCGTTTGTGCAACTGGTGGGAATACAAACTGGTTGGCTACTCTGGAAAACAGTATGGCGGTTCCTTAAAAAAAATAAAAATAGAACTAGTCTATAACCCAGTAATTGCACTACTAAGAATTTATCCAAAGGATACAAAAATACTGATTCAAAGGGCCACATGCACCCCAATGTATATAGCAGTGCTATCAACAATAGCTAAATTATGGAAAGAGCCCAAGTGTCTATCAACTGATGAATGGATTAAGAAGATGTGGAATATATATATACAATGGAACATAACTCAGTGATGAAAAAGAATGAAATCTTGCCATTTGGATTGAACTAGAGGGTATTATGCCATTTGGATTGAACTAGAGGGTATTATGCTAAGGGTAATAAATCAGTCAGAGAAAGATAGGTATCATATGATTTCACTCATATGTGGAATTTGAGAAACTCAACAGATGAAGACAGGGGGCAGGAAGGTAAAATAAGATAAAAACAGAGAAGGAGGCAAACCATAAGAGACCCTTAAATACAGAGAACAAATTGAGGGTTGCTGGAAGGGGGAGGGTGAGTGAGAGGGTGGGCTAAATGCATGATGGGCATTAAGGAGGGCACTTTTCAAGATGAGCACTGGATGTAATATGTAAGAGATGAATCACTGGGTTCTACTCCTGAAGCCAAGACTATACTGTATATTAACTAACTTGAAAATAAAAAAAAAGAAAAAATATTCAGCTTTACTGGATATTGTTTGTGTATGAGAATAGCAATGTCAATCCCAGAACTATTATTAGGTTCTTCTTCAACTGAGAGACACAGACCCTCTACTTGTATCTTTGGTAGCCATTTGAATGTTCATCGGAATTTTTCTATTGCTAAATGTTGTAATAGCAACATTTAACATTATTCACATTATTACTTACAATGAAGAAAAAATTTGCTCTTACTGTGTGTAGATTTAGGAAGAGATGGATTGTAACGATGTTGAACTAACAACATATAGTAGTAGTGTAATTAAACAGAAAGGGAACATATTTGGGTGGCAGTGGAATCTGAAAATCAATAAATTACTCAGCATATTCCTAGCTGGCAAAACAAGTGTATTCTTGTAACAGTTGATCAAGGAGTTTATACTCAAGATAGAAACAAGTAATGAAAAGACAGCATTGTTTATATAACATAGTGAGGATGAATGGTGATAATTAGCATACACTAAGGGCTTACTATGTGCCAGAAACTACGTTAAGTCCTTTGCACACATGTTCTTATCTAACATTTTATATGATCCTAATATAACATGAGCTACTTTCAAAGAGTTCTCTGAAAAAAAAAATGCATTTGTTTCATGATTCTGTTTTTACTGTTAACAGAAGTAGCCATAGTATATTTTTCAGTGTAATTCTTTTATATGATGCTTATCTACTCTGTATTTGAGAATTAGGCTTTGATTGTCAATGAATCTGTTCAAGATTGTGAACTCTTTCTGTTTTTAAAAATTATTTTTCTAAAATGATAACTTTGGCATAAACATTTATGATTGGAATGTCTACTTTTAGTGTTCAAGAAATAAAATATGTTGGATTTGCTGTTACATCAAAATTTAGAGAAAAAAGTACATAAAATTACATGTTAAAAATAACTAAGTCCCCCCAAGTAAGTTTTGTTTAGCTTACAAAAATTGAATCAAAGTTTAATGGGTAATGAGAAATAACAGCATCGATATCTTCATTTTTAATAATAGCAATAAAGGTAGAAATGTGTTTTAGATTCCTAAAACCTCCTTAATTTTGAAAGGTTTAGTCATCCTGCCTCAAATTGCAAGTATTTATTTGCTTCCTCTAATTATTTTTATATAAGCTTTCTCTTGATTTTTAAAATATATATGCTATGTAGATATATATATAATTACAAGCAATAATGATTGGCTTTAATTCTCAAGCTCTTCTGAGGTAAGATATGCCATTGAACTTATAATCTGAAGATAGTTTTGTGATATTATAGATATCAAAATTCTCCTTTCATATAAGATTATTTCCCTGCACTATCTGCTCAACTCAGTATGTTATTTCCTAGTTTGTGAGTATTAGCAAAAATGTTATACACTTGATAAAGGCAGGAGATGATGAACCCAAACATGTTAAAAGTGATAACTAGCTTGTATTTCATGCTTAAGATATGCCAGGGACTGTTCAAAACACGTGGATTTTATCAGTTAAATCTAATCTTTGGTAGTTAATGTCATCATCATCATCTTATTTTATAAATAAGGAAAAGTACTCAGAGACGTGAGGCAATTTTCCCAAGGAGACACATGTAAAAATGCTAGAGTAGGATTTAGGAGTAGAATCCAAGCATTCTGGCTCTAGAGTATATACTACAATATTAACATCTGATGTAATATTTGCAAGATAAAGTCATTCTAAGGTTCAGATGAGATACACTCATCAAGTTACTATCTAAAGAGAGTCCTTGCTTATGTTACTGTGGTCTAAGGGGCAACTTAGAGCTGCAGGTAGATTCTAAAATGGTTGATCACTTATTTCTAACAAGTTTCATTAATACCAAATAGGGACACCTTTTCCATTAGTAGATGACAGTGTTAGGGCAGCTGTTCAAAATGGTAGTTTCAGTGAAATGGGTCTGGGATAGGCTGAGCAGGGGGATTCAGCAAACTTCAGTGGTGCAGGATATGCTGACTTTAGTGTATATGCTGCCCCAGGAATCAGAATTAGTCTGTATACTTCCTCAGATTTGGGTCTGCCTGCTTTAGACCAGACCCATCAAAACAATGGGAAATCTTAGGAGGACATTTCAAATATGCTAATTCTGGACCCCTTTCTCGGCAATAGTATGGTATCCAGTGTTGTATTCAAAATGTGTTAACTTCAATGCTTGTCCTCCCTTAAATAAATTCCCTGTTCAAACTGTTCTATTTTACTCCTCAGGGTTTCTTTCCTGAAACTAGTTGTGCATCTGAATAATACAAATAACTTCAGAATGTAATTTGTTGACATTAATAATTCATGCACTGCAGGTGTGTTAGCAAAGAAAAATCAGTTAGCAACAAGTTTTCAGGTTTGGGGACTCAACAACATGATAAACACCCACTGAAAGGTCTACGTCATATGCTTAAAAATCTACGGGAGAATCCTCCAGTAGGGTAGTTTACTCTCTAGGTACTGGGCCCAGGTTTAATTTAGGATATAAATTCAGATTCATTGCCCTGCAGGCCAAATGTCTTATCTCTTCTGAGAGCAGGACTAGAAAGTCTTCACATTTGGTTAAACATAGATGGCAGTAAGTAATGGAGCATAGCCATGTAATGGTGTGAGGAGGCAAGTGGAAACCTACTCAGGCTCTAGTCAAGAAAGAGATATTACAAACACACTTCAAAGATCACATCCTGGAGTGTCTGAAATTCTTAAAGCTCAGCAGTAAAAGATGATGGAAAAGTCTTAGGCTGCTTCTCTGCTTGTAAAAAAACAGGGCTTGCCAAATTTCACCCACTTCTGTGGCACTCTCCCCAAATAAATAAGTTTTGTTTCTATAAGTAAGAATTCATTACCACTGGCATTAAATACATTCTTGCTAAAAATTGGGAAGATGGACTTGTATCTTGAGATTGAGAGTCAAAAATGATTGAGTTTGATGACACTTTAAAATTACAACTTTAATTAGCATGTTAGTCTCTCAGTATCAAGACTTATGTTTTTTATTCACTTATGTTGTATCAATACTACCAATGCTAGTAAATAATATGTTAGCAACAGCAAATAAAGCAAAAGTAAGTAAATATTTGATAACTTAAATAGGTCTGTAATTAGTCTGATGATATAAAAAGGCAAAAGGAAAGAAGTACCCAATATTACCTTCATTTTCTATATTTTCACTATAGATGAGTCAGTTTCATATTATTAATGAGTCATTTATTAAAGATATCATATGGTTTGTAAGTGAATGTAAGTATGTGATACAAGTGTTTTAATGGAAAGATTTATATTTGTCAATTAATGTTTGGCAAGAAGTGACCATTTGATTTTCTAAGTTAGAGTCAAGTGGGTTCTCTTTGAAAAATATTCTCTGTATGTACACCAGGAGAAAAAAAAAACTTGAAATCTAAAATGTAAATTGAAAAAATCCTAATGTAGGATTGAAATAGTTCATCTCAATGAAATCAGACCAGTTCAATCAATTAGTCAGTCGAAAGACACCTGAAGTGCACACATTCTTTCCAGGCATTACAATGATAGGACTGGGGCAGTTTGTGAGGGAGAAGGCCCCTACCTCTGTGGATCTGGCAATACAGACTATCTGGCTGCTTGATCTACTTTACCTTTAAGTAGGAGTGAAATAAGGATTTGTAGGCCTTAAAATACACAGTATTTAATAAATAGCATGGATTGTATACTAAAAACAACATTTGAGACTTTTTGAGTTACACTTTTCTTTGGGTATATTGAGGCCATGAGAAGAGTTGAAATTATACAAACTTATTATCTTATGATTTTAAAACAACGGGAGCATTAAAATATGTAACATATAGCAAATTACATGTGTGAATATGATTTTCATCATTTGAAAATTCAACTGGTCCTTCGTTTTCTGAGGTAGCTGGTGTACAATGAGCCCGTGCAATATCAATGTGCTCAGTGATAGAGAAGATGGTCATTGTGTACTAAGGGAATTTAGGCTGTATTTTGATAATGTGGTCAATTACTTGGCCTGTGTGTGAACATTCATGGAATAATTGGTGTTATTTAATAAGTCCATTTATGAAAATAGCCACTGTTGAACACTGGAGCTTATCAAAAAGAATTTTTCCTTGAAGAGATTGCACATGTAAAGCACCAAACTACCAATTAATGTAATTTGTTTAGAGCTATTTTTCTTTCTGTCCCATCAAGGCGTCAGCTATCAAAGGTGAACGGAACAGTATCTAGCCCCAAATGGGCCGTCCAGCTATCCCAACAACTCAGAGCGTAAGAGGGGACACGTATACCATGTACCCAGAGTCTTCCCTTAACTGAAGCTTTCAAACTAAGAATGATAGAAAACAGTGTTTAGGAAGAAATAATGCATACTGATTTATATAAAATGCTAGTCGCTGTATTTTTCTTTTTGGATTAGCTTTAATGAATAGATATGCCTTTTTATTTTGTGGTACCCTACCGTTAAACGATACCATCATTTTTTTTTCTGCCTAAATAAATTCAAATTCTTGTCACCTACTATCTGTACACCAAGATTTGAGACATTATTCCTAATTGAGATTTTTACTGAATATCTTTTAAAGATAAATTTGTTTTATTCTTTCACCCACTATTTAAAAGGATTTTCACATTTTTATCTTCTAAAGGAATTGTCAATGAGAAACTAAAACTGCATAGACTATACATTAAAATCACTTTAGTTTTTAAGCTGTCATGAACTGTTTCAAAAAATGCTAAGTTGCTATTGTTTAATGTCTGTCATTTTATAATGCTTTAGAAGTTATCTATCCTGTAAAATTATTAACTGATGCTAAAATTGCCTTGTAAGTATTAGGACAATAGCAATTTTGTAACAGCTGGGACACTGCCAATGTAAGATAAGTACATTTTGCTCTGTAGATTCATAAAGTGCTTTGAAATGGTTTGTAACTGATGGATGGATGCATTTTCTAAGTGTAGAAAGCAATATTTTGTAGAAGGAAATGGCTTGAAAGCTGACACACATGCATGCAAATGCCATTCTCTTCAGTAAGTAATTTGCTTTTTCTTTCAAAAGCATAAATGGCATAGTTAGACACATTATTTTGTATATTGCACATAACAATACAAGATGCACAAAAACAGCAAGTACAAAACATTTCATATTGATAGAAGAACCCATGGCTGTGGTATATGATTAGCATAAATGTATACACACTGAAGTAATGCCTTCAGGATTAAAAAGTGAAACTGAAAAAAATAGGAAAGTTCTACTAAACTTCAGGAATGACAATATTTATTATGTTTTTCCTCTTTTAACTTCATTGTGCTACTTGATTGGAATGCTAGATCACTTTGAATGGATATATTTTCCTTAATGTGCTAAATATTAATCACAGTGCTTCTGCAAGGTTACAGAGCTATCATATTGTTCTGCATACCTACTTAGGATGGTTAACATTTTTCAGCTTTTTAAAAATAAAAGTCAACAATATCTTTTCCTGTACTACAAGTGTTCATATAGAACTAGTTTTTAGCATGTTAGAATTGTTCTGTGGCTTGAATTGGGTGTTAAATTTTTTTTTTAAATATAGTTACTGTTGGGGCACCTGGGTGGCTCAGTCAGTTAACCGTCCAACTTTGGCTCAGGTCATGATCTCATGATTCTTGAGTTTGAGCCCAGGTCGGGCTCTGTGCTGACAGCTTAGCCTGGAGCCTGCTTCAGATTCTGTGTCTTCCTCTCTCTCTCTCTCTCTCTCTCTCTCTCTCTCATTTTGCCCCTTTCCTGTTTGTGCTCGTGCTCTCTCGCTCCTCTCTCTCAAAAAAAAAAATAAACTTAAAAAATAAAAAAATATATATAGTTACTATTGTATCCTGAGTACCTAAAACAGACTGGCAGAAAGTATGTGACAAATAAATATTTGTAATGTGACTTTCTGAAAGTCTGTACAAGGAAGACCGAATTTGAATTGAAGTGTCTTTCAGAGACCCTTCATTTAATACATCCCTTATCAACTCTGAAGTTGTTAAAGAACACAAACTTTGGAGCCAAGTTGGTTGGGTTTGAGTCCTAGAATCAACATTATTAGTCTTCTGAACTTAGGCCAGCTTTTACACTTTGCTAAGCTCTAGCATCCTGCTATATATAACATGAAAAAAGTACCATTTACTTCTCAAGGTTGTTATGAGGACTAAATCTATAAAAAGTGCTTTTGCACAGTGCCAGGCACTTAGCCCTTGATAACTTATAGCTTTTGCGTATGAACATTGTTATTGTCACATCTCCATCATGAACCACATTATTATTTTGTTTGCTGTATCAATATAGAATTAGCTCAGTTTGGGGCACCTGGGTGGCTCAGGTGGTTAGGTGTTGAATTGACTTTTGACTTTGGCTTAGGTCATGATCTCCTGGTTCCTGAGTTTGAGCCCCACATCCCTGCTTGAGATTCTCTGCCTCTCCTCTCTCTGCCCCTCCCCTGCTCTCACTCTCTCACTCCGTCAAAATAAATAAAGAAACTTAAAAAAAAATAGAATTATCTCAGTTCAAATGTCTTCAGTTTCTTCCTTGATTTGGACAATTTCTGTGAAAGCCACTTATACTAACTCGACTCATCAATGGGATTTGCATACAATTAGAGAGGAAACCATACCCTCAAATTTTACCATGCTTTTAATTTTGTTTTACTGAATCAAATTTTTTTCCTCTTTGATACATGTTTCATTCAACATGTTCAAAGGAAATGTAGAAATTAATAAAACCTATTGGTTTGAGTAGTATTTTGGAGGACAAATTTGTCCCAATTTGTACTTTGGGAAGTGCCCCTTGTTAGGTACTTTTCTCAGAAGTCAGATATTAGAACACCTGGACATCTTTGGATCCATCTCGGTCAGTAGATGTTATACAGCATGAAATAATTGATTAATTGGCCTGAAACTTAGTGAAATTCTCTACCTTCTCATAAGGTGGATTCATTACTCACCTCAAAGATTTTGTCACAAAGATATGCCATAGGAATGCTTTTAGGTCACAGGTGTTCACATCTGAGTTATTTCCACTGGAGGTCTTTGATGGGACTCCTTAACTGGATAGACCGACAGAAGAATGGAAACAAATCTTACAGGCCAATTTTGAAGGCTTTTAATTGTGTGGATTTTGTAAAACATGTAGCTTATTAAATAGTTACAATATTTCAGGTTTAATAAATTTTCTTTTATTTATACAGTTTATTATTTACTTTGCTATGCCTTTAACTCTTGCTGAGGAAGTCTATGTTTATACGTATAGTTTCAGTTAGAGCTGTGCCGCTTGGTGTTTATAATATCACGTGTTCATTGTCATAGTACTCCCCCAAATTCTTCATGCGTAAAAATGACATGAGAACACTTTCTGAACTAACTTGATATTGGATGGAGGAAATAACAATTTCATTACCATAAGCCCAAAACTCCTTAGGAAATACCAAGGTTTTTAGTGACATCTCTGATTATGGTCCTAGAGATGGGATCTCCTACTTTTTCTCTTATGCACGTGGATCCACTGAGGAATAGTGTTCTTGTCTGCAGACCATCTTCATGTATGATTTTTCATCTCAAAATGCTGTCATGTATAGCCTAAGATTCATGGGTATTTATACCTTATAAACAGCTATAGGCAGACTTTGGGCGCAATTATCCTATTACTGGTACTTTTTATACTCTGTCATCTTGTGGATAAATCTACTGGAACAACATAAGTTTGTTCATACCTTTTCTTTATGTTTGAGTCCATGAGCTGGGAGTGCCTTTGGAATATCCTATAATAATGTGGTTTAAACCCTTAGTTATTAATGTTTATATAAAACCTTTTACTATCATATGAGTAAGTGTTGACAAGCAGCTTAATGGCAGATGTTCTAGTGGGATAAACTCATTTTGTGTTGTTATCCCTTGTCTTTATGTTATATGACTTAATACTTTTTTAAAAATATATGATTTTTGTATGAGTTGTATAAATGACTACTGTAAAGGAGGAAAAGATAGGCATTCATGTATATGCTGTCCTTAAGATCTTAATTATCACAAATTTGCAGAGCTCTGACTTACAAGCTGATCCTGCTCTACATTTATTTTCAGAAAAAAATGGTTAAGAAATAGTTACCAAATTGCTATTTTTTAACTCAAAAATATACCTTGAAAACCTTTTATTAGGCACATAGTTCTGCTTCATTATTTTGACTCCTGTACAGTGTGATAGATAATAATTTGCTATACCTCTATTTTTTAAAGTTTATTTGTTTTGAGAGAGTGAGCAAGAGAGCGCAGGAGCAGGGGAGGGGCAGAGGATCCCAAGTAGCCTCTGACCTATCAGCATGGAGAAACCATGAGATCATGACCTGAGCTGAAATCAAGAGTTGGATGCTTAACCTTAACCAACTGAGTCACCCAGGGGCCCCTGCCATTACCTCTACTGACAGACATTTAGGTTATTTACAGTTTTGTGCTACAATGCCTCAGTGAACATCCTCATATGTAGCCTCTTGTGTGTCAGTGTCACTTTTCCTTTAGGGTGTATAAAAGGAGTGTACTAGTTTGTATAGATTCTGTCAACTGACCGTTCAATTTATACTCTTATATTTGATATAACATGGTACTTATTTCCCTATGTATTAGACAAACTGGATACCAACTTTTTAATTCTTTCTAATCTGATAATGAGTTAAAATACCTTCTTTGTATGATTTTAACTATTTCTCTTTTTATCATTAATTTGATCTTCTTTCATGTTTATTTCTAATTTATACTTATTCTTCTATGATTTTCCTATTCACATTATTTGCTTATTTTTCTGTGTTTATTTTTTTACTGTTCACTCGTAGGGTGGTCTATTACTCAGTTGCGTATCTTTATTATTGGATTATGTGTCTTGTTTTTTTAAAATTTTTATTGTTTTGTTTTAAAGAATATGTAAGTGGGGGAGAGCGGCAGAGGGAGAAAGAGAATCTTAAGCACGCTCCATCCCATGACTCTGGGATCATGACCTGAGCCAAAATAAAGAGTTGAATGCTCAGTTGACCGAGCTCAACTCACTGAGCAAAGCACCTATTTTCAAGATGCCTAGTATTTTCAACTTTGATAAAAACTGGTGTCCTGTTAAACCATATACAATGCCTTTAATTCGTAAGCTATAATTGAATTCTCTGCATTTCAAAACTTGGCTGAAGCTTGATTTTGTGATAAAATTTGTTCGGAAACTTAGTATTAAATATTTAATCCCTTCCATTACTTATAGACACCTTAAATTTTATCTGTGGATTATGCCAGTCCTTCAGAGACATTTCTATGTGGCTTTCGGGCTTTTGGTTACTGTGGCCTGAACTGAAGGCAATTATTAATTTTAAAAAAGGTCCTGTAAAAGGTATTACATTAGTGTTATGATAGTATGACTGGATGAACAGTAACTAATTTTTCTACAGATACTATCAAGTTTATGATCATTAACAGTAAAACTATTTCTCAAATGTTGTCACTAGAAATATATGTTTTCTGAATAACTGCTTTTTAAACAGTGCCCATTGTGTACTTTGTTTCCTTCCTTACACCAGCTGCCAGAAATCTAAGAGCAAAATTTATAGCCCATCGGAATACAGGTGTGTTAATAATTGCTTTGGACCTGATGTATTTAAGATTTTATACTTTGTTAATTTTTTACAATCATTTTCTGTTTCTTACTTCCTTGCTTTTTGATAAGCATATTGTATATATAATTGTAAATTATGTAAAGTTTTTGCAAATGAATTTTATGTAAGTAGGTAGATACAACCTGCTTTTAAACAGTTATTATAGTGAAATTCATAATCTATCGTGCGAAAGCTTTAAAGGCTTGGGTCATGTCTAATTTTATATCATATAAAAGAAGGAAATAGCCTCAATTATTAAATGGAAAAAATATAAAGGATAATATTGTTCACACATCTAATATATTTACTTTTTAATGATATGTTAGTAAAGGATTAAAAAAGTGGACAAGTTTGTTTGTTGATGTTATAAAACATGACTAAAAAATCATTTTGTCATAGAGCTATTTTCTTTCATAAGCATGTTGGCCCAGTTATTATTGAACAAAATAGTATTTTGAGTAAAAGTATGAAATTTGACATATTAATAAATAATAAAGTAATGATTTGCAGTAATAGAAAATTGATTTTACAACTAGTTATTATAGGTGATTGTTGGGGATTGAACTGTGTTCCCCTAAAACACATGTTAAATCCTAAATCCCAGGATAAGGCAATCTTATTTAGAAACAGGGTAATTGTAGGTAAACAAGTTAGGATGAGGTCATGATGGATGCCTGGAATACTTACAAAGAGAAGGAAATCTGGACGCAGATACATGGAAGAATGCCATAAGAATACAGAGACTGAGATAGGAGTGATATGTCCACAAGCCAAGGAATGCCAAGGACTACAACCACCAGAAGCTAGGAAGAGACAAGGAAGGATCTTCCTCCAGAGACTTTGGAGAGGACATGGTCCTGTCAACAACTTGATTTTGGACTTGTAGCCTCTAGAATTGTGAGATAATAAGTATCTGCTGGTTTGAGCCATCTAAGTTTGTGGTAATGTGTTATGGCTGTCTTAGGAAACTCCTACAATGGTCATTATTTCTGTACATAATAATATTACAATCCAATGCCTAAGAGAGAACATATGAGGGAA
Organism: Cryptoprocta ferox; assembly: GCA_028646485.1. Lineage (NCBI taxonomy): Eukaryota > Metazoa > Chordata > Mammalia > Carnivora > Eupleridae > Cryptoprocta > Cryptoprocta ferox. The sequence continues at coordinate 64,261,265 of CM053560.1, read as the reverse complement.
TGGTAACATGTTGTGTTCTCCATTTCATTTCTATATAAGTGAGATCATAAAAGATGCATGTTTGTGAATAATCAGTCTAAAATGTTAAATTCTGATACAAATGTCACTAACACTGGAAATTTGGAAGAAAATTTGAAGAGGAAAATTTACTCCTCGAGCAAATGTCAAGAGAAAGTATCTGATCTCCAGAAATGAAGGTTAATTGTCATATTTTTTAAAAAGTGAGTATTGTATTTTTAATGCTAATAAGGGTTTTGTTCACAATATGACCAGAATAATTTACCATATTTGTTCATTATTTGTAGCTCTCTGTTGACATTTAAAAAAATCACTGGAGCTTTTATTTACTTTCAATTGACTGTTTTAAGAGACTATTATTTTTTTACTTACCATTAGGGTCTCAAAGGCTATCATTCACTATTCTTAAATTAAATGTCATAAGTGCAATTCCACTTTATGTAAGTAAGGAACTGCATTGTCTTATGACTGACAAGTCAATATTTGAATGACCTTTATTACTTTTGAAAGATTGATGCTCTTGGGCCAATTTAAAGAAACCAATTTAAAGAAGCATTACTGATTACTAGAGTGTGTTAGTAGCTTTTGGAAAGAAAATAAATAGTGTTTATTAGTTATTAGTTTCACAATATAGAGGTAGTATAAACTTTTGTGATCATATAGAAAGCCACCTTGGATAGATGATCTTGTCACTTTGGTAAGAATGGAAGTTTTATATTCAGGATTGTTTCTGTTTCCCTAAAACTTCATGTGAGACCTGCTGTAGTTGTATTTTTGCCTCAGGTACTTGTAACTTCTCCTTCACAATGCATCTCAGCCATAAAACTCATTAATCAAATTAAGTGCGAGAAGACAAGTTTCCCATGGCTTGATCTTGAGTTGTATTCATGACGATTAATCATTGCACAACATGCATGAGGTCATTGGGAAAATGTCATTCTCATAGTCCACCATTTAGGATCAAAGAGAGGAGTAATTGCAGAGTAATGGTCTAGCAAGAATACCTTTACAAATGGTTCATAGTAAGACGCCTAATGTCTTTAGAATGTATCAGTGAATAACAGTTTCCTTTCTTCTTTGGGGTTTTTAGCTATTTTCTCTGCTGAGATGTTTTACTTTTGGATGCTTTCATACTTGTATCTGGTTTATTAACAGTTTTTGCATAACTTTATTGGAGGAGGGTTTATTATAAAAATGATTCTGGCACATGTTATCTTATATTAGTATCTTATATTTGTGTAGCACTTACAGATTTTAAAGTGTTAATTACTCTACTACCAAATTTGATGATTTTTTTTCTTTTTGTGGTGAGTTCTTAGAGATTCATAGTTGAGGAATAATTTTGAGTAGATACTAGATTGGCCACAGTCTGAATTACTTAGTATTTCTGACACAATAGGATAAATAACAAAATCTAAAGCTACAAATGATAAACTTAATGGCCATGCATTTCACTATATGTAAATTTGACTTCAATTAAAAAAAACTACATGTGAAGATTTCCTAGTTAGTTTTTTAATAAAAAACTTAATATGCAAAACTGAGAGATTAAAACTTCCAAATATCATTTATTACATATTCCCAAATACTTTATAAATGGTCTGATTTCCTTGCAACATATGCCATTCTGAAATAATAAATAGAGGCATTTACCTGCAAAATAGAAATTACTATAATTATTTTCATGGAGAGACCCAGGAAAATAAGGACGTTTGTGATGGGGTACTTAACACATCTCTAGGTTCATTTCTCATGCTCTCTCTTGGTGCTCCGATATTACCAAACTATATTCTTACATTTATTTAATTCTTTCTACATTATCACATGCCTTAACATTATTGTTATGGAACTAACTATGCAATAACCTTGTCTTCAAATATGCACCTTCTGGGTACTCTCCATGTTCAACATTTTTTTTTTCTGCCATTCAGGGGATGTTTCTCAGTCTGTATCTTATTTTATGTCTCAGCAGAATTCAATGTGGATGACTCCTCCCTCCTCTGATGAAAATTCATCCCCACTGTAACACCACTATGTACTGATTTTCCTTTTGTCCACTTCTCCAAATTTTTTCTTACTAGCTCCTATACCAATTTTTCAGTTTTTCAATTCTACTTCTCAACAATCTGATTACTTCATCTTGGGACTTCTCTTATCTACCTATGAACTTTGGAGACAGACACCCTGTGTTCAAATTCCAGACTTAACATTTATAGGCTGCACAACTTTGGGCAAACACACTCTTGTGTCTCAGATTTATTATCTGTAAAATGGGGGTAATAATAGGACATGCTTCATAGGGATATTGTATTGAATGAGATAAAATAAACAAAATGCTTAGGACAGTATTTGACACTTAAGTGCAGTGTCAGTGCCAGAGATGCTTATACTTTCTCCTTAGAATATTTTCTCTAATGTCATGGCTTTAGTATTATTTCCACTCTGAAAAGAACCAAATTTATATTTTCTCTAAACTTTGCACAAGGATTTCCAATACATACTTAGTTTAACTGCAGTTTGATATTTCCACTTGTATGTCAAAAAGCATAACAGACTTCCTATGTACAACAAAATGGAAATCTTGATGTCTTTCTTTCAACCAATTTCATTCCCTGTTTTGACACTACCATCAATTTGATTGTTCAAGTAAACACCCTTGGAGTAATTTTTCTTCGTGCTTTTCTTTCTCTTACTTCCACATTCATTCCATCAACAATTCCTACTTGTTCTACCCTAGTGAATAGTTTGAAGCCATCCATGCCTCTGAATCTTTATTTCAGTCTGCCCAGTCAAAGCGACCAGCACATTTACCCAGCATTGTGTAATAGCAGCAAGTCCTCCTCCTTCTACTCCTGCCCTTTTGCAATTCATCTGCATGTATCTGCTCTAATAAACCCCCTGAAACACAGATCATGTCATCTAACTGTGCTGACCACATGGTAGAGATTCAATTGATACTTGTTGAATGAATTAATGTGTTATTAATTAGGTGGCATAGAATCTTAGTGGTTTTAAAAAATCACATATTGTCTCAGGATTAAGAGCTTACTATGAATCACAGGACAGAGAGTTATGAGACAGAATAACCTGGAGACAGGAGATATGCTTAAAACAAGATGGCTAAGGAAGTTTACTCTGAGCAGGTGTATTTTAAAGTCTGTTTGTTTGGAGGAGAGAGAGAGAGAGACAGACAGACAGACAGACTATAAGCCAGGGAGGGGCAGAGAGAGAGGGAGAGAGAGAATCCCAAGCAGGCTCTGTACTGGTAAGCACAGAGCCTGACATAGGGCTCAAACACACCAACTGTGAGATCATGACCTGAGCTGAAACCAAGACTCTGCCACTTAACCAACTGAGCCACCCAGGTGCCCCCGAGCAGGTATATTTCAATAGACACTCGTACACTGAGAAAGATTTACTCCAGTCAAGACTACAAAAAACTCTGGGCAGAGGATCTCTGGGAGGAGAATCTCTTCCCTATTTCATGTGCCTGAAACTATGTAAGGAAGAGGAATAACTTTGGAAATTAGTCAGGGGACAGATCTTGCTGGACCTTAGTCTGGTAATTGGTAGTGAATTTTTATTAGCTACAGTCAGACCAACCATTTTTAGCAGGGGCATTACACAATCCAATTTATGTTTGTAAAAGATAAGGGATTGGCTTCTTTGTGGAAAGACTGGAAGGAAATTAGTGAAAACAAGGATACTATTTGAAGTAGGCCAAAAGAGAGAACAGTCACAGTGGGGATACATTTTGGAGATAAAATCAGGTATCAAGAGCACTTGCTGATGTATGGCCACGGAGAACAGGGAAAGGGAGCAATTAAGGATGATTGCCAGGTCTTTTGCATTTAGCTACTGTGTAGATATTGATGCCAGTTAATAGTCTGGGTAGTGAGAAATTACATATTTGCCAATGGAGTTAAAAGTTGGCATTAGAGATATAGATTTGGAAATAATCAAGATTTAGATGGTACTCATGACCATGGAAATAACTGAAATATCCTTGAAAGAAAGTAGTGAGGAAAGAGAGGAGGAACTCCTTGATAGAAAATTCTTCTCCACCAGTTTCTTGCATGGTAACACCTTCATAATCTGCTTGGCATACTCCATCATTTGTAACAAAAAAATGGCTACCTCTACTGCTACCTCTACTTTAAATAATGATTATTTAACCAACATTTATCAAGTGATTATTCATACCAAAGATACTTTACTATGTGTGAATGCATTATCCCATTCAACCCTCATTAAAACAACTCTGTGAGGTAGATACTATTATACTATTTTAAAGATGAGAAACCTACAGAGACCCTGGGCGGCTCATCGGTTGGGGTTCTGACTTGATTGCAGCTCAGGTCATGATCTCAGCATTTGTTGAGATCAAGCCCTGCACTGATAGTGCCAGAGCCTGCTTGGGATTCTCTCTCTCCCTCTCTCTGCCCCCCTACCCCTGCTCATGATCTCTCTCTTCCTTTCTGAATTAATAAACATTTAAAAAAAAGTTTAAAGATGAGAAGCCTAAAGTAACTTACAACTGGTTACCAATGGAAATGGAAGGTGAGCCTAGACTGTTAGCTGTTAAAGTATATGGATGTAATTTCTACATTGTGTTTTATATATAGCTGGTATTTTATCTTCACAGTATATTTTGTATATGTTCAATAGTATAAATATGACAAACAAAAGTAAACAGGACTCTAAACAGAAATTCGTACGTATTTTCTTTGTCTTTCTCCTTTACTAAAATACAAGCAAGTTGAAGGTAGAATTCATATATTACTGAATTATATAGCTTCCAGGCCACCATGGTGTCTGACGTGTAGCAGACATTATACAGATACTTGTTACATGATTAAATGAATATCGATCCTTGATTTTGAGGGCTAAGTCTTATAAAATTTTAAGTTATTCTGCTTAATCTCTTGTTTGCATATCCATATACTCACTTGTTCAATGGGAGAAGTGGAATCCAATTTTCATAAATGGAATTTGGAATCTAAGCTCTGAATGAGTTTGCTAGATGTATGCTTTGCTGTGTGCATCTTCTCTCTACCAAAATTACTTTTTCAAAGATTACCTCACCAAAATATCATGCTGGTTGTTTATTAAATTATTTTATGTAATTTGTTCTAAGTTGTTATTTCATGCAATTTGTTCAAGCCTATCTTTTTTTTATGGATTCCCCACCATTTTGAAGTAGTCTTCTATTACTAAGAATTTAATTTCATGCTGCTCTCAAGTATCTTGAATGGAGACCAAAATGTGTGTGACTTCTGGAATGGTAAAATACTAATTTTGTATAATTCACCAAAGATAACTGTGTTAAATGTTCCTTGCTGTAAAAATGCAAGAGAAAAAAGATAAAGAAATATTCTTTTTAAGTAATACTCAGCAAACCACCTTTTATTGTTAGAATTATGAAAGAATATAGTTTAAAATGGACTAGAATTATTACTGAATTAAAAGATAAATTGTCTCTATTTTAACAATGACTGGTTTCTGCTTCAGAAAAGTTGACATCATTACAATGTTTTTCTTTGTCAGGCAATTTCCAGTTTCTGTTATTAAGAAGCTTTCATTGCTTTGACACACTTTCCAAAATGCATACTGTTTTCCCATATAATTGAAACCAAAATATCCCAAAACAAAATGTTTCCATGCAGTGCAATATTGTACAATCATTAGGATGTATCTATTATTTCAAATGTACAGAGCAACAACTTCGTCTATTTTATTTGCAGGACACTTTTGCTTTCTTCCTTTCCCCCAGGTATAAAAATATCTAAGCTGGGATGCATAGTTAGTGGGCTCTTTTTGGATACACAAAGAAGTAACTGAAGGCAATTTATACTCCTAAGGGGTTTTGATTTGGAAATAAACTTTAAATTGAACAATCTCATTTTTACCTACTCTGTTTTGATACCTAAGAATATATACTTGACAGTCAAACTTCATCATAATCAATCATTCACCAAAAAATTTATCAATACATTTACCATAACAACCATTTTTTTCACATGCCATCAAGTTAACTTTTATTATTTCCCCCAGAATATTTATTATTTTACTTTTTTAGATTTAATTCAAGTTAGTTAATGTACAGTGTACGTTACCAATTTAGCCCATTCCCTGACCCACTTCTCCTTTAGCAACCCTCAGTTTGTTCTCTGTATTTAAGGGTCTCTTTGGTTTGCCTCCCTCTGTGTTTTTATCTTATTTTTCCTTCCCTTACTCTATGTTCATTTGTTGTTTCTCAAATTCCACATAAGTGAAGTCATATGATATCTGCTTTCTCTGACTTATTTCACTTAGTATAACAGACTCTAGTTCCACTCACATTGTTGCAAATGGCAAGATTTCGTTAATTGTTGAGTAGTATTCTATTGTATGTATATACACCACATCTTCTTTATCCATTCATCAATCGATGAACATTAGGGCTCTTTCCATCATTTGGCTATTAACTTAACCATTTTCTAAAGACAACTTGTATCTGGCAGGAGGTGAGTCACTTCTGATGTTTTATATCCTCTAAATAACTACACCCCAGTCAGTTCTATCACCAGGGATATCATAAATCATAAAGTGATTTTATATTTGTGGCCACCCGATTGGCCACTTGCTTACCTTTATTTTTATTTTTATTTATTTTTTTACATCTAGATTCATTGGCTTACCTTTAAACTAGCTCTTCTATTCAGCACACAAAAGGACAGATAGATTTAACTTTTCTAATTTATTACTTGCTATTCCAACTCCTTTTCTTTTACTTCTGTGGAACTTACTTCTCATCCTCATTATGAACTTTAGCCTCTCCATCTGTGCAGTCATATTGTTCTACTTTTGCTTAACTGGAAGTTTTACCATAATCAACCCTTCAAAGAAACTCTTAACATTATCAAGTATCTTATCTCTTTGATTTAGTGTCTCCAGACTTATTACGATTACCAACATTATCTCAAATAATCTCTTCCTTCCATGTGTTATACTCCATACCCAAGCTGGATGGCTATATTTAAGAGTATTATTAACCATATGTAGAAAGTCCACTATAAGTACATAGTAGTTAACTTTATCTTGATCTACATCAGAACAATTTTATTTTTCTCAGAAATCTTTTTATTCCCTGCCAAATTTTCCACTACAGTAAGTTCAGAATTTGCATAACCTTAAAAATCAAACTTACATTGGTTCTCAACATAGGCAACAAAGTATCTCATCTCCTATTTTAAAAATCAAAGAAACTGAAGTAGACTGCCTGATTCTACCCTCCCTTTATTAAAATGTATCTATGTATCTAACTATGATTAATATTTTATATTTTATAAGAAAAGGTCCTCCTCCTCCTTAATGAGCTTCACCATATCTGTGTGCTCTTGCTATATCCCCTTGAATCCCCCCTGTGCATTATTTAATTTATTTATTTATTTTGAGAGAGAGAGAGAGAGAGAGAGAGAGAGAAAGACAGCACATGCAAGCAGGGGAGAAACAGAGAGAGAGAATCTCAAGCAGGCTCCACATTGCGAGCACAGAGCCCAACATGGGAGATCATGACCTGAGCTGGAATTGAGAGTCTGATGCTTAACCAACTGAGCCACCCAGGCGCTCCTCCCTTGTGAATTATTATCTTTCACTGTGTCATCAATCTTTCCCCATTGGATCATCTCCTTTTATCTACAAGGGACTAAGGAATCTTCCAGCCTGAATATACTCCTGTTTCTTCCATTGTCCTCTTTTCCACACACAATTGTCTTTCTTTTCCTACCATTCTGCAGAAACTGCTTTCTGGAAGGGGACTAATGACTTCTCCATAGTATTTCATCTTTTGACAACCTGTTCTCCAAGCTGCATCTTCCCTTGGCTCTCTAGTACCATCTCCTCCAACCTCTCTGGTAATTATTGTTACCCCTTCTTTTTGTATCTTTTTTTGTCTTGTCCTTTACAATAGATGTTTACCATAAACTTGTTCTGAGCCCTCCTCTCTTTTCTTCAATGCTTTGTTTCTTTACATATTGTTTCTATGTATATTTATCATTTTTATATACATCATCTCTAAATCACTATCCAGGTCTACATGCCAGGTGAGGCTCTCTAGCTATTTGCTGAACATATTACATATCTGCTTAAGGCCTTTAATTTATTAAAGCATTAAAGGTCTTCTACAATCTGCCCACAACATGAATGCTCTTCATATCACAGTAAGTAGCCCCTTCATCCACTTGACACGTTTCGTTAAATTTTAACAATTTTACCTTTCGGCAAACACTTGTTTAAAAAAACAAGTGATCTTCGTCATTTTCTATTTGTTCCTGAATCATCTTCTCTCTGAAGTACTCATGGCTCTTCATGGGTGAGCACATGTGCCTCTCACCTTGAATTCTCCCTAAGCAGAATGAGATATTCCCTTCCTCTGGAAGCTCAGTGTTTTCTTATCTTCTTCTTGTTTGTAACCTACATACAATAGTCAAATCTCAAAGTTGGTGTAAAGAAAGACTAGCAGTTTTACTCTCTGAGTTCTACTGGTGTTTTAGCTATTTGTGTTCAGAGCTCAACCTCCAGACCAGCGACTCCTAGAGTATAGAAAAGGAGTTTTCTTACCCAAGTTTACATTCCTCCAAAGTTTCTGACATAGTGTTTTTTCATCTCCTATAGACACATTTAATATAAATATGCAGGATATATAAATATTCAGTTTGCTGTACATGAACGTCTTACCATTTAGGTAAGAAAAAATGACCTTGTTTTCTCTCTTTTCATTCTTACTTAGTGAACAAATTTCTACATATTCCTGTAAATTTGCTGTTCTGACTTTATTAGTCTCCTGCTTACCACTGGGAATGCTGTCAAAATACATCAATACCTATTTCCCTTTCCATTAAAAAACTCTGGATACAGACCCTTAAGTTCAGAGAACAAACTGAGGGTTCATGGGGGAGAGGTGGGGAGAGGGGAACATGGGTGACGGGCATGGAGGAGGGCACTTGATGGGATGAGCACTGGGTGTTGTATATAAGCAATGAATTATAGGAGATTACCCCTAAAACCAAGAGCACACTGTACACACTGTATGTTAGCCAATTTAACAATAAATTATATGAAAAAAAACCAACTCTGGATATAAATAGGCTGTTAACAGACTGTTACCAAAATTTTCAAATGGAAGAAAAATCCTCCACAACATTTTTAACTGATTGGTTATCACTGAGTTCTGCAAAGGGATGGGCTGTATCTACTTTCTGTCCAGTAGAACATGCTATGGATAGAAATACTATTTATTTTTTAGGTGGGTACACTATCATAAGGTTTAATTTAGAAATTTAAAGAGTTTGGTAAATGGTACATTTAAACCAACAGATGCTTAAGAAATGTGGAGTGGCCAGTATTGGCTAGTGTCAATGAAACAACAGGAAAATATTTATTTGAGACCAGTAATCATATAGTTCATTATAGGCTTAACAGAAACTAATGAGATAAAGGATTGAAAGAAATAAGATACTGTATTTCTGGTTCAAATAGATGTAGTAATACATCCTCAAGGTATGAATATTAAGGTCTCATACTGACAGAAATAGATCTCCAAAGAAAGTGTGGAGGTGCTTTTTTAAATGTGACATGTTCTGCGGAAGGTATCTTACAGATTTCTGTAGTTCATGTGGGAGAAAACACTAAATAACCTGGAGTACATTAAGAACAAATAATGAAACAATTTCAGTCTGAAACAGACAAATCACAAAGAATTGATTTCGATCAACCTACTCTTGTATTTACCAGTGAGTGCAAGCATTGTAATTATTACAGACTTTATTTGGAATAAGTCCTGGAGTCACTTAGGTCATTTATTGAGAGATTAAAATAAAATTCAGTGTATCCTGGCTGTGAAAAAGAAACAAATCATTCTTTATTTTTCCAATGAAATAATTTCTAATTGCATTTAGATGCAATTAAATGCTCAATAAAAGTTGCTCAGGGTATTATGGGAGGACAAAAGGAGATTTGACCACAAAAGCATTTACATGAATAGCAACAGGGAATGCACCATAGGATCAGAATTTGGCAAAGCTGACACCAATAAATGGGAAAAAAAGGAACCAAAACATTTTTTAAAAGAGTAGTTTCGACAACTTACATATATTTTCTTGTGAGCAAAGAGAAAAGGGGACTAAAAGTCCATAGTTTAAGTAATAATGGCTCTGATTATTATTAATTTATGTAATTTCTACTTTAACAGAAAAAGGTTTTAAAAAATTTATAAACAGTAGGCAAGCATTTTAGATTCAAATCACATACACCATATTCATCTCCTATACCTATAGTCTCACATACTGTGGCAGGTGGTTAAAGATTATTCTGTTGCATTCCTACCTACGGATACATAGCATTATAATGCAGATTTGCTTTCACTTGTTTCAAACACCTTCAAATCCCACAGGGCAGAGCAAAATTTTCAGTGGTCATTATTGCACTTGCTTTATAATCACCACCACTCATACTCCTTATTGAAAGAAGTGCCAATAAAAAGATAATACATAAATATCAAATTAAATGTCTTATATTGCTAATAATTTACCTTAATTTCCCTTTTGTTGGAAAAAGAAATAATGTACCTGTTGTTTCTTAAGATTCTGAATGACTGTTGTTGCATGATACACACACTTGCTGAAATGGCCCCAAACTTAGAGCTGCGTGCATACATTTCTGGTCTTTATTAAACCTGTTAAAAGGAGTGTAGCTCAAAGACACATAAATGACTCCTGCTAGCCATTTCATTCCCTTCAAATATGACATTTGATTGGGGATCCAACCTAATTATACCTCAGTCTAAGATGAGATTCATAATTTTTGTTTCTTGGCTTATGATTATGAAAAATAATACCAAATTTCCCCAAAAAAACAGAGACAAGATTTGGGGGACAAGCCTATATGGCTTCATCATTTAAACTTAATTTGGACTTCAAATTTATTTCAACAGACAAAATTTAAAGATTTAATTATCTGAGAAGAATCATCTCAAAATGCTCAGGAGGTATATGTCATGGCATTTTACAAAACCTAAAGTTTTGAGAATCTAAGTAAGTTTTGAATTTCACAGCAACATTTTTTGGGACCCAAACATAAAGCCTAAGATATGCTTAAGGTTTTAGAAAAAAGCTCAACTGGGTGTTATATGTAAGTGATGAATCACTAAATTCTACTCCTGAAACCAATATTACACTATATTTTAACTAACTGGAATTTTAAAAAAATTTAAAAAAAGAAAAGAAAAAAGCTCACTGCCTAACACATTCTAGAGATCCTCTCATCACATACGTGATTTTCTGAATTTTTTGTTTGCTTATTTCAAACATTGTACTCAGCATTCACAATGAGTCTATATAAGGAATTTACAGTGTACATATAGAACTGAAAATACATGGTTGACTTGATGTAGCAAAGTCTTGTTAGAAGGAGAGCAGTGATTATACTTTATTAAGACAGGGGACATTATTTCACTGAAAAATCAACATTGATTTGGACAGTGAGATCCCTGGACTGCCCTTAAAATTTCAGTATAGTTTCACAGGGTTTTACTAGCTGAATAACTTGCTCTATATGCATTAGAATGTTTGTACAAGTGATAAATCTACCTATTCTTTTATCTTTGGAGATGGCTCTGGAAGGAAAGGCTATATATTTCATGAGATAATATAGAATAAAACTAGCACCATGTTTTTATGATCTCTGAGAACAAAAAGATAGAACAAGATGAATTTAGCCAATGACATAACAGAGTATCTGTAAGAAAAAAATCTGTTAGTGTTAACGACTCAATCATAACTTGAATACAAATGTTGACTTAGTTTCTCTGTTCAATTTATAGGACATTTTGTGGGTTGGTGACACTAGTCTTTTAGTTGTAATTATTTTTTAGCAAGTGCTAAATCAATGGAATTCATTGTATTTACTTTTTAAATTTCGGTAAAAGGCAATTGAAAATTACATGTTAAAAATTTCAATGAGTAATTTCAGTCCTCTTTAGCTCTGGCAATCATTAAATTGAATATGTAAGGGGATTTAGGAATAAGAGATTAATGTCATCAGCCATTTCCTTACTACCGCTGATGTGAACATAAAATATTACTGTACATATTCTAAAAGCAATAGGAAATGATTTTACAGAAAATGGCAGATATTTGATTATGCAGGTTACTCCTCCTAAACTTCTCTACCCCATCCCAGCAATAAAACAAAAACTTAACATCCTAAAACAAAGAAAACTATAACCAATTCCCAGAAAATTAACCTTATCAACTGGAAAGTTTGAAAAACCAAATCTCAGGTTTATCTAACTACAAATCACTATTATACCAGTAGAGGGAAGATGAAGATTCGGGTACCCTATAGAAGTCACTTCCAAAGGTGGCTTCTACAACGTCATGTGATCTAAACAAATGATCATAACTAGGGAGATAACTATTAGCTTAAAAAACTTAAAAGGGTAATCGCAACCTCCCCAAATAAAGGCAACATTCTGAAGAACTTTGTTAAACTTGTATACTCCATGTAGTAAATAAAAAAAAAAGTTTTGTAGAATGAAATAGAACAATGGGAAACGAACTTCTTCATCTATATGAAATGATATTCTTCCCCTTTCCCTTTCTGTTCCTGCTATCCTGTTCTTTTTAAAAATTTTTGAATGCATCATACTCCCTTGTCTTCATCCATTCAAGAATAATGTTTTCTCCATTTATAACCATCAACACCATTCCCGATGTGCTGATTCCCATTCATCTTTAAGTAGACATTGCTGGCTTCCCAGGCTGGGTTAAGTCTCCTTCTTATCATCCCATACTTTCTTATTTTAACATCCTCACAATTTATTTACCTACTGTCTATTTTATCACTATCCTATAAGCCCAGCAGGGTTGGGGACCAAATATACTTCATTTAGTGACTGATGGGTCTAGTACCTCGTATACTACTTGGCACAGTTTTTGATGTATCCATTTATCTAGCTGTTAAATGAAAGAATACATAGAAGTTGACAAGGTTATCCGTTCTCAGTAAAGTTCCCCCCTTATAAAAATTTGTAGCAAGAGGGATTTAGAGTTATTATTACAGACAAAACCATTAGAATCTGAAGAGGTTAAATGAGAAGCCCCCATGACGCTTTAAGTTATCAGTTAGTGGCAAAGGTTGGACTGGTTCTCTGTTAGGTTCACCAACTAGGTTTGTTCTTTTAGCCAGCAGACCACTGGCACATGAACCACAGAAGCTGTTCAAATGCATAACGTTGGCCTGAGGAGTTCCCATTCAATAGGCAGAGCCAAAGAACCTATTAGACACAGTGAATATAGGGCATGGGGCCTACACATTTTCAGGGGCCTATGAAAATACTTCAGTATTTTTAAAAATAAGAAAAAATATGAACTTTTAGGCTAAAAATAAAAACTTAAATATACAATATTAATATATTTGTCTTTATACTAACACATATATAAACAAATTATTTTCAGTATGTTCTTACAGAGAAAGTGGCCCATGGAGGAAAAAAGAAGGCAAGTTCCACAAAAGTCATAAAATGGTCCTGTGAATAAGACTGAGGTGAACAATTTTAGGAACTTTCTCAAAGGATTTTGAAGAAGGTAGCCCTTAGGACCATGTTTGAGCTGTACACTTGGTTTTTCTGTTTTAGTCCTGACTTAGATTTATTGAAGAATTGTTATGTAATTTTGTAAAGAAAAAGATCCCTTTATTAAAAACATTGTTAATATAGAAGATGATTGTAATACACAGAAAGGATGTAAACTTATCTTTGTCACATTAGGAATAAACACATTAAATCAAAGTAGCAGGTAACTTCATTAGTAGAGATATTGAAATTACAAATGACATTTCAGCTCACTTCACAGAGTAAAAAAAACATTTTCATTATGACTGAGTAGGATTTAGTACAGCCAAGAAATTCTGGCATAACACAGGAGAGATTATTAATTCATTACATTAGTAGGAAATATAGTAAAAAATCATATTATCTCAATAGATAATAAGATGATAAAATTCTATATCTATTCATGATAAAAACACCAAAAACTATATTTGGAGTATTTCTTTCTTAGCATGACAAAGAATACATATTTAAAACCTAGAGCTAGCATTATACTTAATGGAGAAACATGGTTAATGTACTCTGTACTGATTCTTACTTAATAACATACCAGAACATACCGAGCCCTAACTATTCAAAAAAGAAAATAATTAAGATACAAATACAGGAAATTTTTAAAAAATAGAACAAGCTTTCTGTGAATACAATCATTATATACCTACTCAAGAAAGTAAACCAAAAAATATCCAAGGCAATGAAATGATAGAATAACAAAGCCACGAAAACAGCTAATATCAAGGTACACATGGAAACAAGAGTGACAAGACAGAAATATTAGAAGCTTGTAGTTCCACTTTTTCCACACCCATTTCAAATTTATGGTGATTTTATATGATGTACTTTGAACTAGATTTTGAAGCCAAGATAGAGCTAATGCATTGGCATCTCCAAATTATCAGCACACAAGTCACCATCTGTACATATGCTTTGTGGGAGAAGGGGGACATTTGTTCCTGAGCGCGAGCTCAACCACGCATAAACACAAATGCATGCACATAAAACACACACCCACTCACAAGCACACACACAAAAACACAAACATACACATTATATGTTTGCACACGTGCCCCTGTCCTCTTTTAGAAGACTATCTGGCAAACGTCCATAAGGAGTAAAACCAGAATTTTCGTGGACAAAAGCTAGATGGTGATGGGAGTAAAGTTCACATCCCCATAGTCTGGCTACGAAATCCATGCTATTAATCACCGTACTTTGGGTCCACCTCTATAACCTGAGAGTGAGAATATCTGCCTTAAAGGGGATTATTGAGGGTTATGAGTGATAATATTCATGAACTGATTAACACAATGCTGGCACATAGTACACACCTACTGTGTTGCACATTGTTATTTCATCACTACTCATTTTCACATAATGTCACTATCTAAAATTCATAGGACAGTTCCACAGCAGTCTACAATTACTGCTGCTTCTCTAAATTTTAAGTGCTTGGAGACTCATCAAAAGGAGAAACTTGTAACTATCGAAGATCAAGTATTTTATTCCTAGACCACTACAACATAGTGGTGATTGTCAGGGGAAAATGTGTTCAGTCCACTGTCTGGTCAGGCTGAGTGGTAGTGAAAGGGAGTGGTGTAAGTAAAGTCAGGGGCACCTGAGTAGCTTCAACTCTTGATTTCTGCCCAGGTCATGATCTCACAGTTCATGAGTCCAAGCCCTGCATCAGGGCCTGGGATTCTCTCTCCCGCTCTCTCTGCTCCTCCCTGCTCATTCTCTCTCCTCCCCCCAACTCAAAAACTAAATAAACATTAAAAAGAGGTAGTAAAGTCAGTAAGTATAAATGTGGAGGAGCAATGCTTCAAAGGGATAGAGAAGAAAGGATTGAATGTAAGATCATAACAAGAGCAGTAGGATTTGCTACATTTGGTTTGAGGAGTTCAAAGATGCTGTAGAGATACTACAATAGGGAAACTCTTGTTCTGCAAATACTGAGGAAAATCTGATAAAGCTGTTATTTAAGTGTTGAGGTTGAAGAGACAGCAGGGTATTCAAAATCAATATTATCAAAATGAATAACGTAGATTTGATATAGTGTAAAAAAGTTTTAGACCTTGAATCAGAAGACTTGAGTTTATTGGAGAGCCTGCCACACATCATTTCACTTGAGTACCAATTTTCACAAGTGTAAGAGAGAGAAAATAATTCTTATCTAAGAGAGTTGTGGATCACAAATGATACAGTATTTATTTGCCTTAATCTTTAATTGCAAAAGTTTTTCAGTGTAAGAATTGAAATACCATCCATTTATCTCCATAATAAAACATTTGTGACCTGTTTCCAGGATTGGCTATTGAGGATGTAGTTTTATTTTCTAACGACTTGCCTAGAACCTAGTAAAAAGAAATTTAAGGAATTTAAAAAAGTGGATATTGACTTCTGTCTGCAAGAAATAAAGAAAGCCTAATAAAATAATTCCATATGTGGTTGATAGACAAATAAGTAGGTAATATTTATTACATGCATACATTTTTTTTCTGTCTTTGGCTTTATGTTTTTCTTCCATACACTCAGCCTGACAGTTGGCTTAAAACTCTTGATTATCAGGTTTACTCAATGTGGAATTATTTTTACCCCAAGTGCAGTTGTATTAGGCTAATAAGAATGTTGCGGGATCTGTTTATTACCTTGGCCTACTCATTAATGAGACTCATGTGGCTTTCAGTGTGTAATTATCCACCTTAAGGGAATGAGGTGGTTTCCTGCCTGGGAGTCAATCTGGCTACCAGGGAAGAGTAGCTTTATTCCATCCTAGCAGTTCTATTCTCCTTGGAGATAATAATATAAGTGACATAATATCACGCTCATAATTCTCAGCATATTTTATCAACATCAACTGATTTATATTTAACAAGGTTGTTTGCTGGTCTGAGTATCCAGTTACTAATGTAGTTTTGAAAAAAGTGCCTTTTGAGGATAAAAGCTAAGGAAATTAGACAACGGCCCTGGAATTAGAAAATAGTGTAAGTTATCCATGATGCTGTCTTATTTAAATAACTCATAAAAATGATAGGTAGTTTTTTTTGAATTGCAATAGAGCTCCATTCTCAAAGTGTTATTACTAGTCATTTTTAAGGAACATAGTATTCATTTTCTTGAGAAATCTACTTAAAATGCTGTTTAGGTACTCAGGTCCATGAAAATATGTTGACTGTTTAATGGACTGGAACTATATGTAGGAATACACTTATTTCACAC
The DNA here is from genome assembly GCA_028646485.1 of Cryptoprocta ferox. NCBI lineage: Eukaryota > Metazoa > Chordata > Mammalia > Carnivora > Eupleridae > Cryptoprocta > Cryptoprocta ferox. The sequence goes on along the minus strand of CM053560.1, from coordinate 64,244,383 downwards.
AAACTAACCTCAGTGAAAAATGTATGCCAAATTTCAACTTTGATATTACAAAATATGGCATTGAGAAAAGAAACCCATTCCATATTCGCTTAACTCTCATCCATAGAGAAGAATTAGTCTCCTCTGGTCCCTGGACTAGTAGCAGTTAGGAGGACAAAGGTGTTATATATTCTAAGGCACAGATTGGTAAGCTTTTTTATGTAAAAGGCCAGATAGTAAAGATCTTGGCTTTGTGGGCCAAGAGGCAAAATCAAAGCTATTATCCAGGTATTTATAAACAAGAGAAAACAAACTTCAACATTTTTTTTATTGACAAGTTAAAATTATAAAATTCAGTTCTACTGATGAGAAGAATGGACTTCTATTTTAGGGTAGTATTTTGCTTAATTTTGTTTCAGTTAATATTTTCTATCACCAAAGTTAACTGCAAATATTCATCTATTAAAGCTGATCTGTAAGGAGATTTTACATATTTCATCTTTAAAAATTTTTCACACAGATAAGGATTGACAAATACCAACGGCAGTCCTTGAGTTAGCGCCTTAAACATTTTTTTCCACTTAGAAGGCATTTACAGAATTCTATTATTCTTCTGTCATCAGCCATTTACCAGGTCATTACTGTGCAGATTAATTACTTCCAACAGAAAATTAGGTGGAAGCTTCTCAGTTGCACAGTTAAGTGGATTCTGAAATACAGAAATTTCTTCGGCACTTGCATTGAGGTCTGAAAATGCTACTGAAATTGTAGTTTGAGTTTATAACCACTAAAATATTTTGTGCAAATGGACATCTCACCTCTGTTTTAACTTCTGATATTGTGGGAAGTGTATAAAGCAACACACAGTGGCTGCTGTTATAAATGGCAATATTTTGTTCTTTTTTATGGCTGAATAATATTTCTCTGTGTTTGTGTGTGTGTGTGTGTGTGTGTGTGTGTGTGTGTACCACTACTTCTTTATCCATTTATCTGTCCATGGACACTTGGGCTGCTAAGACTTCCAATATGACCTTGATGTTTTTTCTTATTTATTGATCTATTTTCTCATTTATTGATCTAATTCAGTAACCAAATAATCTACACTCCACTGTGTCTTAAAAATACAATATAACAAGCTCACTTTCCTTTCTTTTTCTGTTTAATGCATATGCACTGTAATAAGAATAGTAAAGGTCATGGGATGGAGATATGTGTGCACTTGAAGCACTGAGAATTTCTAACTGCATTACTATGATGGTAGTGCCTTGAGCAGTAGTGTGAACCACTGAGAGAGCCACACATGGTCTCTGTAGTCCAAACAGCCTTAGAAAATAGGCGATAAAGGAGTATGGCTGTGTTCCAACAATAAAGCATTTATGAATACTGAAATATGAATTTCATACAATTTTCACATATGAAATATTATGCTTTCTCTCAAATTATTTACAAATGTATGCACCATTCTTAGCTCTCAGACAATATTTTAAAAGGTGGCAGATGGGATTTGGCCCATAGGCTGAGGTGTGCTGACTCCTGATCTTAGTGATGTATCTAGAGAGGGTGAAGGGGAGGAATCAATGTTTCACAGAAAGATGAACACCTAGGGCTAGGCCAATACTCTTTTGAGTATTGCCATGTATTCTTCTGAGACAGGGCAAGTCTGTGTACGTGTGTGTATTGTGGGTGAACGCAGGTGTACATATAGGTGAGTGTATATGTGTACACATTTAAGTGTACGCATATACATGTGTTCATGTCTACGTGTGTGGGTAATTATATGCACATATGTGTAAGTGTTGATGCATGTTTGTGTGTTTATGTACAAGTGAGTAAGAACTCAGGACCAAATCTTACCTTCTTCCTACAAGGTGTATGAACAAATTGTTGTATGTTGATATTTTAAAAATGGCATATGTTAGTTATATCTAGTTCAAAACTATACTTTGTCATCCTCTTCCAAAAGAGTCTAGATATGTCCCTTTCAATAGCACTGCTCTTTTGACCAGCTAGCTGGAAACTGAATTGCTACATATGTATCCAGACCACTACACCACATTTAGTGCCAAAATTTAAATGTCCACAACTCCAAGCCATGTCTCTATTTATTCCTAATTTTAAATAAATCTTATCTTAAAAGGTATTTCTTCCTAGGAGTTATGCAACTTAATTTGTCTTCTAGCTTCAACTTTTGTTTTCTCTTTCAAATATGTTAGCTTTCTGAAGTGTTTGGAGGCACTCTGGATAAATGGGGAAAATATCAAGTGAAAAAGTTTTTTTTTTTTTCCATCCTGTATGACTATATGCAGGGGGTGACAGGTCAGCACACATTTTCTTGCCAATTCCATATGTGAAATTCATGGGATACTCAGAAATAGTGTGTGCCTCCCTCTACTCAGCTGGAAAGTTGGATTTTAAAAAACGGCGTGCCAAGAGAGTATGGAAGGTATGGGGCCTGGCAATTGAAGGTGACTATAGGAGACTCCCAACACATCACATGTTTCAAATGATGAGCACTCCAAGTAGTATAACAAGGAGAGAAAGGTTATTATCAAATACAGCCTTAGTCAACAAGAGGATTTCCTGCTGTCTGTGGACATGGAGGGATGAGAAAACACGAAGTCGCAGTGAGTACTGTTTGCTCCAAGATATTTAGAAGTAATTTTATCATAAAATTTACTTCTATACTGTAAGCTGCCAGAAACTTTGGAAAGGAAACAAAGCTATGAGTAAAGGAAGAGTCCCTGGATCCATCATGTATAAGTCTCTTCTAATATGTATTTTTTACTAAACATCTAATTATTTCAGTTCTATGGGCTTTTTGGGGGGGGGGGACAGGGGAATTTTTGATTTCTGTTTATATAAAAATATTATCTTATTTCTGAGAAATATTCTAATGATTGTTTTACCCTTTTTTGAAATTATAGCATTTTTTTCTTATGTTATGCCTCTAGTAACACATGGCAGAACAGGAAATCAACTTGATAAATAATATATCAAAACTTTCACCTTTCACCAGTGATTCGCCTGGCTCAAAGAGGACAGATTTTTATCTATAATTAAAGATAAAAGAAACTGCTGGCTCCCAAATACATATATGTAGCTGTGCTTCCCGAAGACAAAAAAATGTCAGCCTGATTAAAACAAGAGTGAATATACCAACTGTTATTTGTAATTCTAAATAAGTATGGAGAACACAACATATTAGAGGTTATATGGGAAAGGTGTAAAGTCCTACAGTTATGATATTGGTGAATGATCTTTATTTTTTAAAGTTTATTTACTTGAAGACAGAGAAAGAGAAAGAGAGAAAGAGAGAGAATATGAATGAATGAATCCCAAGCAGGCTCCTCACTGTCAGTGCAGAGACTGGTGCAGGGCTCAAACTCACGAACTGTGAGATCATGTCCTGAGTGGAAATCAGGAGTTGAGCGCTGAACCAACTGAGCCACCCAGGCACCCCTGGTGAATGATCTTTAAATGCACAATTTCTGCTCACCGGAATTGTTTCTATGCTAAAATTACCAGTAATATGGGTTTTCAGAATCTGTGGAAAATAGGTTCTGAATTGCAACTGAAGGTGAGTGTTTACTTCCATTCCTATTTAGACCTGAAAGCCAATTCCATTACAGGTCAGGTTTGCAAAGATAAATAAAGTTAATATATGCCTCTCCTCCCCAACCAAACTGCTCAAATACCAACTCCGAGTGTTTGGGATCCTTGAGAAGGAAAGAAGTGAAAGCAGGAGATCTAGAGAAAATCTTCATTATACTATATTACACTTAATTAGCTCACAGATTGATCAGACATTGATCTCTTGAGTGAACTGTGGTGACTTACCCTCCCTAGCCCCAGATTGGGCCTTTGTAATCAGCCACTATTTCAGAAGTGTACACTACCCATGACTGTGTCTATGTCTCTTTAAATGTCTCAGTTTGACTTGAAAAAGAATTAGAGATTACAACAAAAATTAAATCAACATATAAATATTTAATACTTGATCTCAGCTGAACCTGTGAGTTTTCTTTCTGTTTACAGATAAGGGCATTTTCTCCTAAACTGTTAGATTTTATCATCTATATGACATACATCTTTTCATCTCTATACTATGAAAACATCCATATGGATATGTATCATTGATTTTCAGGTGTCAAAATTTGTTGATAAATACATAGTTCATAAAAAGCATATAAGTGGCAAGTAAACAACTGACTAGTAAACTACTATGAAATTCAAATAAAAATGCATGTGTGGTCTAACAATTAAAGCTGATGGCCCAGGTTCAAAGTTAGGAATGAACTAGTTCTGTGGGTAACACCTTTTTACCTTGCTAGGCCTGTAGGACAATAAGAAAAAGAGCAAGAACTTACTGCAAATTACAAACTATGTTTGGGCTCTTGATAAATCAGTCAACATCCTTTGAACTGAAATTATCTCTTCCAACACATGATTGTTTCCAGTTTATGTTATGCTTACAGAGGATAGATTTTTATCACATTGAATGGTTTAATTTAGTTAATTGTGTTTCTTTCTCGTTATACCATCTGTTTGAGTCAGGGTTGAAGATAACTGAAACTACTCTGGTTATTTTAAGCAGAAGAGGATTTAATACAAGAATTAAGTTTGTACAAACTATTGTAAAGCCTGGAGTGCAGACTCCAATACTATAGAAGTAATCCAACAGGTGAATCTCTTCCTCTATTATAATTAATAATTCAGGGCACTATCATTGCAAACATAGGATCCAGAAATGTATTATTATAGGTGTTGCAATCTCTATATGAGAAAATCAGGTATGTTGATTCTGGAGTTACATTATACCTATATATTGGCAAAAATGGATGCCCTGAGCCTTCTTTATATTCACAAATTAATTATGGGGCACTGGGATCTCTGCAAATGTTGTTATAGAAAGATCCAGGGCCCCTTTGGGCCCCTTTGTGTAACATGATAAAAAAAAAAAAAAAAGGAAAAAACTGGCCTCCCCCTTACTTCCCCTTCCATAGATATGAATGTCATCCAATTTTCCAAATCTAAACCATATTCTGAGCCCTGTCTTCAAAAGAGATTACAGATTCAGGTTTTAGCTTCTCAACCTCAGAAGTGAAGGAAAGCATACTAGAAAAAGGGTAGGTAGATATTGAAGTGTCCCCTGACAAGGTTTCTCTTTCCATACATAAATTTCCAAACAACATTAGCAGCGACAACTGATTTTCATCCAATATAACTATTCCCTTATATAAATGAAAACATATTACACTGCCCCCAAAAGAAGAAATTCAAGCTTCTATTATTCATAGAATCCTTCTCTAGATGATGTTTCTTCCTCTTCTAGTTCACTAGCTTTCTCATCTACCTATCCTACAGAGTTATCAGAGAACAATTTACAACATAAAATGAGGGAAACTGAGTGGCATAAAGCAAACATATTTACGCAGACATATATACATAAAGAACAAGAGGCTATTCTAGCTTTCTTTTCTCCACATGGTCCTAAGACCATGTTTGCTATTTAAAGCATGCTTTTACACACTCTGAATTCCATGCTCCATTGCTCTCAGATGTTTGAAGTTAAATGATGGGTAGGTTAAAGCAAACCTTCATTCCTGATGAGCCCCGGCCATTGGTGGTTCTGCCTGTTTTTGATTGCTGGGATTGTACTAGAACTTAGACCTGAGGACATGGTAATATAAAGACACATCCCTAAGTACCCCTTCCATTCCAGATACTCAAAGGCTACTGCCGTTGGAACATCTTAAGAGCAGCTCTATGTCTCTGTAAAACCAAAATTAATCTTATTCAACAGAGAAACCTCTTATTTTTTTCTCCTGTTACTTTAAGATCATAAGGAACTTATGGGAGACTCATTTTCCAGCTCTAGAAACCAGTGTGTCATCTGGCAGAAACATTATATTCCTGAATATTACAGTCTCTAAACCAGGAGAGGTCAAAATTGTGAGAAGAACAAGGAAGTTTTCCAAGAGGACACACCCTCAAATTCCACATTATAAATTCTCCTATAGGAGAAGATGCACCAAAATGAGTGTCTAACACTTCACTTCTCAACACCTATAAAGTGGATGACACTGGGGCCAATGCTGCAACAGAGAAGTCCAATGTCACCATGACCATGCTTGCCACCAAAACAGCAGAAGTAATGGAAGCATAACTTTACTTTTCTTCTGCTTCCCAATGTCGTGTGAGTGCCTCTGATTCTTTTATTCTAGATGACATCGAGACTCTACCTGCAGGGGAGTCTGGAAAATACAGCACATTGAAGAAAGGTGGAATGATGTTGAGTATCAGCCCATTTTGCCCACCACATCATTTCATTTTACCACTACAATATTCTTTTAAATTCATGTCATGGACCATCCAATTCTATAGGCCAAAGGTGATGAATTAGTTTTCTGTTTATCATTCAAAATGGAAAAATTTCCTTCATTTTCCCAAAGGGCTCCAATTATTCAACTGGTTTGCTTTCTTGCTTTACCCTAGATCCTAATTTTGCTTCTGCCAGGCAAGTCTCCTTGTCCAATTTGGATTTCTTCACTTGGCCACCAAGATTTGAATATCATATTATGTTTGCAATGGGCCACCTCAGCTTATCTTGCACCCAAGCCTTTATTTGTATCTCCTTATTGTTGTTTTTTTTTTTTTTTTGCTTGTCTCTTTTTAAAAAATTTCCCAAATGAAGTTTTCCCATGGCTGCTCATCGAGAGACCAGCTATCTAATTCCATGAACACTATGTATCACTAATTTTCTTTAGTCAAACATTGCATATAGATATATTAAATATTTTTGAAATTTTTACTCTGGAATGTTTTATGTAAATGAAACATTATATATCCTTTAGGTATAAAACCCTTTTCTATTTTTTCAAAAAATATTTACTCAGTGCTATCATGTGCAGAATGAATTGTGTCCACGGGGATAGGAAAATGCACAGCCTAATATAAAACAGTGCTGTATACATTAAATTTCTGAGTAATTATGACTTATTATCTAAAAAGGTGCAGTAGAATGATGGCCACAGAGCCACTAATTATATAAATCTAACTCATGCATTTATAAAGTTAAACATCACACTTCTGATTAAAATCTAAATTTAAAGAAATGAAGTTTAACGGGTTCAAATCGTTTTTATTTTGCCATACAAGTATTTAATCTTGTAAATGGAAATAAACACTAAATAAATAGATATTAAAAAATTTCAGCTACTAACAACATTAGTATACTTTATATTGCCAGTTTCATTGTTTAGTTCTTTTGAATTCAAGGATTATTCCACAAAGGAAAAATTAGTTTTTTAAAAGATTTTTTTTAAAGAACAGTTTGGCAGTAATTGATTCTTTTATTTCTCCTTTCTGCTTAGTGGGCTTCAGGAAGTCAAATCTCTTCATATAAAAGGAGAGAAAAACATATCATAATATTACCTTGTTCCTAGTACTGCTTTTAAATATCTAGTAATATTTATTCCAAAATACTTTGACTGAATTTTCTTTATATCTTGGTTGGTGTTTGGGGCCAATTTGGCTCAAGATTTTAAGAAACAAACTGTTATTTGTCCATATAAGATTATAAGATCTATAAAATGGTATGAAGTTATCAATATGACTATTATATAGATATATCTATATAGGCTCATATGCAGATAAAAATGATCAATAAGACTATATATGTGTATATATAATATCCATATACCTATATATCTATGTAGCCACACATATACATTCAAATATGTAGTTTATTTGGGGAGAATGATTTAGAATATACCAATCGACCCCTTAATTTCTGCCCACATCTATCTAGTTCTTAAAAGGAGAAACTGCCAGTAACTTCCCTTCTCCCAGAAATTAAATGAATAATTATGTGCCTACAAAACTGATTTTCTTACTTCTCATCATATTTACTCATTTAACTTACCCAGACTGTAAGATTTTTTTCTTCAAGGAGACACATTTAGCCTATAGCTAAATACAGTTTATGTTTTGGGAAAAGTAGAACAGTAGCTGTAGATTTTCAAGCTTAAAAAAATTTTAGGTCATAAACAGTAAATATTCAAGTTCAATCTCATTAGAAATATTTTTTAAAATTTTTTTGATGTTTATTTTTGAGAGAGAGAGAGCACAAGCAGGGGATGGGCAGAGAGTCAATCTCACTAGAAATCTTAAAACAATCAGGATTGTATAGCCTATTCACATATAAATCAACTAACAATGTAGAACTGTAGACTGTCTCTGCAATTGTCAATTACTAACACAGGTATCAAGGTATAATTGGACTATTTCATAGTGTGAAGTGGTGATGTCTTCTTTTTAGGTCCTTGTACCTGTAAATCATAGCAGGTAACACATCTTAAAACTGAGGTGGCAGGACTGAAGAGTGCGTTCACACACACTTGGTGTAAGTCTTCACACTACGTTCTACAGAGTGCTGTAATATTTGTCAATTAATATCACTGATACTTAAAAGCTTTAAGCATATTTAATTTCCTCAAAATTACTTGGAAAAGTTTAGAGTCACAGACAAGAGTCACTTCTTGAGTCTTGATCCATTCCTGATTTTAAAACTAGTTTCAGGTCGGCCCAAGTAACTTAGTAGATAGAGAAGGGACAACTCTTTTATGAGAATTCTTCTGAACTCTCTTGTGCCTTTCTGCAGTTCTTCCCATTAGCCTGTTGTGAAACTTGAGCAATGGGACCAAACTGTAGTTCAGTCTTGCAAGTAACTGAACAAATTATGATTCATTTGCACATCTTCATAAAATGGATTCATTCCAGTAGAAAAAAAAAAACTTTTTCTAGAGTTTTAGAATATTTCTTGATGTATTCAGCATTAATCAACTGCATTGGTGTTATATGACTCATTGGTCGAAATGCAGCTCCTGGACATTACCCACAGAACAATGTATTAGAACTTCTGGCAGTAGAAGAAAGTGATTCTTTCATACTCCACAGTTTGTTAATTACTAACAGAAAAATGAGAGGCAGTTAATTTTTACATACTAAAACACTTTTAGATAGTGGGTGGAGATCAGTATGAAGAGTTTGCTAGTCATATTCTCTTGGATCTGGGCCCTTGGCCCAACTGATGTTCATCAGTAACACAGTGTTCTTTGGTTTCCCCAGTCCAGAGGTTATGGAGCAGCCCAGGAATTACTCACAAAATGGGAGTCCCAATAAGCAAGTCCTACTGTGATATAGACCTTATATCTGATAGTTGAGCTATGTTATTGAATTAAGATTAGAGTCAGGCAAAAGTTAAGCAGTATGTTGACTAATCACATTTGCAAATAAAATAGAGGCCAAAATAAAGAATGGATTAGGAGGAATAGTGAATATATTGAATTTTATGCTTTTAAATTGGTCATTGTAAAATGGAGATGAATTATATACAGTAGGATTTAATTTCAAGAGCACCTCTAAGCCATATTGAAAATATCAGTGGAGAAGATAATTCTCTTCTCTAATGAAGTATAAATTAACCAGGGGAAAAAAAAGATGATGCTCCTCCCCAAAAGCAAACTATTTTCCCTCTCCTTACTTATAGCATCAAAATTCAATTAACCATGAAATTTTTGTTCTCAATGATGACAGAATGGTAGATTGTTAAATCATTTTTAAAAGTATAAAAATACTTCAATATCTGTATTAATCAGATAATAATCAAGACATTAATTTATAGGAAAGGTCTTTAAAGTATAAATGGACTTCTCTTTGATAGATAAATTGCTGAGCATGGATGTCACTTTGAGACATTTATGGCCTGAATATGGAATTACAATGGCATTTTATTTTAATGCTGTGGTAATTAATGCTAAGTTATGATGATAAAAGTACAAATAGCAATGAATAGCAAATGAGCTGATACGATAAATAGCAAATGAATCAGTCCTGACAAAGAAGTTATCAGACTGATAAAGTTACAATTTTTTTTTTTTTTTGGTACTTGAACATAGTCTTTGAAATAAAAAATTTTTACAACAAGCTATAGCTTTTGATAGTATAATTGTTCTTTCTTTCGAAGGGATTATATTTTATAGTATTTCTTTATGTTTACTTATTTATTTTGAGAGAGTAAGGAAGAGAGGGAGAGAGAGAATCCCAAGCAGGCTCCATGCTCACCGGGAAGCCAGATGCGAAGCTTGATATCATGACCATGAAATCATTGTCTGAGCCAAGATCAAGAGTCAGGTGCTTAACCAACTGAGCCACCCAGAAGACCCTTACAGTATATTTCTGAGTGATACACACTCTTAGGCCCATCAAGATTAATCTTATTCTTTGAGTTTTTCCCCTTCTTTAGTGACTCACAGATTCTTTAGTCTTACTGAATCTACCTCTTCAAATTTCAGCCTTTCAGAGTGCACCGGGAAAATAAAAGTTAATCTGCTCACAGGATTAAAAAGAACAGTATGCTATATCCATTGTTAAAGCTGGTTCTGTACCTTGACTCCTTGATTTTAAAACTATGACTACCTTTATTTCTACCTACACAGATCATAGTATTTTCTTCTTCCTTTATTATTATGTAATTATCTCTTATGCAATTTCTTTATTATTTGGAAAACATTAATCTTCAGTGGACTTATTTGTAGAAGTTACAGTTTTCTTCTTAGATTCCAACCTCATCTTCATTTTTATGTAGCACTTATTAACTTGGTAGGTACCAATATATGCCAGGTCTATTTTAAGAATTAGAAATACAAAATGATCTATGCTCATGGTTCCTCAAGCAATGTTTGCTTGAGTATTCTTTCTACTCAGATACAACCTGAGATAGATGCCAATTCTTTGCTCTAGACTGAAAATACATCAGTTAGTCTAAAACATATCATAAGTAGCATTTTTATGGAAATAGAGTCCTGTTGTTAGCTCTTTTTCTCTGCAGAACTTTTGCCCATTTGCCTCATACGACATTTGTAGGTAGTTGTAGCATATTTCTCCTCTATTAGCAAAGTATGTGTCTGAGTCACCAAGAATTCCTTAGCCTCTAATCCGGTACCCATCATGTACTCAGACAATGCCCGAGACAGCCCTCTGCTTTAATCACAACCCACTACAGAGGGGTCTACCTCCTGAGAGCCACATGCATTTGTGTGGTCCTCTCTATCATCTCAAAAAAGACCATTTAGGACCAAGTTGAGGAACCACTGAGGTGGCTTGGGGGTAAGGAGGGAGTATGAGGAGTAATTGAAAGGATGAGAAGGGGTACAACCTCTCCTCTTGCCTATGAGGAGAGTTCATAAAGTCACCAGATAGACACTGGAAATTATGACCTTCAAGGGGCTCAGATCTGTGAGGATAACTAAGTGAAACCGCTTTGCCAAACCACAGGAGCAGCCAGGGGCTGAGATCTAATGTGTAACCTTAAAAGAACTGAAGGGTGAAGAAACCAGAGAAGCCAATGGTGAAAAGTAGTAGGACAGAGAAGTGGGGGACAATGTAAAGAAATTCTGATGCCAAAAACTGGAGTGCTTTCTTACACAGTCCCCCTCTGTGGCTTTGACAGTGTGCGATAGGCTTACTAAAAAAAAAAATATATATATATATATTAGTTTCTTAAGGGCCATGACCATTTTACACATTTCACTGGAGTCCATAATACAACTTTAAGTGTGTCATGTTCTACTATTGTTATTAATAAAATTTGGTTACATCTTCTCCCTTTCTCTCAATTGCAAAATATTTGAGTATACAATTAAGAAAAATTCTAGCCAATAAAGGCATGTATTAATTTGGTATATTCAATATAGCAATTTCCATGCTCTTTCCAGATTACAGAGAATTTTGTTACACTTGCATGAGTGGGAAGCACAGAATTGCAAAAAGCTCCAAATTGGAAGACATTTCCCATTTTATTATCAGCATTTTCATTAAAGGAAAACATTAAGTGTCTGCTCCTTTTTGAATAATTCACATTCGTTTTGTATTATTAAACCTTTGCTTCTCAGATTGATCTTCATTCACAAAAGCAAATTTATGTAATGGCTTGGTTGGTGATATATAGTAATTTCAAAACCCCTTTTCATAAGACTTTATAAAGAGTTAGCTAACTTCCCTTTCAAAATATATTTCTCCATGTATAGACTATGTTGACATTAAATGAACATGATAGGGCAGTTTTTGATGTAATATAGTAGTGCCAGACAAAACAATGTTTTATGAATTAGTGCTATTAATAACTGTTCTTCATGATGTATCTTTTCGTTATTAGTGTCATTGCAAGAGCAGTTTAGACAAGGCTAAAAATCCACAAGATGACATCAGTTAATACAGTGAAGACAGCTGAAAATGTAGAGCATTCGTACAGAAGACAATGTATTGTAATGGAGATTTCCATTTCATCTCAGCAGAGAGCAGCCATGGTCTTTTGTGTTTAGATAGACATATGGATATATGAAAAATTATAGAATAGGATAGAGGACATGGTAATCTAATGAGTGTTCTGACCGAATGTTCTAACCTATGAAATTATCAGTCCATAACTACATGTTCAGAACTTTTGAGTAACATTATCCTGCATTATATCAGTAAGCACATTAAAGGAAATAGCTGAAGAATGAAATTAAGAGAAAAATACTTTTACTTAAAAAAGCTTCTTTTCAGGAATGGTAGGAGTTTTTCCCCAAACCATCTTAATTTTAAAGTGGCTATAAGAACCCAGAGAGTGGTTCTAAAAGTAACTAAAAATTTCTTAAGAGGTACTCACTCTTCAAAGCTATTGCTGAGATTCAAGTTAAATTAAATGTGTGCAAAGAAATATGTGCAGAAAGTTATTTTAATAATATGACTACTTGCTTTGATTTGGACCCTTTAGACTTCTTTTTTCTCTTCTTAAGTTCACATTAATGAAATGTTAAATCTTAAGAAACATGGAAGAGAACACATCTATCACTGACCGTAAACATCATTCCTATCAAGAAAAAACATTAAGTCCCAGTATATACTGTAACAGTAAATATTCTGTTTTGTTTGGTAGAATAGCTTAGGTGAATTAGAAGCTTTTTTTTTTTTTTAGAGGCTTAGAGGTGGGTGTCACACCATTGATTGCTGGGTAATAGAATATTTGTTACTTGACACTGTTTGCATTGTTCAGCATAATTATGAATATGTAGTTGTGCTAGATCACACTCACAATTTGTTATTGGTAGGTGATCTGTTAACTCAGTTGGACAGCAGGAAATGTTATAAAAAAATACATGGATGTAAAATTAGTGACTAGATATTTTGTAAATTAAAGTCTATAATTTAAAAAATATTCTTTAATCCTTTTGATTCTCTATCCACTCAAACCACACATAAGCTGGGTTTATCTAATGCTTTAGAATAACCATGCCCACATGAGCAACAAAGGTGAAATACTTTTTCCACACTTTAATAGAGGAGTTGGAAGCCTATACTGCTCTAACTCCTGTATAGGGATTAACCTACAAACAATCTACTTTTGATTTTTTCTTTTGTACTTTTAAAGTTCTGTCATTTTCTAAATTGTGCATTGATTCATTTATTCATCAGGTATAGTTGGAGCCTCACATGCCAGGCATGGTGTGAGATACTGAGGGTGTCAGGTCCCTTCCCCACCAGAACTTCCATTCTGATGGGACAAGGCCAGCAAAACAAATAAGGATCTAAAAAGAATTTCAGAGAAGATATAAGCTGGACACAGAAAGAAAAATACTGTACAGCATCATATGCAGAATTTAAAGAAGTCAAATTCATAGAAGCAGAGAATACAAAAGGAGCGGAAGTGGGGAAAATGAGATGTTGGCTAAAGAGTAGAAAATTGCAGTTATTTAGAAGGAATACGTTCCAGAGATCAAAGGTACAACATGATGACTACAGATACTTTTATATACTGGAAATTTACTAACAGAGTAGATCTCAAGTGCTCTCACAACACACACACACACACACACACACACACACCGTAACTATGTGAAGAGATGGATAGGTTAATTAGAGATTATATAGGTTAATATATAATCACTATATATGCACACACACACACCAAATCATGTTCTATATGTTAAGTATATATAATTTTTATTTCAATGATTGATATAAAAACTTGGGAGACTTTGATGAGATATTGAGGACTAAAGAGAAATAGATCAATTTTGAAATAATGGACTCATTTCATGTAGTGAGGGAATAGCTTTTAACTATATTTACTCCTATGTTTTAATGTGAAGTGAATTTATCAAAACTCTTCTAGAAATACCTCAATTTGGGATTATTTTTAAATAAATGTGGTAGAAAATGTGGTAGAAAATGCTTGGTTTAGGGCAAGGGGTTCTGTGGGAGCATCTTCAGATTAGATGGTAAGGGGAGGCCTTTCTTAAGAGAGGACATTTGAGCTGAGAACTAAATGATGAAAAAAGGCCAAGCATGAGAAAGCTTGGAAGGATGATTCCAGCAGAAAGAACTGCACAAACAGAGGTATAGGACAGCAAGAAGGAGGGGGTGTTCAGGAAGTGAAACAGGTCAATGAGGCTGGGGTGAAGAGTAAAGTAGAAAAAGGAATAAAGAGGTAAGAAGCAGGCAGGTGATACACCATTGGCAACTCTGTAAGCCATGGTAAAAGTCTGGATTCTAGTTTAAAGGAGTGGGAAACTATTATAATTATAGGTGGTAGAGTGAGGTTGTCTGGATTATGAGAGTTTCTATTTTGTTACGAAGGAAGGGAGTGAGTTGAGGAGGAATGCAGAGGATTTGAGAAGATGCAAAACTGCTGTTTAGACAACCAGAAATGAACAAGCTCAGGCAATTATGAGGTCTAGTTGAGATGTGTATGGACAGGATCAAACCACTGTTACTTCATGTAGACAGAATCTGTAAAGGTAACTGTCTTTATCCCTTTACTGCCTCTTCTTTTCTATATCAATGACTTGTTCTACTTCATGTTAAAATTTAATGCATTCAACTATGCCTCCCCAATTTTTATAAGTTCCTTGAGGGCACAGATGATGTCTTGTACTTTATCATATGCTCTGCTGTCCCTAAAAATACCTTTAAAATAGCAAAGCACTTAATGTTCAACTGAGAACGACTTGTAGTTCAATTGACCTAGCCTCTGTATATAACATGTTGCATCTAAGAAATGAACAAGATTGGTGCCAAAACACAAGTTTCTTTTAGTGCCACCTGCAATATTTTCCTAAAGAAATTGATGAATATGTATGCACAGATTGAAATGCTGGTCTTCAACGGAGTATTTGTCATTACATTTTCAAATGAATCCATAGCAAATGATCTCAGGAGGATCTTCCTCTTTGACAAACTCAGCTTAAAACTGGAAGCTTTAAAACTGCATTCCTCGAAAAGACACCTAACTTTATTCCTTTCAGATTTTAATCTGACCCATTACTGGACAGAAGAGATGTTAACATAAGCTCATAGAGCATGTGTAGCTTCTGCAGATTCTTTAATTCCTGTTTTAACTTCAACCTCCCCCTTTTTTTCCCTCCCATATTTCACTCAGAGGAGGAAGAAAAGGGAGGGGCAGGTTGTCTTTGTGTTTGAGAGTAATCATGGTCTCTTTCAATTGTCAGCCATTATTGACACGATGTTGCTCTTTCAAAGAGTGAAGCAAACCATTTTCCTGGACAGTATTTTAGTGAAACTTGATATGATGTCACAGCATCATTGAAAACTTAGGGCAGAAAGGGCCCCTGTTAAGTCAACTGTGGGCAGGGCCCCTGCTGAATGCTGACGGATTCCAGTGTGTACAGAATAGATCCAATTGGTCTTAAACTACAAATCAAAAATTTCAAGTGTTTTTTTTTTTCCTTTCATGTATATCCAAGGTTTTGTATTCTGTGGTTGACCTTTCTGTTCAAGTGTTTTCTTCTATGTAAATTAGTGTTCTCTATCAACTTAAATCCAGTCTTTCTGACTATCTCGTCGTCAGAAAACAAAAATAATTCCCCTCCATCTGAGAAATGTTATTTTATGTATTTTTATGCTAACATTACATCCATCCCTCTTCCTCTTCAAATCTTCTAGGCTGCATATTTAGTTTCCATGCATTCTTACATTTTATTTCCTTTCTCTGTCATCGTCTTTGTTGACTGATTGGGTTATACAGCTGCACCTATTAGCATTCTGGGCCCAATTATGACTTTAATTTCATAATACTCTGTTGCTTTAGTGACAAAATAAAATCACTGGCTTCTGGTATCACATTAGGACTTGTGTGGCATGCTTCGTTCCAACAATTTCACATCTGCCATATTTGTAAATCCTAAAACACAGTTCTGGTATAGTAGGACTTTTCCCTCCACGGCCCTACTCCTCCACCCTATTATAGATGGATGACAAGAGGAGTGAAAAGGAGAGTGAAGTTAATGGAAGATCTGAAACAGCTCCTCAACCCCAAGATGGTCATATATGGAGTAGTGGTCAAGGGGGTGGGCTCTGGAAGATGACAGATTTGAATCTAAGCTCTGGTTCTGCTATTTCCTTCTGCAACCCTGGCAAATGACTAAACTTTGAAGATACCAGTTTTCTTATTTATAAAATATCTGCCTACTGATAATTTAACATAAAGCTCTTACTGATATCTCCTAAGCATGTGCTGTCTGCTCACCTCCCCAAGTTCACCCTTCTTTCCTGTCTTCTTCCTTATATTCCATGATACTTAACTTTTTGACAATACGGTGCTTTTTGATGCTTCCATGTGCTACTTCATCCATTTCCTCTGCCTGGTTTCCCCTTCCATCTTTCTTTGTCCATGTCTTCTCCTTTAAGACTCAAGTCCAACAACATATGCTTAAAAATAACTTCCCTCTCTGATGCTTCTCTAGATGGACTTATTTTCCTTCTACTATGTTCTCCTTGCACCCAATGCCTCTATAATTGCACTTAATGTATAGTGCTGGAATTCCATGATTATCTGTCTGTTGCTCTCCTGAACCATAAGCTCCTAGAGGACAGAGGCCAAATTCTGCTTATATGTCTGTATCTAATGCCAAGATTAAAGTGATCTCTTTACTTTTGCTAACATTAGGGAAGTCAGTAGAAATCCCACTGCCATTGAGTGGCAAACAGATTAGTATCAAGTCCTTCAGAGATACCCTAAAAGTATTTTTACCTTTTAGAGTGAAGAATATCACTGCACCTCCACCCACTTGAGAGGGAAATCTGTGTGATGCTATAATGAGATATTCCAAAAGAACTGTGGGAAAGGCCTTTGAGGATGTGGATAACTGCTCTTTCTGCCTAGAATGTACAACCCCCTTTGCTCATTCTTTCAAATCTCTTCAAAACCTACTTATGCTGCCTTCTCATTGGCCATCCCTGATTAGTTGTTTCCTGCTCTGTGCTTCCAAGAAACTTTGTTCATGCATTTAGTTTATCCTTTACCACATAACATTGTAATGATCTGTACATGTCTATCTTCTCCTCTGGGACATAGGTTTCCTAAGAGCACACAGGGCATGCCTTCCTCATTTATACTTTGCAATGGTTATCCTGCCCAGCACATCATAAGCACTCAATAGACACCGAATAGATGATCCAATTCTGCCAAGTGCTGTGCCTGGGTGAGTTGATTCAATATTACCGTTTAGTCAGGAGGAATAAGAGTATATCAAGGTGCATTTTAGAGAGCAAATATAAGACTAGCTTCTCAGTATGCTGAATGTTTTCAGTGCCTTCTTAAATGTCAAAGGGTGAATCCAGTTCATGATGTTCCCAAGAATTTAAAGCAGAAAAAAAATTGCATGTAGGCCTTAGCTATTCCAGGACTCTTATATTTCCTATTTTGAATGTAACTATTCTGTATAGTAAAGAGACTCCACTCATCTGGATATAAGGTAATTTTCTGAATATACGGATCTTCCAGCTGCTGGCTGTGATTCTCTTACAACTGTGGTGCTTGCTTCCAGGTTCTTCCTGTTCTCACTTGTAGTGTTTTTTTTTTTTTTTAAAGTAGAATTCACCTGAAGCCAGTTTTCACACTGCAGAGCTAATTTCTATGCAAAAGTGAATGATGTCTCACATTAAATATTCCTTAGAGCATAAAGCTGACATTGAATGTATAATTTTAAGCAGCTCAAGCAGTATTCACTAAAGGGCTGACACAAGAATCAGGATCACAGGAAAACGTAGGTGAGAAGAGAAAGGATACACATGCTAAGGCTTTTCCCATCATCTCAGCACCGTCATGCCCTCATTTATCTTGCTTTATACATGGGGTTCGATTCTTATTTTTTAGAATTGGGTCAGATCCTTTAGGAAAAGCTAGACTTTTGCACAAAGATGAGGGATCTTGAGATTCATTAACTCTTTGAGGCCACCAGGAGATAAGGTTGCAAAAAGGGCAGTAGCACAGTTTACTAAATAGCATCTTAACTGTCTGAAATCCAAATGAGAATTTTTCATTACAAAGACTTGGAAGTCAAAGCCACCACCTCGTGCTGAAGGTACAGTTTACACATCTAATTCTTAAGTGGGCATGTTAGGGAAGAGACCCACTCCCAAGTAAGTAATTCTAATAATTCAGAGGTGGCATAAATTCCACATTTTAGGGCATAAAAGAGTTAGATACTCCGTACCCAGGACAATTTTGGATTCAGTTCAAGTAAAGGCATTACTGATTTAAAAAATAATAGGAGACGGTTGACCTTTTGCAAAGCATATTAACTGAAGGAAGAGTGTGACTTTGGTTAATTTCATACACAAGTTATGTAAAACCTTGAATCTTTTTAAATTCATATGTGGCACAATATATCCATATAGATTGCCCTTTGTATTTGAAGGTGATGCTGCTGTTATTGTCTCTGCTATTTTCTGTGAGTTCAGATCTGGCTGTTTGATTGGCAATTCCTACTGTGTACAGTATGCGTATGTGTCAACTAACAACTGCAGCCATTGCCTAGAGGGCTTGATTGCTGGGTTGTTCAATATTTATTAAGCACCCAAGAAGTGCTAGGTGCTGTATTGAACAGTGCAAGTATATAACTGACACTTCCCTCTAAAAATTCTATTCCAAGGTGACTAGTGGAAAGCACATGCTTTTTATTTATTGTGTGAATTCACTGAAACTATGCAATTAGAAAAGGGAACACTATCTACCAGATATTGTCCTGAGACAGGTGGCTAATGTCTTTCCCATTCACTTGAAGTATTTGGGTTAGAGCTCCATGTTTGAAAGAACCTACTGTAATGGCCTACCAGACGTGAAGACCAAGGAAGGATGATGTGAAAATGTATTATCATTAGGGCAGAGTAAGATTTGAAAAGAACTCTCTATCAGGGGAACTTTGTTTAGAGAAAATGGAGAAAAGAATCCAGTAATATTTTCAAGGTCTGGGCATAGTAAGCTTCTTGGTCAAATTGAGCCACCCCACCTTCAGCCACCGCTCACGCTAAATTCTGATGTAATTTCTTTATATTTTAATCATAGTATTTATGTTGATCATGGTATTTTATAAGGTAATAATGGAAACCAGTGGACTCAAATGACAATATTTTTTAAATTTGGGTGCACTCCTATTTCTTCAAGTATTTGACACCAAATCACAGACTTTCCTCTTAGTGACAATGGAATTTAAAAATAATTAAATAAGAGTTAATAAATAGGATAGAGGTTTAAGAAATTGGTTGAAAACTTTATGCAGTGCTATTTACAGTCAAAGTTAACCCAAGCATGTCATTAAAAGACAAAAATGTATTTCAATGTATAATTAAAATTGCTTTGTTTTTAATTTTTTCATGTTTATTTATTTTGAGAGACCATGCATATGTGAGCAGGGGAGGGGAGAGAGAGAAAGGGAGAGGAGGATCCCAAGCAAGTTCCACACTGTCAGTGCAGAGCCCACCTCAGGGCTTGATCTCATGAAATGGGAGATCTTGACCTGAGCCAAAAATCAAGATCTGGACACTAAACCAACTGAGTCACCCAAGTGTCCCAAATTATATTTTTAAATGTACTTCCCTTAACTCAAGCCTGAGAGTGTTTATACTCAGTGATTTACAAGCTGTTTACTAAATATACTCAGAAATATATTTAGCCAATATATTAGATTTTGAAGTGTTTTTGTAGAAAACATGAAAGAGTTTATATTTTTAAAATGTGTTGCATTTTCATTGCAATTGAGGAAAAGAGCATATTTAAGTTTAAAGTTTAGAAATTTTTGTTTTGATCCTTTTCAAATGACAAAGATGTCACCTACATAATCAAAATAACTCTTATTTTTACATTCAAACAATTTAAAGGCATTTAGTTCAAAATACCTTTAATAAGGGCTGATAAAGATTGTTAATGCAATGTCTTTTATTCAGTCATAATTATAACAAAAGTGAATGTTACACAAAGAAGCCTTGGTCAGGACATGAGTAATAATGTAGTATTGACAGCCAGACTGCTCTCTCTTTTGATGCTCCTCATTTTCTGGGATTTAAGGCAAGAAAGTGTAAGAATGCTAACACCCACTTGGCAGCTACTAATCTAAAAAGCTACTCATCTAATGGGTTATGCATTAATTCTTTTAACTGACTTCAATATTATCCACATTTTAGTATAATTATATGGCCATAACTTCTCTTGTAACTATGGGAGCAAAATTAAGAAAATCCAGAAACCAATTAGAGCTTTGATACGTGAGTTGTATAGTTCCAAAGGTAAAATAAAGAAAGTGAAGGTGGCAGATGGAAGAGGTGACTTGTGAGTCCATGAAGATTGCATGAAGAAACCAGTAAACAACAAAGTAACATTAAAAACTTGAATACAGAATGGAATCTTAAAACTTGAAATGTCTTCTCTTCCGATGTAGAGGGGTTCCAAATCTATGTAAATAATGCACTATTGTTCAGTTATTTTTTATATGTTTTGCCTCATTTTATGGTCACTTTTTTTCCTCATATATCATGAATGTAAGGTCCAGTCTTAGTTCAGAGAGGCATTGGGGAATCTCCATTTCAGAAACCTATTAGTAGAGAAAAAAGTATTTTTCTCACTCTCCTATTCTGTTAATGAAGATCAAATTCTATGCCTTTACTGAAATAAAGTGACTCTAGTAATCATGGTAACACTATCTTTATGGAGGCTATCTATTTGGTAAGATTTTCATTGCACACAGAAAGAAATAGATTATATGAAGTTGCCAAAACTCTATGGGTAATAAATGTAGGACCCAGAACTAGAACCCAGGAAATGAGGTCTTCCCTGGTCTTATTTTTTTGAAGAAATGAATAGCAAGACTCAATAAACTGGTACAAAGTATTTAGGTACTTTTGGCAACTTTTTGCATACCTGAAACTGAACCAATGCATTATAGAGTACATCTAGGAATTAAATATAGTTAAGATTTTCATAAGTTCTGTTTCGCAGATGAGAAAACAGTGGCACTGAGAAGTAAAGTGCCTTTCCCTGAGTCTCAGAGAGTCAGAGGCCCAGCTTAATACAATTTCCGAGGCCAGGCATTTCTAGTTCCATGTTCTAGCCACTAGACAATACTACCTCTTTGCTTTTACAGTTGTTTATATTTGGTTTAACAGCAGTTTCCATTAATGCCTCTTAAATGATTGAAATATAGTTTTAAAAACCTGAATTGCTACAACTGCATTGTTACCTTTGTCTTTATTAGTAAAACAATCTTTCTCTTGTTTACTCTGTTAAGTGCTAATGTAAATAACAGCTTTTATTTAGCATATTTTTGCTGACTGTTTTTACACTTTTTTGCTACCTCTAGCCTAACCATATTTGTCTCATTCTTTTGCAAATCTTCTAATTCTAAATTAAATGAAGCTAGGATTTATTCTAAAAGGAAGGGTGCTCCTGTTTTCCAATTCCAATTAAAGCCTTCGACTCCCTTGCACGACTCCCTTGCGCTTACATTTTTGTGAATTCCATCACCACTGCTGCGAAAATACTATTGCAGTTTACACGGGAAGAGAATTAAAATGATCTAATATATTGTTTGCTGAGAAGCTAAACTTATTCTCTTTAGACTCTCATCAGTTTCACTTACAGGTATCAAAAAAAATGTCATTTATCATTTCATGGCTCCTAAGGAGTATTCTCATTCTTGGTATGATCATCTAAATATTTTTTTCCTTCCAGCACTTCCTGATTGCTTAAAATTACAATTCTGGTGTTAAAAGCTGCACTGTTCTAGGCAAGCCACTTGATCTCCTCAAGGTTTTTGTTTCTCCAAAGGGATGTAATAGAGAAATACTCCCTGCCTCCCTGTGGTACAGGGTTCACAGAGGGAGTGAAGGGTGCTTCAACCTAACTACCTCTCCACCTAGGTTCCAGAGTGTGAGTCCCCACCCCTTTGGAGGTAAAGTTTCCACACATGCCAAATGAGCACCGGAGGGGATGTGTTTGTTTCACCCCATGCTGAATCAGTGAGCCCAGGAAAGTGTTGTTGAGCCCTTCTGCTTTGGGCATACATTTTGGTGTCCATATCTTGGGGGCAATGCTCATTAGGGGGCAAAGAGACCACTGTCTGCTCAACTGGTTACAAGGTCTTTAAGTAATCTGAGTTCCAGTGGAATAGAAAGGTGGAGGTGTCTGTACCTGAACACACAACTATCTCATTTTCTGGAATAACAGAAATAGGAAGCCACCAGATCATTAACCTGAAGTAAGAGCTACAAAGAGAAAAGGTGAACCAAAGTGAAAGTGCAGAGGTGGTTATTTTCCCATCTTAGTCAGAAATATACCACACAGGAACCACTTAGGTGGGATTTCTCAGCTCCTCCTCAGGAACTACGACCTTGGATCACACACAGGGTCCCTCTCACAGGATGGGTGCTGGGTGTCTGTGGGCTTCTCTCACCTTGTCCTAAGCCAGCCTTTATGAACACCTGCCTCTCTGCTACTGCACAGTTGCCCCTTCAGGATGGGAGAGCATCTCATCCAAAGTCAGGGCTTTATTGGCATTCTTTTTCTTCTTCAGCACCTGTCACTTATTCATTTACTCACAAGAACAGTTAAAAACAAGGGAAACAGATGTTGTTGAGCTCATCAAACTGTGCACTTTTCTTCAGTTGAATCTCACTTAGCTTCAAATGGGAGCAAAATGTTCTTTCTGCTATGGATGTTCTTCTGCTGCTAATTTTTAATTCCTACGATTTCCCAAGGTCTCGTTTCCATAAAAGGCTTGAAGTCCCTAGTAAATAGTGTCTGTATGAGGGCAAGACCTTCCTTTCATGAAGGAGAAGAGCCTTTAGGAATGGGTACTTATTCCTTCATAGCAATTCACACTTTAAGAAATAAAAACAATAGAAGTACAGACTTGTACAGTGAGAAAGAATGAGTAATTCTCAAAAATTTTTTCCATGAACCTCAGTTTGCAACAACTGCTATGTGGTAGGATGTGATAGGTACTCTCAGTCTTCAGTTTTCTTTCCTAATGGTCTCACAGTTTCTCATGTAAGCATTCTGGTCTTCCTATTATTTGCAGGTGTGATAGCTAGAAGAGATGTTTTCGAAACATGAAGATTTTAGAGGAAGCACCCTAGGGTGTTCTTATTGTCTAATTCATTGGTGTCATAGGAATTCGAATCTAATATAATCATCTAAGGAATGAAAGTCATTATTATACAAGAACTCATAATAGGAGCAATCATTTCCTAAACACCATGTGCAGAATCTGGATTAGATTTGTTCATTTGACAAATATATATATGGAAAATATACTATTCACTAGGCATTGTTAAAAACTCTTGGGATAGAGCTGTGAGTGAAACAAACAAAATTCCCTACCTGTATTGTGTGGTAGGCAGCCTCTAAGATGGTCCCCAATGATCCCACTCTTATGAGTATTCACCTAGTTGGGCAACACCCTTCCCTTGAATGCAGGCTGGACCTAATGACATACTTTAATAGAATATGGCAAAAGTGTCCCTTTAGAGATTACAAACATACTATGGCTTCCATCTTGGAATTCTCCCTCACTCTTTTGCTTTCTCTCTGAGGAAAGTGAGCTGCCATGTTGTAATTGCCTTGTGGAAAGATGTATGTGACATAAAGCTAGGGGAGACCTCTGACCAACATCCAGGGAAGAACTGAGTCTCTCAGTCCAATAGTCCACAAAGAAGTGAATCTTGCTAACAACTGTTTGAGTGAACTTGGAAATGTATTCTTCCTGGAGCAAACCTCAGATAAGGTTATAACTATAGCTAGAAGCTTGACTTAAATCTAATCAGAGACTTTGAACCATAGGTATCTAGCTGCACTATGTCAGGACTATAGACACTTAGAAAATGTGACAAATTAAATGTTTTTTTAATGTCTTTTTTTAAGCCACTATGTTTTGGGGTAATTTGATATAATATGCCATAATAGATAATTAAGGAAAAGAGACAGAAGGTAAAGAAGAGACCCAAATAGTACTGTTAAGTGTGGAGTAAGGAGAGGGCAAATTTAAATAGCAAGGCCACAAGAGTATTCCTTTAGATAGTAACATATATGCAAAAACCTGAAGGAAGTGAGAGGGTGAACTGTCATTCTATCTCGGGTAACAAGTTTCTAGACAAAAAAAGGAAGAGTAAACTCAAAGGCCCTGAGGCAGAAGTAATTCTTCATGATTAAAAAAGAATCTAAGGATGCCAGTAAGACTAAAAAGGAACTAGTGAGAGAAATTACCAAGAACTGAGATAATAAAGACAAGGAGAAGTCGTGTGTGTATGCCTGTGCGTGCATGTATGTGCATTTTGGAGGGAAGGGTAGACATTTTGGTGCTGTTGGTTCATTGTAAAGACCATGGATTTTTACAAAAGATTGGAAAGCTTTTTATGTTTTTAGTAAAGATTATATTAGATGGGGAAGCCAATTGTAAGCATTGTTAAGGAGATACAATGCTTATTAAATATTATTTAATTTACTTAGAACCCTGAGAAACAGAGAGAACTATACCTTAAATCCAAATAATTCAGAATAGTGAGGGGACATGCCCAAGGCCATAAAGCTAAAGGGGAAAAAAAAAAAAATCACAATTTGAACTCATGTTCTTATGTCTCCAAACTGGAGTCTATATTTCAGAGTAATATCCAGCATTATCTGCTCCTCCCCCCACATATGTAAAATGCTGAAAGAATACAAACTGGAAAGAAAAAGAACAAGCAACAAATAGGTTGAGATGTATAGGGAGTGGAATTACCTAATTTTTCTACTCAGTAGTAGTCAAGAAGTACTTCTTTGACCTCTTTTAAAGCAGGAAACTTTGCATGTGAAGAGCACAGCCTATGTTATGTGACTTATCTAAAATCACTGAAGTCAATACAGGGGACAGAAATAGAATTTAGTTCTCTGAACTCTCAATTTCTTGTTGAGCCACCAGAGAACACTGCTTTCTTATTAGTTCACCTGTGTAAGGTATTTTGCTGATGAAAAGTGCTATTATTACCTTGGAGCTTAAAAAAATTAAGACAAAAAACATTTCTAAAACAATTATAATTGATTATGTCATCCTTGTACTTTAAGCTGAAGTTCACCAAATTATAGTGCACTAATAAAGACAGTACTTCATTAAAGACTTTAGACATTTTCTGAAATGAATTGAAATTAACAAAAGGATCTAAAGGGTGAGATGCAAATCTTATGTAAAATTCTTTTCCAAAAAAAAAAAAAATGTTCAAAAGCCCAAGTGATTAATACAGAAAATTAGTATGAATTTAAAACAACACAAGTGAACTTTGAAATAAAATAATGAAGAGTTTTCATAATTTTTTTTATGTCCAGACACTTATTATACCATAGATCTTGGCTGATAAATTTATTCTTTGTAGGAACACAGGGAAAAATAATCTGTGAGCTGAATCTATCCTATTTCTCTGAGAAAATATTAGTTGGACAGATACCTTTTGGTTTATTAGATAAAACCTCGAAGTCAAGTAATAATACCTAGTAGGTACAGGCACTGCATGTAGCTCAGAACATAAATGGCTTCTTGTTCAAAAAAAAAATTTTTTTTAATGTTTATTCAGTTTTGGGAGACAGAGCACTAGCGGGGCAGGGACGGAGAGAGGAAGAGACACAGAATCCGAAGCAGGCTCCAGGCTCTGAACTGTCAGCACAGAGCTTGATGAGGGGCTTGAAACCACAAACTGAGAACACGACCTGAGCCAAAGTCTGCCGCTTAACCAACCAAGCCCCAAGACATACATTGCTTCTAATCTTTGCAAACAATACTAAAAACAAAAAAAAACAAAAAAAAAACCAGATTTGTTTAGACAAATGAGAAAATGAGGATCAGAGAAAACTATCACACAACCAATAAATGGGAAGGCTAGGATTTCTATCCTGCTGACTTAATCACCAAAGCCCATATATTTCAACTAAGGCTTTAGTTAGAGAGTAAGAATTCTGGGTGATTTCCTATTTAAGGAACTGTTTATATCTCCTCTTTCTTAGGTATAAAACACAAAGTGGTAATCAAAAGATGTTGCCCGGACCTATTTATCTGGATTATTCAGCTCAGCCTTTCATGAAGTTTCATTACCTGATAGAAACCTATTCAGAAGGTCCTACAAGAAACTGTCCTCTAAGTCAAGGTAACAGCAAATTTCATTTGTTGCTGATTTTAGCCTCAATCTCACTTGATGAATGTTGTTCTTTGATGCTTTGAAAACTTTTACCATTTAAAAATCCTCTATATCATTACTAGGATTCAAACTACTGTGTCAGTATTGTTACTTTTTTAAGTTCATTTAGTTATTAAGTTTAGACAGATACAGAGTGTGAACAGGGGAGGGGCAGAGAGAGACAGAAACACAGAATCTGAAGTAGGCTCCAGGCTCAAAGAAGGCAGCACAAAGCCCAGTGTGGACTCAAACTCATGAGCTGTGAGATGAAGCTGAAGTGGGACGCTTAACCAATTGAGCCACCCAGGTGCCCCTGTTACTATTATTTTTTTTAATCAAAACAAGGCTGAGCTGCCCAAAGAGTGACTCAGCTGTAAGCCATTACCCCTCCATATGTTGTTTTCTTTTCAGAGACCTCTTAGCATCTCCAAAATTATCTTCCACTCTAGTCCAGGCAGACTTAACTACATGGCTTCCCTTTGGGAAAGACTGAACAAATAGTACATTCCCTGAGCTATTTTTTATATTAAATTTTGAAAATTTTTTAAAATTTAATTTTATTTACAGGACTTGGGGCAAGGACAAACATAATAGAGGCCCCAAAACTATTTGCTGAATGGGATAATACAATGCAAATAAATAAAATATTTGCTAGGAATGAAGGTTTTGTTTGCTTTGTAAAACTTTCTTCCAAAAACACTAAGCTTAATCTCCCAACACTGAGGAAAGCTATTAGAAAATGGGAGTTTTCTCAAATCCTAAAACAGTTTATCTGTTTCTTCCAGGCCCACATTACACAGGGTCAGAAGTGGGGTCAGAAGATGAACCCCAAAGGAATTAAGTATTCTGGGATGGGAGGCTACCTCTTGAGGCCCTTGTGCTCTCCACTTCCATCAGTTTTTTTTCCTTAATGTTTTGAGGGAGGGGGAGGGGCAGAGAGAGTGGGAGACACAGACGCCGGCTCGAACTCATGAACCGTGAATTGACCCAGCCACCCGGCGCCCCCCAACCCTGTCAGTTGTTTTTTGCCCCTTGGTTCAGGAAGTTTCCTGTCAGAAGTGAGTTTTCTCCTCTGGGTTGAGCGCTCCAACTTTAGTAGGAATTTAAAAGCTTCATCCTCTGTTTAAAAGTTTCATCCCTCTACTAAATACTCGTTTTTGTTTTCATTTTTGAACATCCCGCTGTGAATAATGGGATCCCAATCTGTTAGATTCTCTCAGGAGGGTCCTCCTTCTAGTACCTTGACTAGTTTTATGTTTAAAAACAAAGGTTATCCTAGCGTGCCTGGGTGGCTGAGGTCACATTCTCACGGTTAGTGAATTAGATAGAGCCTTCTGTGGGGCTCTGCATTGATAGTGAGGAGCCTGCTTGGGATTTTCTCGCTCTCCCCTTCCCCAGCACGCGCTCTCTCGCTCTTTCTCTCTCTCTCTCAAAATAAATAAAATATTCCCCCTCATACATTTTTAACTAATTGAACCAAATTAGTAAAAATTAAATAATTCCAGTGGCCATTATGAGAAACGTTCCATGTTCCCAAACTTGCTTTTCTTAAAACCAAATTAGAAGACCAGAGTTTTAAGATAAAATAAACACATGACTAATAGAAACCTATTTCACTTGGTATCTTGAGGCTTCCAAACCTATTCAGTTCACTAAAATCACTTCTTAACAAAATATCATTTCTAAATAAACTGAGGCAAACAACTGAAAAGAAAAAGAAAAGCATCAAAGCTCTCTTTAGCCCTTTCACATCCATCACTAACATCTTCTTTCCCTACTACACCTTCCATTTAGTCAAAGATCTTCCC
>CM053560.1:64187500-64215558 GCA_028646485.1 Cryptoprocta ferox | reverse complement strand
GAGCAACAGAACTCTAACAGACTTGCTAAACTACTAAAGATAATCGTTGACACTTACCACCCAGAGTTCTCAGATTTATACCGGCTAGTTTTATCAACTTTAAAAGCTGATTTGGATGTGGAGGCCTCTTTGCAGAAAGACAGCACCCACCTGTTTAAACTTTTAACTTTAAAGAGACAACAGTCTCCAAGGAGAAATTGCAGTTTGCTAAAACTCATGATGCATATTGGGGCACCTAATCTTAGAACAAGGGCTACGTTTAGATCATGGCGTCCTGAACTTCATAAAACCCAAAACTAAGAAAAAAAAGACATGACCCTATTATTTTGGAAGATCAACATCACTTAGCCTTTAAAGCCCTAAAAAAAAAGCACGATAAATCACCCTGCCCTTGGATCAACTTCCCTTTTCCCTTTTTGTATTTGAAAAGGCAGGGAACAGCCTTGGTGTACTCATGCAAAAACATGGGCCATCAATCCATAGCCAACAGCTAGACCTCGTGGCACCAGGCTATCCCCCTTCAGAGCCATTCCCATCAATGCCCATTTAATTAAGACCACTAAAAAGACATTTATGGAATCCCCTCTAACCATCTTTGTTTTTGTTGTTTTAGTTGAAAATTTTATTCTGGAATATACATGCAAGGATATGTGAACACACATACACACAATTCAATAATGATAATAAAATAAATATCCACATATCCACTACCACGTTAAGAAATGGCACTTGCCTGGTGCTTAGGAGTCCCCTGAGCCATGCCCCTCTCTGATAATTTATTTTGAAATTGAAGTATAGTTGACATACAGTACTACACTAGTTTCAGGTGTACACAGTGATTCAACAGGTTTGTCCTATATGCTCTGCTTATCGCAATGCTACCATCTGTCACCATATAATGCTATTACAATATCATTGACTATATTTCTCATGCTGTGCCTTTTATTCCCGTGACTTACTGCATAACCGGAAGACTGTACCTCATGCAGCAGAAGCTCTTCTGAATGCTCATCATTCTCAATGCCTTTTGGCAACTGTTTGTCATAGAGCTCTCTGTAATAATCTTAAAAAAACTGTTTTAATGTTTATTTATTTTTGAGAGAGAAAGAGACAGACCGTGAGTGGGCGAGGGGCAGAGAGAGAGGGAGACACAGAGTCCAAAGTGGACTCCAGCCTCCGAGCTGTCAGCACAGAGCCTGACATGGGGCTCCAACCCACAAACTATGAGATCATGACCCAAGCTGAAGTTGGATGCTTATCTGACTTAGCCACCTAGGCACCTCATCTCTCTGTAATAATCTTAATCCTGACTCCCTTCTTCCCTCCTCTATGGACAATACTCCTGATGACTATTTGACTCAGACAGATTACTTCATGATAATGTTTTTCATGGTTTACCAATGTTACTTATTTAAAAGGCGAAAATGGGAAATATTATGCTGTGTATTCTATTACAACTCTTTATGAAGTTGTTGAGGCAGCACCTTTGTCCTCAGCTACCTCAGCCCAAGAGGCTAAGTCATACACCCATGGCTGAGCCTCCATTTAGCCAAAGGCAAAATTGCAAATATCTATACTGACAGTAGAAATGACATTGGAGTAGGTCATGCCTTTGGAATGCTATGGAAACAGTGAGGTTTCCTCACTTTCAGTGTGGAAAAAATTATAAATGCCCTTTATGTCTAGGAATTGTTAGATGTCATAAACTTACCAGCTGTCTTCATCATTATTAAGGTTGCTGGGCACTCCAAATTTGATTCCCTGGAGGCTACAGGAAACTACCTCATTGATATTTCCACAAAGAACACTGCTCTGAAAGGAACCAATGACCAAACTTCTGTCATGGTCCAAAGGGATGTTTCCCCAAACGATGATCTAGAAAAATTAAATAGAGATGTCCAACGATTGGTCCCAGAAAAGGAAAAAAACAATATTGGAAAGTTGGTAACTGTTGATTCATTTGAAACAAGAAGATCCTGGCGTGGGCCAAAGAATAATCCAGTCTTGTCAGATTCTAAAGTTCCCTTACTGACTACTGTACACTGGCCAACAAATGCAATGATAACCTTTATGAATCAGTACTTGTAGGGAAGTATTAACAAGGCACAGAGTGCCTATTTTGCTTGCCCCACCAGCCTGAAGTAGAATTTAGGAAAATCTGTCTGCACTGCTCCTGGACACTTTAAATTGCCCAATGGACCGTTTGAGTTTTGGTAAATGAACTTTATATAGTTTCCTCTGTCTCATGGATATAAAAATGTCTTGTTAATGGTTTGTATGTTTTAAAATTTCATCCTTGGGAACCTCACCCCCTCGAACTTCACAGTGACTGGGGAACTCTTTTCATCAGTCAGTGCTTTGATAGGTTGGTGCTATTGGATCAATTTCATAACACTTTGACTGCACTTACCACTCTCAATCCTCCAGGCTAGTTGAACACACTAATGATATCATTTAAGATTTATAGAGATGCTCCAAATACCCTGGTGAAAGGCACTGCCATTTACTTCTAGTGTACCCCTTTTGGAACCCATAAACTCTCACCCTCTGAGATAATCACAAGATGCCCAGTGTACATGGTCCTTGCTTCTTTTGATCCACAGCTGGCAAAAACAATATATACTTCACTATTGCAAAGGCTTCTCTTGAGAATAACCATACTTTAGTAGAACAGTCTTTCCTCCACTTGCTTCCAGAAGACAAAGATTTTAAACACTATGCCTACAGTCTACAGAGTTTGTCTATTGAAAAAGAAACCTATAGAAAAACTCTCTTCAACTTCATTAGAAAGGAATCAACCCTTGTGCCACCAAACTCCACGTAATAGATTCTTAGGTTCATGTGTCACATCTAAAAAAAGCATCAAAGCCTGACTGAATCTACATACCAACTGGTAACATGAAAAAAAAGAATTCCATGAACTGAAGCAACAACAGCTGAAGGAGACAGCTTTCTGAGGATGACCAGATCAGATCAGGCTTATATACTTTACACTGTTGCTTTTCATCTTAATTCCCCCTTCTCTTTCTTGGACCAATCTGTTGCAAAAGAGGGAAAACTTTTTTTTTTAAATTTTTTAAAATGTTTTATTTATTTTTGAGAGAGAGAGAGAGACAGCGTGAGCAGGGGAGGGTCAGAGAGAGGGAGACACAGAATCTGAAACAGGCTCCAGGCTCTGAGCTGTCAGCACAGAGCCCGACTCAGGGCTTGAACCCACGAACCGCGAGATCATAACCTGAGCCAAAGCCGGACGCTCAACCGACTGAGCCACCCAGGCGCCCCAAGAGGGAAAACTTTTTGATCTTTAAATAGGTTGCGATAAAATCTGATCTGTCCATAATGTCAGAGATCCCTTGATCTTCGATCTGTTCCTCTGCACTCAAAAACATAAGTAAGCTAAATCTTCTTTGCAAGTCTTTTAGAAAAAAACTCTTTAGGATGGGACGGTTCCTTGTAGAATGCATACTCCTCATATTATACTGTAGAATCATTTTTAGGTTTTATATCTGTTGCCTGTCAAATTCTGTAGAAAAATGTGCCGAAGGGTGACATCAGCTCAGTGTTTTGAGATGATCTCCACTGCTTAAAATATAGATCACAGATAGGAAATGCCTGAGAGTTCTACTTCCTACCCTTTCTCATTACTCAATCATGGCCTAAACAGTTTCCAACCTGTGCACTTTATCTCCAGTGTGGGACAAGACAACCAGGAAGGGTCCTTCCTGGCACTGAGGGTTGAAACCACTTTAGTAAATGAACCACTGAATACAAAACCAAACCGAGCTAAATCAAAACAAAATAAAACAAAAAACCAAAAACAAAAGTGGCTTTTGATCAGTGACATTTTCAAAGAAAGATCATGATCAAAAAAGGGGAAATGTGAAAATAAATAAAGGAAACCTCATTTAAAATGGAGTCAGGAAGCCCTGACTGGAAAGCTTTCACACACTATTACCCACTCTTAAGAAGCACACCTTTCATTCCCTAACAGGAAGAAGATTATTTTACATACCCCAGCAGGAAGAAGGAAGAATTTCTCTTTCCCCAGCAACAGTCCAATCAATGAGACACCACTACAGTCAGCCAATGAGAAGCCATCATAGTCACCTCCCAGAGTCCTTCTTTCTTCTATAAAACCAAGCCCCTCTCCTCTGTTCTCCTGACTTGCCTATGTTTTGCCATAATGTTTACTTGTCCTGAGTTACAATTCTCTGCTTTTCCCAAATAAACTCTTTGCTGGTAAAATAGCTGGCTTTTTTGTTTTTTAAGATATTTAATATATTACGTTTTGCAATGGAAAACTCTGAGGATATATACGTATTTATGTGTGTATGTATATATCTATCACCCAAATTATTCCATCTGAATGGAGAAGAGAGCAAGATTTCTGACTGTTTGAAAAATAAGGCTTCTTGTACTCTTTTTGGTATAGGATTCTCATCCCAATGGTACTCAAGGATAATTAAATTACAGGAATTAGGGTAATGGAAAACTTTTGGGGGATAGAAATACATATAATGTTGTCTTATTATACCATTACTTATAAAGTTATCTAAAATCTCCTCACCACTATGCCCATCCCCCATCTTGACATTTTTTTGAGAACAGGGTCAAATTGGGAGAAGATTAGGCAATTTTGGCCTATAAAAAAATCTTAAAATGTCTCTCTGAATTGAATCTTGAATCTCTAAATTCAATCTTAAATTAAGCCAATTTTATATTAACATAACTAACATATTGTAAACCATGTTCAAAAATATCTCCTATAATTCTAGCAATTAATAGCTTCTTTCTTCTTTTACATTTTTCTTAGAAACTAAGGGGCAATGACTACTGGGGTGCTAAGTCCTGAAAAATTAACTCTCCCTGACTTTTGTGTATTTTTTCCCAAGTTTCTTCTTAGTCTATGGCATTCCTTAGATTGATTTTCACTTAGCTACAGACAATAATCAATCTCCTTTCTTTTGTTTACTTCTTCTCAAGCTTCACTTCCTGAGAAGAGCAGTCTAGAAAGCCAATAAGCCTACTAGAAGAAAATGAACACCCAAGCTATATTCTATTTTGAATGAACAAAGTTTAACCCAACTGTGACCACAATGGTTACATAGCAATTGTGGAAGGACAGCATGTAGTCCCGAAAGACACATATAGACTCATATAGTACAAAGAAGACAGAATTCATTCTGTTCTCTAAGAAGACTTGGTGAGGGTCTACCTAAAATCTTCTATCTTTATCCACCTGGTGACATCCTGCTATCCTTCAGTGTCCAACTCATATGAATTGCTTTTGCAGCCTCTCCCAGCCCTCCCCCAGACTCGGTTAATAACAAGTGTCTCTTCTGTGCTGTCACTATTCTTTGTATACATATTATTATATGTCTGTTATCCCCATTGACTGTAAACATTCTATTGAAAGAACCATGTTATTCAACTTCATTCAGTAGATGTTTTTAAAGCACAGAGTGGGGAGCATGAGGCACAGAAGAAGAAAGACATAAAGAAGGGAAATGAGGAAGGAAAGACAGAAGGAAAACATATTAGGATTTGGGTTGGAATACTGTGTTGTCTGTTTGCAGGACTTTGGCACATGTTTTTTTGCATGGTTTGTCTCTATAACCACAACAACTAATAAATCTTTGTGGAACGTATGTTTCAAAAGGTCCACTGATTCTAATTCACTGATTAAAAAAGATTAGAGCTCAAACAAAAAAAATATGTAACTTTTTTGTTGTTTTTCTTTGATAGCCCTTATATCATGATGGGTAATGTCAGCACTGAAGAATGTTACATAAATTTAAACAAAGCCTTTTTCATTAAAAATTCACAACAACAAATTTGGAAAGTAAAAAATAGCTTAACACATTTGGTTGGAATAAAAATGCCTTATGCCATATATATATATGAAATTTACATTGAAAAGTTTATTCTTCCTATTTGGATAGGAAAAAAACATTTTGATCTAACAGAATGATTAATCAAACAGTGGTTACAAAGGCTGAAGCATTAATTATTGGTATAGTCACAGGGAGCATGAATCCTTATTCTTCTATTTGTCTACTCATCTACCTATTTATAGTAGGTTGAATGTATTAATGGATTCTCTCCATTTGCGGTGCCCCATTTTGCTCCAACCTGAGTCTGCTTGACCTTTGAAGTCAGACTTTTCTCTGTCCAGCTCATTATGTTGCTTTTCCAATCCAGTTAGAGCCCAATTTATAATCCAAAAGAGAATGTACTTCATCTAATTCCTGAACACTAATATTGTAATGTATTCTGAAGGGTCCCACATTTAAAACATTAACAATCCTTTTAACACCTATGCAAACTTTTATACTAATAGTTTACTTTTATTGTAAAAGTTATTAGTCTTCCTTTTTTTGTATCAAGCACATCATTCATATGTTTACTTTTCATCAAACTAGAATGCTTTATAATGTTTCTACTTAACATGTGATAATAGCACAGAATGCAGCACCTGATAAAGGAACAAAATGAAGGAGAAAGTTGGCATTTATCCAGTTTATTTGATTACTCTGGAATGTTGGTCTGTATAATTCAATCTCCATAGTTTCATTTTTTTTTACATTTGATTTATATAGTTCAATCATCTGCTAATTGTTAAGCAGATAATCATCTTTTATTTTAAAGGAACAAAGGTCTTCAAAGCACTGGGTTTAATTTTTATGAGGATAAATTATGACAGTTTATACTGTTTAAACAGTGACAAAATTGTTTAAGGTGTCATAGAAAGAACCAAGGCCCTGGCGAAGCTATTAACAATTTAGCTTTTCCAATACATGTGATACTATGAATTCTACTTTTCTAAGATAATTTTATAGATGTGTTTATTAATATGAGACCATCTCAGCTGCCAGTGGGCATCTTTGCTATGTGTCCTTGACCCTATCATCTGACATTGTCAACATAAGTACAGGTCTTGCACCAGGCCTTAAAAAGTTTGTTCTATGGGCCAATTTATACATAGGCTGATTGGCTTAATTAATGAAAACAGAATGAGTACAAAAAGTTCATATAGAGTCCCATGGAATGTCAGACTTTCAAATCACTTACTAATTCTGAGAGAAAGAAAAGTGATTTAAGTTCTAGTTTTGGAAATTTATCTGTTATACCTAAAAAAAACTTTGATTCCGGATAAGACACTTTACACCTATGGGCTACAACTTCCTAAGGTATGCTGTAATTGTGTTGTGCTTTAAATCCTTAAGGTTCCTTCTGGATCTAAAATTATTTGTTATATTGTATTATAGGGTATCATAGTATATCATATCATACTATATTGACAATCCACTAATTCAGGAAATAAGGAGGTTGTCCTGAACTATAAATTATTATACTTAAGCACATTTTGAAATTTGATGTAAGAGCATCAGTAACAAATATGAATTTAACAATATTTATTTCGTTATTTATTTAGAGGGGGGATTTAAAACTATTTACCTTTATTAAGATGTACTTTTTGTTTCTTTTCTTTTCTTTTCTTATGAATATAATTTATTGTCAAATTGGCTTACATACAACACCCAGTGCTCATCCCAACAAGTGCCCTCCTCAGTGCCTATCACCTATTTTCCCCTCTCCCCCATTCCCCCATCCACCCTCAGTTTATTCTCTGTATTTAAGAGTCTCTTGTGGTTTGCCTCCCTCCCTCTTTGTTTGTAACCATTTCCTCCCTTCCCTTCCCCCATGGTCTTCTGGAATTTAACAATATTTACATAAGTTGTATTTCCAACACCTTTCTATAATCATCTGATCTGATCTCAAAATATCTATCAAATACATTTTGCTATTATCCACATTTTGTGGATGACGAAAGTGAGGCATGGAGAAGTTAGGTAACTCCCCCAAGTTGAAATACTGAGGAGCTAAGACTTGAATTCCAGTATCGGACTTCAAAGTCTACACTGTCTGCTTCTTGGATCACAAGATATTGTTTGAGACAGTTTGTCCTTGCAGCCCACTATTTTGAAATCTACCAACCAGGCTGTCATCATTAAGAAAGGTGGTAGGGCCACCTTTTCCATAGAGAGGAACAGTTTCTAGCAAAGTTCCCTAACTTCATGGTACTAAAATACTCTTTACTCATGAATCCAAAGAGGCCAGGCCACAGAGCAACAGTTCCTTGTTGATACAGATACAGATTCTGACTTTGGTGCTCTATCATGCAAAGAAGGTCAAAATAAACAAAGACTTCAGTTCCTCTGCATAGTTTTTCAAGTTTACATCCTCTTTTAGAGTTCTTCTTTTAAAAGCCAAAATTTATGGGTAACTTTTACTTTCAAATACCAGTGCCTTCATTCTTTGATTGCCTTGGAAATATTATACAGCTAATACTTTTACATCTTTTGAATTAATTCTCTGTCTCATAAATATTTTCTTTCCTGGATTATAGGTTGGGATTAAGTCATAGAATTTATAAATTACAATTGGGGAGGGTGGATTAAAGCTAAGAGTTAAATGAAGAAAAACACAAAACTTCTCATTTTTGTAATGTTTTCTGTCTTATGTTGAATAAATTGAGTGCTGTATATTGATGATCTAAATATACATGTAATTACTGCTTTAATTATACATGTGATTGCTGCTTAACTTTATTATA
The DNA here is from genome assembly GCA_028646485.1 of Cryptoprocta ferox. Classification (NCBI taxonomy): domain Eukaryota; kingdom Metazoa; phylum Chordata; class Mammalia; order Carnivora; family Eupleridae; genus Cryptoprocta; species Cryptoprocta ferox. Next base: position 64,206,941 of record CM053560.1, on the reverse strand, counting down.
CATTGTTACCATGGAACTGAGAGATTTTAATTTTAAAAGAACATTTTATATTAATTTCCCTTCATTTTACCTTCATTTTATGAATTTCTTTTTTAGCAGCATGTTTAAGAAAAAAATGCCACATCTATTGTGGCATTTATATAGTTGTATACATAATGATCATTTAGATTCTATTTAATGTTCTTATAATATTGAAGAAAGTTTTTAGCTGTGTAAAGAATTGTTGTAATTTCCAAATGAGATTTAATATTCACCATTTCTTTCTAATTGTAAACATTGAGAACTGGCTCTACAGGGGCGTTTTTTTTTTTTTTTTTTCTATACCATATTGCAAAGTTCTGGTGTTCAGAAATGCATTCATGCTCAGGTGAATATATGACATATAATTAGCTATATTTTCCAACAAGATAGTATTATTTATGAAGGATGATTTGCCATTGGACATATTTCTTACTCTCTCATTTTAAAAAGCTCATTTAGAAGTAGGTATCTCCCCTACCCATATGCTTTTTCCACTTCATAAGAACCAAAGTTCTACCTTGTAGAACTTGTTCTACTAATGGACCTATATATATAAATTATCCTTTGAAATAACTCTCTGGGCACCTGGGTGGCTCAGTCAGCTAAGCATCCGACTTGGGCTCAGGTCTTGATCTCACCCTTCATGGGTTTGAGCTTTGTGTTGGGCTCTTGTGCTGACAGCTTGGAGCCTGGAGCCTGCTTTGGATTCTGTGTCTCCTTCTCTCTCTGCCCCTCCTTTGCTCACACTCTGTCTCTCTCTGTCTCTTGACAATGAATAAATGTTTAAAAAATTAAAAATAGAAATAACTCCCATTATCTTTTTTTCATAGCCAGTTTTCCTCCCCCAATAATAGAAACTAAATTATTGGCCAAACTTTTGAGGTCAAGAGCAAGCAGAGAGCCCAGATAGCTGGTGAGATCTTGCATAAGAGTGACACAGATGCTACTGGGTAACAAGCCCGTGGCAGTCCCCGCACTTGACTCTGCCCCATGGCTTAAATCCTTCAAATGAGTTCCTTTCTGTATTTTATTTCAGGTGTGTGGTGCAAACATAAGGCTGCAATTGGATGCTGTTACCTTGTCTGCCATTCATAGGAGGGAGACTTCCCTCCTGAACTATAATAGAAAGATTGAGCTCTATAATCACTGTTTCTTTTATCCTTATTCTATGAAATTCACATTTTTCCCCTCCATTCCGGACTGTTGGCACCTTCCTCTCTCTAGGAATACAGTGCTGTCCTTCCTGTTTCTGCCTTTGGCTGTTTTCCCAATAGGAGAAGATAGAATTAGCACATACTCCCTGAGGAGGATAGGAGGGGACTCAGCAGGGTGCTTCCTCAGTCCCTTCAACCACTGGCAGGGCGTATTCACTAAGGCACCCCTGGAACCAGCTAACATTGTATTTTGTGATGAGTAGTACCAGTGCCTCTGTATTCATGTACAGCCATCTAAGGGAAATAATACACAAATATTAATTATTTAGAGATAATAATATGTGTACAGCTCTTGATCTGTGTGTACAACTCCCATTGATATTCCATTAAGAAAACAAAAACACATTCACAGTCAGTGTTTGCCCAACTTATTTTTAAAGAAGTGTGGGTGTCTACTAAAGGGAAAGGTATAAAGAATCACTGCTTAATAAAAACATATGCCTGTGCATAATTTTAATAGTCGAAGTTAGACTGTTGCCTTAAGTGTTTTGCATGCTATTAATGAGAAATAATGTTAAACTACTACTTTTTCTATGTAAGCAAAATCTCCAAATTAAGTGAATAAATTTGATCAAGTTTTGCTCACATATTCTAGATCTGCAGAACAATCAAGAGGAAAGAAAGTGAGTTATAAAATAATTACCCATAGAATTGGACAACAAATCATATGGAGAAGGTTTAGTGTACTTTTTCCAATGGTGTGGGGTGGCTGTGTTTTCTAAATGGTGTAAATTATTTTTCATCTCTCCCAGTTTTACTTCCTGGGGATAGTCAATGGGATTTCTAAATAGAGTGGTATCCTATGATTTGCCCCTCTGTTAACACTGGTAGATGCTTCTCTAGACCTTCCTACTAGATAAATTTTGATAGCTCCATTTCACATCTCTGCTTCGGTACAATTCCATGCTGATATATCTCTCTGGAGAGGAGAATGTGGCAAAGAGGGTGCTGATGTGGCTGGAACACAACTAATTAATTAAATAATTAGGAGTTTGTGGTATTAAATAATGCTGGAGAGGTTATGGAGGATCAGGTCATGCAGGGCCTTTAGACTATGGTAAGCTCTTCACTTTTCATGCTGTGTAAAGCAGCAAGGAAAATGTGGAGGCTAGAATTGATTATCTCCTGATTTTTTTTATCCTCGCAGTTCTCTGGAGAAGTGATTCTAAAGGAGTATGGTCAGATGAATAATTGTCCTCCCAAAAGATGCCCGTGTTCTAATCTCCAGAACCTGTGGATGTTACTTTTTATGGTAACATAAAAGGGACTTTGCAGATGTGCTAAAACTAAAGATTTTGAGATGGGGAGATTATCCTGGATTATCAGGGTGATCCAATATAACCACAACATTATTTATAAGAGGGAGGCAGGAGATCAGATCCTCCAGAAGGAATTAGCCCCATGAACATCATAACATTAGCCCAGTTAAAACTAATTTTGGACTTAAGACCTCCAGAATGGTAAGAATACATTTATATTGTTTTAAACCACTAAGTTTGTGGTCATTTGTCAAAGCAGTCACAGAAAATGAACTAGGGAGCAAGGATACCACCTGGAAGGCCAGCGAAGAGGCTTGAGGCTGGGGACTGACATGGTTTGCACTAAAGCAACAAAGTTGGAGGTGGTCACAAGAGGTAAGATTCAGAATTTGTTTTGAAGACTTGCTGGTTGGATTTGATAATGAACTGGATATGGAGTGTGCAAGAAAGACAGGAATCAGGGATGACTTTAATAATCTGGGCCTGAGTGACTGGTGGGGGGAAATTTCCATTGGCCAAGATGGCAAAGATTAGGGAGGTCACAAACAAACATTTATTTGTGTGCCTACTAAATCCCAGACATTGTTTGATGGATGCAGTGGTAAAGATATACATGCCTTCACAAAATTTGTAATTCACTATAGTGTTTCTCAAGTGTGACCTCTGGAACACCTACATCAGAATCACCAGGGTGGAGGGGGATGATTAACAATGCAAAATTTCTAGACCGTAACCCTAGAAAATACATTAGAATCACTTGGGCTAGGGCCCAATGCTATGCTTTCTTCCCCCGCCCCCGCCCGGGTTAAATTTTTATTTACCAGTTTCACAGGTATTTCTATGAATACAAAAGTAATATATTTTCTTTGCAAAATGCCCATAGTTTATTGAAAAGCATAAAATAAGTCCCTTGTAATTGTATCATTCAGAGATAACAGCTGGTAACATTTCAGTGTGCAGCCTTTCAGACTTTTTCTATGCATATACACACATATATGGATATTACAAAAAAACTGAATCATAGTTTAGTAATGCCATTTTCACTTGATGATCTTTCTAAAATAAAACTATCATCTTCATGAATAGTCTCACTGAATTCTATTTTATGGACAATATCATGAACTTGCACCCATTATTTTAGCCTTTTGGCCCCCCTACTCATTTCTCCCACCCCTCACCCCTACCTCTGGCAACCACCAATCTGTTCTCTGTATCTATGAGCTTGTTTTCTAACAAGCTCCTCAGAGCTTCTCATATTCACTGAGGTTTGTGAAATACTGATCTAGTGGCTCGCTATTATCTTAATTTTATTTCAGAACATTTAGCTTTCTTTTATTAGGATACAGACATATCATTAACAGTTTTATTACAAAGTTACTGTTTAGCTCTCAAATGCAACAGAGTTTTTGTTTTGTCTTTTGTGTGCTGGAGCAATGGAAGAAGCAAGGGAAATTAAATGATATACAACTACCTGCTTAAATGATATTGCCCAGGGTGGAATTAGCAGAAATGTGAACAAGGCAGCAGATGCGTGATTAACTTGGAAGAAAGTGATGGGGAAGCTGCAGAAGGTTTGAGCAGAATAGAACTGTTTTCAAGGCGGGGGGGGGGGGGCAGAAAAGGGAGAAAAATAATAGAAAAATAATGTATGGTTAGGGGATATGCATGACCTAAATATGCATAAATCTGAGTGTTTTCCCCCTTTTTCAGCTCCAATGTGTTTTTAGTCAATTGCAGAACTGTGTACCAGAAAATGCCCCTTCGTGTATGTGAGCCCCACACTAACAACTAAGAGGTAGGTACGTGGCAGTGGTGACAGCTCGCTGATTGATGGAAATGGGGTCGAGCTCATAGGATTACTTGTTATCCTTGTTGTATAGATGAAATATTAAGGCTAAAGAGAGATAATGCAATATATTTATAACACTGCCATCATTTTTTAAAAGAGCAACCTAATATTCTGGTTTAGTATAATGTGCACAAATCCTTTCTTAGGTTGATATATTATTGCATATTATGTTGCTCTAGATTGAGAGTATATTAATATTTTTCTGTCGCTTTTTAAAATTACATAAGACTATGAAGTTGCATGAAAAACCTGAAATTCAAATCTGACATATTAGGTAATGGTTTACTTTGGGACATCGTGATGATTTTTATCTGTAGCTATTTTTTTTTTAATGAAGGCTTAGGGACACCTGGGTGGCTCAGTCAGTTGAACATCTGACTCTTGATTTCAGCTCAGGTCATGATCTCATGGTTTGTGAGTTCAAGTCCCGCATCGGGCTATGTGCTGACAGCACGAAGCCTGCTTGAGATCTCCCTCTCTCCTCTCTCTCTCTGTTTCTCCCTGCCTGTGCTCTGTCTTTCAAAATAAATAAATACACTTAAAAAAATCTTTTTTAAACAAATGACGGCTTAAAACAGCCATTAGGAAAAAAATAGATAGGTATCAGTTTCCAGTGAAAAAAATGATATAAACAATGTGTCAAGATGAGAGGCTGATTTACAGATAGCTTGTAATAGCACTACAAACCAACTTTGTGCCTAATTTCCTGAAAAAAATACCAATTCTACATATCTTTTCCTTGACACTTCAAACTCTAAACCTGGCTCATAATCTGGATTTGTTTAAAGTTTATCAAGTACTTACTATATGCTAAATACTGTGTTAAGCAATTTATGTGCAATGGCTCACTTTATCCTCATAAAACTTTTTTAGTTAGATGATATGACCTCTTTGTTTATTACTGCTGCAGAACTTATAGCCCTTGTGTCAATGAAGAGTCTCACAAAATTCCCTAGGTAGTCTCACGGAACACTAAACGGTTGACATTATCTAATTGATGAGTTTAACTAATATGAAGAAACATTCAATAATTACATGTGGAATTGGAAACCCCCCTACTTTAACTCCATAATGTTGAATTCCCCATTTTATGTTTGTCAGTTGGTTCTCAAAGGCCAAAAATATGGGATATCTCTGTTTGAGCTACTCAATTCCAACTTGGGCTCTCCGACATTTCTATACTTTCAACTTCACCATCAAGGACAGTCGGTTTAGTCCACCTGGCAGTGGAGTTAACTACTCTGAAATCTGTGACTTATACCTGCAAAATTCACCGCAACATTGTTGGAGAGGGGTCCTGATTTCCCTTCATCATTTTCTCCAGTCACTGGTTACCCTGCCCCTGATGTCACCCACCAAAGCCATTTTCTGTCATTTCTATTTTCTATCATGTAGTACAGTCACCTTGCACTGTTGTGAAGATATGTTTTCAAATAGGGCCTCTCACAGTGCTGCTGAAGTATGATGATTATTCTGTTTAACCTGTACCATTGACTTGTAGGCACACTATTCCCACAGCATAGAAATTTAAAAGCCTCCGGATGCCTCTGAAATAAAATGCACTGCTTAACCTATATATTCACAACTCTGATATTGAAAGTGTAATCAACCTCAAAACAAGGTTATTTTTTGCAATTACAGCTTTAAATTTATAATTGTATATTCATTGCAAACTCTTTATAGCTATAAAGATATCACAAAGACAGAGAGAACTGATATTACCTAAAATAGTTTGTATTAAGATACGGGTTTAGCTGCTATAAAAGGTGATTTCAAAAGAAAGTGGCTCAAGAAAAAAACCATTTTGATGAATACAGAAGTGTTGCAAGGGAGAACAGAAGTCACCTTGTCCAGATCCACTCCCCGTATAACCACCTTAAAAGAAACACTTATAAAAAAAAATCCATGATCTTTGCATCAACACCAGCACACCGACCTTGGTAACTATTCAGGAAAAGTATAACAGTTTGATGGTACTGGGAATTCTTGCTATTTCTGTGTTAGTGTTTCACTATTGTCGAAGTTTGCTCTCACGTATATGACCACTAGGGGTCTGTAGGCCAGTATGATGAAAAGAAGAGAAAAGAGGGATACACAGTCTCTCCCTTTAGGAGCATATCCCAGGAGTTGCCCATATCAGTTCTCTCACATTTCATAGATAAGAACCTACTCCCATGGGGACACCTAAATGCAAAAAAAGGCTACACAACGAATTCTTTAGATAGATTAACCTATGCTCAGCTACACTTCTATTACTATAGAAGAAGAGGACATCAGATATTGGCAGAATAACTATTAGGCACAGCCAAAGGAAGTGATGAGCAATTTTGCATCACAAACCGTGAGGTTTTCTCACCTTTGCATTTTACTTTGTCCCCTACCCTACACTGCCCCTTATAATTTCATCTGTCAAAATTTGACTGAATCATTAAGGTCCAGCTTTCATCTCCTTTATGAAACCTTATGTGGTAGAGATAGTCATTTTTAGCAAGCGTGAAATCTATTTGTCTGTATTTTCCAGCCATAATCTCACAGTGGATTGGGGATGGTAGTGGGTGGAGGGCAGTGGAAAGACTGACTAGTTCTGACCAATGGGCTGTGAGCTGAAGTAATGTGGGCCTCTTGGCCCATTCCCCTGTCAAGGTCAATGTGGAGCTTTCCAGATGAGGAGGCTATGAGAGGGTGGAGGCTTCTTCAGTCAGGATTCCTGAATGGCAACCCAACTTGAGTTTGAGGTTGTTGACTGTCTCAATACAGCCAAGTCATTCTTTGGTCCTTCCAGTTGGATTTGATTGCTCTCTCCTTTCTGTTGTATACACACACATTTGTATACATATATGAGCTTTGCACTTACCACATTATGCTTCTTTTTGTCTTAGTGTTTCTGGTTTCCTGGGAAAATTGGTGAGTTCCAATGATGTCTGGTATATAGTAGAGTTCAAGAAAAAGGTTATTGTTTAGATAGTTTTTAAAGCTGAAAGTGGAAGCAAGAAGCAGGGAGTTATTAGAGAAGATGAGATTTAGACTGAAAATAGGAGAATTTTATGTAGAATAGGTATGGCATGATGTAATAATTTAGATACCTACACTTAACTAGAAGATAACATTCCTGGTTATTGGCCTCCGCCTTTTTGAAAACTTGTAGACAAGATTACCTTTCTACTCTTTCTGAGAAAAATACCTAATTTTTAATGCAACATTTTAAAACAAATTTTTAAATTGCTTTTGTGTTGAAAGATTACAGAAAAATTATCCACGTGTTTTAGTGCTACAAGGACTTACATATTCTAAAATGATAGAGTTATTCTTTCTAATCAGGAAACCAGAGCACATGATATAATACTCCAAATAAAAATACTGCAGTTTATATATTACCTTGGCTGCTACTTACCATGACTTTGTGATTTGGGGATTATCATCATCCTCATTTCATAGATCAGAAAACTGAGTGCATTTTAATGCTGTGGACTAAATGTCTATATTGTCATGGGGCCATTCAATGATTTGTGCAACTACTTTATGTAATACTATAAAAATTTATAATGATATAAATTCCAACATTTGAGGTATTCTTTTAAGTTTCTCCTGACTACTTAATATATTTCAATCATTTGTTTACTTTTTAAAATAAAAAATAAAAATTAAATTTTTCTACTTTGATTTATAATTTGTACTTGAACTCTTAACTACTTTGTATGAAAAGATCAACATATACCATGAAAAGTATAGAACCAGTGTCTGAAGGGTTATGCTTAAATTGTCTATAACATTGAAGTAGTTACTCAGCGATAGCCAAGAGAGTAAAGAAGTAACCCCAGAAGTTAAAATGATCTTTCTTACAGACATTTAAAAACAACAAAGACCTGTAGATTATATAAAAATTTGTCTGAGTTTATCCACTCCCTACACGCAAATGGGTTTTATAACTTGTATTTACTAAGATGATATAGTAGGAAACCCACAGTTTAACTTGATGTTTTATCAGAAACAACACAGTTGTCTAAGGCTAAAATTAAATAAAAGAACTTGGAGCTTCTTTTTAAGTCATAGAGGAAGGAAACATTTTAAGAAACTGAGATATAATTATTTAAACATAAGCCTGGCACAGAGAGAGAGAGAGCGAGAGAGACAGAGAGAGCGCGAGAGAGAGAGAAACCAGTCATTCTCATCTGGTTTCTTTTTCATATGACATGAGGACTGGCTTTCATCATTACTTATATCTATCATTTTTATTCCATGAATGTATTATAAGGCATTGAAAAATTGTTTGTAGCATATCCTCAAGAGAAAAAAGGGAGAATGTTCCACTCAGTATAAGATTTATGCTTGCTGAAGGCAGCAAGAATTGCTGTGCATATTTTAGAGAAGAATTTGGATCCTGGCCACAAAAGTTCAAGTAACCACTTAGAATTTTTCATTGAGAACTACTGTATGCAAACACATGAGCTGTGGATTGATTCTTACCTAATTACCAGACCACCAACTTTGCCAGTGCCATTAGCTGCAATATAATCTGGGACAATGTGAAAAACCATCATTTTTCCTTCTCATCTCTCTGATGTGTTTCAGAGCATCTATGGAAGCACAAAAGTAGTACATATAATTTCACAGTTATGTGTCACGTTGATGGAAAAAGTGGGAATGCTATGATGCTTTCAGAGTTACAATTCAAATGAGAAACCCAACTGCATATTAAATTCATGGACGAACAATGGAAACTTGAAAGCCATAATTTGAAGTTTTATTTCTGTGGGTATTGGCACATGACACCAAATTATTAAATCTAGCACAATATAAAAGTGAACACATGAGAGATTTACATAGAGATGAGAGCATTGTGAAGTTTGGGAATGCGTGAAATCTGTAGAATATTTTCATAACAACAAACTTTACTATAAAATAAACTGAACAATAGTTTTCAAATACAACTCCCTCCTAATGCCTATGATAATGTACCTATGTTGTAACCCTAATATAAATGTGCAGGAAAGCACTGAAATGCAAAAACAATGTGAAGTAGCACACAGACACCTGAATGCTTTGGCTGCTTATGAATACGGATAGCTAGTAATCCCCCACAAAAAAATATCTTTAGTGTACAAAATTTTCTGGATAAAAGGTATGGTGATGGATTTTTATAAGTAATACTCTGTCTAGAAGTTTTTTTCTTTATGCTTCAAACTAGGGAAGTTTATAAATCAATTCCCTTATAATGTCAGCAGTAAAGAGAGAAAATATGTCATTGAAACAAAATACTTCTGCACTTTTATAAGGTGGCATGGTAGGTATATTTGCAATAGGAAATAAAAAAATCTACTACTATAGGAAATATAGTTGACAAAGAGTTTAAAGCATAGATAATGGGTCAGAAGACTTAATATTGTTAAGATGGTGATATTTACCAAACTGGTCTATAGATTCAGTGCAAATCCCTTTCAAAATCCAAGCTGACTTTTTGTAGAAGTTTACAAGCTGATTCTAAATTCATATGGAATTTTAAGCGATCCAGACTAGCTGAAATGACCCAGGAAAAGAAAAAAGTATATGGACTCATATTTCCCTATTTCAAAACTCACTACAAAGTAATTGTAATCAAGACAGGTAGTGCTGCACAAGGATAGATATAGAAATCAATGGAATAAAATTGAGGGTTTAGAAATAAGCCCATGTATCTATGGTCAACTGATTTTTGACAAGGGTGACAAGACCACTCAATGGGGAAAGAATAATCTTTTCCACAAATGGTACTGGGACAACTGTATATCCACATGTAAGAGAATGAAGTTGGATCCTTACCTCACACCATATAAAAAAAACCTAAAAATAAATGTAAAAATCTACATGTAAGAGCTGAAACTATAACACTTTTAGAATAAATAGAGGTAAATCTTCAAAACCTTGGATTTGGCAAAAGATTATTAGATAAGACACAAAAGGCATCAATAACAACAACAACAACAACAAAGTAAGTTGAACTTAATCGAAATTAAAAACTTCTGTGCTGATTCAAAGGCCACAATCAAGAAAGCAAAAAGATATCTCACAGCATGAGGGAAATATTTGCAAAACATATTTGATAAGAACTTTTTCTAGAATATATGAGGAACACTTACAATTCAATAATAAAAGGGTAAAATGCCTAATTAAAAAAATGTACAGAGGGGGATCCTGGGTGGATCGGCAGGTTAAGCGTCCAACTCTTGATTTTGGCTCAAGTTATGATATCCTGGTTCGTGGGATCGAGCCCCGCATAGGACTTTGTGCTGGGCAAAGAGCCTGCTTAGGAATCTCTTCCTCCCTGTCCTTCTGCTCCTCCCCTCCTCACAGTCTCTCTCTTAAAATAAAAAAAAAATTGAGCAGAAGACTGAAATAGATACTTCCCTAAGGAAAAACTAAATATGGTCAATAAACATGTGAAGAAACGCTAAGCATCATTAGCAAGCAAGGGAATGCAATTCAAAATCACATTGAGAAGCCACTTCACAAGTACCAGGACCACTATAATCAAAGTGTCAGGTAAGTACTGGTGAGAATATGGAAAAATCGGAGCCTTCATGCTCTGCTGATGGGATTTTAAAATGGTGCGGCCTTGGAGAAGAGTCTGGCAGTTCCTCAAACTATTAAACATAGAGTTAGCATTTGATTCAGCAATTCTACTCCTAGATATATACCTAGAAATGGAAATATATATTCACACTAAAACTTGTAAACAGATGTTTATAGAAGCATTATTCATAATAGCCAAAAGGTAGATACACACAAATTCATCAACAGATGAATGCATAAATAAAATGTGATATATACAATGGAATAGTTTTTAGCCATAGAAAGAGATTAAATACTGACACATATGCCAACTTAGATGAACCTTGAAAACATTACCATAAGTGAAAGATGCCAGTCACAAAAGTCTACATATTACATGAGTCTATTTACGTAGAAGTCCAAAACAGAAAAATATCTTTAGGGACAGAAAGTATTAGTGGTGTTTAGGACTGGGGGTGGGGGCAAATGAGGAGGGGAGTAGAGGGGGTAATAGTTAAAGTGTACAGGGTTTATTTACAGGTGATAGAAAATGCTCTAAAATTGACTGGAGTGATGGTTATGTATATCTGTAAATATACTAAAATTCATTAATTTGTATACTTTAAATGGTATAATTATACCAAGTAAATTATATCTCAATAAAGCTGTTTTTTTTTAAACAAGAAACATTGTTGGTTTTGTTAATTCATGCTATACATTTAACTTCAAGGCTAAACAGCAACTATGCAGAGACATATAATATGAATTCTGGGGAAAAAAAGCATATGGTAATATGTCAAATTCTACAGAACTGAATATTCAGTTCTTGTAGAACATTCAAAATATTCAGCTTCTTTTATACTGAAGCACATTATTTTCCAATATTAAATAAATGAGGTAGGAAGAATAGAAGCCAAGGATTGGTTTCTACTGTAACAAGTGATTATAAACTGGAGGCTATCATGAATCCTTATTTACTAACACTGAAATTCAAGAGAGCTATCAGAAATGGCCTCTGAAACAATGCTTTCAGAAAAGAAAGATTTTTAGAGAAGGAACAAAAAGAGAGAAAAAAAGAGACCAGAGATATCATCCATAACAGAAAAGAAAGAAAAGGTGGCTGAAATATATGTGCTGTGTAATCATTGAGATTTTATATTCAAACGGGTATGGTTGATTGTTCTAAACAAAGTAGACCAGAAGATCAAGAACATTACGGTAACCGAGGAGCAGAAATAGGAAAATTAAAGCATTCTAATGTACTGTACATATAAGCTTGAAAATAGATACAGTCAACGTTATCAGCTTCAAGTCAGTAAAAGTCACTTACTGCCTAAAAATTTTATTACTTGGTCAAAGGCACACAGAGGAAGGACTGCGGCACTTCCAGGTGTTTTACAGGGAGATTCTAGTCCTATTCAGAAAATATGGCTTCATTACTAGGATGTAGGTGGGCCTATATTTACAAGCGTGTATTTCCCAGCAGTAGGAATTAAAGCTCTTTATGAATCAAACAGAGAAACCTGAAATGCTATTTTTTTGGTAACAATCCAAATTTATGTTAGAAAACAGTTTTATCTAGAGTGATACAAAGACTAAGGGAAACACAAAAGCGGCTTATAGTTTTTATTCTAGAACCAATGTCAAAATGGATATATAATAAAACAGAACTTGGTGGAGGTTATACTCAGAGTAAATAGAGGTAAAATGACCATGAAATGTAGCATAAAGTAGTATAAGAAGGAGTAACGTATAAAGGAAGGCCAATACAAGACTAGAAATATTGCCCCACTGTAATTTGTGTGCAGATTTTCTTTCTTTTTCTTTTAAATGTTTATTTATTTGAGAGAGAGAGAAAAAAAAAGAGAGAGAGAGTGAGAGAGTGAGCCTGTGTGTGAGTGGGGGAGGCGCAGAGAGAGAGGGAGAGAGAGAGAATCCTAAGCAGGCTCTGCATTGTCAGGGCAAAGCCCAACTCAGGGTTTGAGCTCATGAACCGTGTTGATCTCAAGAACCTCGAGATCATGACCTGACTCGAGATCAAGAGTCAGAAGCTTAACTGACTGAGCCACCCAGGTGTCTCGATGTGTACAAATTTTCTTAAGAGTTCAGCCCTAATTTAATCCTACTTTACATTGAAGCTGGGTAGGCGCTAAGTAATTTTAAAATGAATGAATGAGGGGCACCTGGGTGGTTCAGTCAGTTGTGTCTAACTTCGGCTCAGGGCATGATCTCACGGTTTGTGGGTTCCAGCCCCGCGTGGGGCTCTGTGCTGACAGCTAGCTCAGAGCCTGAAGCCTGTCTTCGGATTCTGTGTCTCCCTCTCTCTCTGACCCTGCCCTGCTCTCTCTCTCTCTCTCTCTCTCTCTCAAAAATAAATAAAACTTTAAAAAAAATTTAAAAAAAATGAATGCATGAATTTCAATTACTATACTAGAAACATATTATTTATCAGAATTCCTTCCTTCCACAGTATTCCTCATTCCTTATTTTCCCTTTCTCCACCACAGTGTAATAGAAGGTGTGCTTGCTTTACATCAGAGAGGCCTGGGTTTAAATTTCAACACTCTGACTTACTAGCTCTGTGATCTTAATGCTCTCAGTAAGGAATTATTTTAGCATGGTTATTTGGTTACCTTCTCTCTGCTGTAAATATGGCAGAGGTAGAGATTACGATGAGGATCAAGGGCAAAAAGACATGTGAAAGATGACAGGTTGGATGGTGTTAAAGGGAGAAGGAAGATATGACCATAGGTTACCTAAGAGTTCGGATGCTTGTGGGAGCCCAGCTAACTCAAGTCTTCTGCAATGGTTTATGCTGACTCTTGTATGCCCACGACTCTTCATTCTGGGGGTAAATTCAAGCCTTTCTTTTCTCCCTTCTCTTCAGAGGAGCTCCATGGTCTTTGTTGGATTGTTCTTTCTTCCTTTCATCCTAGACTTTTCTGGCCCACCCTGATAACCAATGTAATATTCTAGGCCACTGTCTTAATGATGAAAAAGCAAAAGGCTATCCCCTCCCCACTACTGTTTTGTGGGCATACTTAAAAGTGGATGTCTTGACAATATGTATGCCTTTGCTCCTTGTCTTTGGAACTGATTCCACAATTTCAGATTAGGTTGGTAGCAGGGTGGTGGGGGACAGGACAGCTGTTTTGCTGCTGATGGGGACTTTGTTGGTATTGCATTATCGTATCTCTTAGGGGCTACACTACTCTGATTCTTGCCAGGAAAATACAACATAGCTGATCTTTCCATTACAGGATAACCAGAAATACACAAATGCCAAACTTGATTTGATTTATGAACACTTCTGTTCACTCCTCTACAGGTCAGAGACCATATCAAAATGGGAAGCACTAAAACCCACTTGGAATATGAACAGGTATCTGTGAAAGACCTGTGAATTATTTCTCCAACTTCTCTAATCAAAACATTGTTTGGTAAGAGCTAGTTGATAGTTAAGTAGCCTTTTAAACGATATTCTTAAATCAAGAAAGGTGACTTGGAAAGCCTGTATTATAACACTGTCAGGGTGATTAATATTATTATGTACCTGCTCTATCAAAATTCACTTCTACAACAAAGGGGTGTTTTTGTAATATCTCTTTCCATTTTCAACAAAGTGCTTTAACAGAGAAAAAACAGAATTCCAGCCTCAAGACATTTTTGCATGGTGCGATGTTTGTTTGTTTGAGCTTTCAGTTTCCATTATTTAAAAAAAAGATTTAGCAGATGGTATAATCCCAATATAATACATAAAAAATCTAAAAAAAAGTTTCTTGAGATTAATAGTTTTTTCTAAGAAATAAAAGGAAAATGAGTTATTCTTGTATCAATGATAAAGCAAAATTATGAAGACATTCATGCAAGACCTGAAATTAGGACAAAATTACATCTGTTAATGTGATTCCATTAGAGATGTATGTGTTTATACAATACAATTCAATTAATTTTTAAAAATGTTGACAGATTTATTTTCAGTTTTATTTAGGATTGCCAGATTACATACAGAGGCCCAATTAAATCAGAATCTCAGATAAAAGCATTTTTTTGGCCTAAGTATACTGTATGGCCAATATGTGGCCTGTATTACATGGGCTGTCCTAACACTAAAAAAGTCATTTATCTCACATTCAAATTTAATTGCATGTCCTGTATTTTATTTGGAAGATAGTTGGTCTAGAGGCCTTTTTCTCTCCTTTAGTCCAACCTATGGATAAAAAACAAATCCTAAAATAAAATATCTGCCCTAGTTTAAATTGGTGCTTTTCTCCCCACTATGCATCACGTACATATTTTTGCTTTTAGGTGTATATCCATTTTCTTCTTTCCTTTGTGCTGCCTTCTGCCCTTTTCCCCTTCCCCCTTCCTCCTCTTTCCCTTCTATCATTTCTCTACTGATAATCATTTCATTATTTCCTCCACTCTTTGAAAACTACCCTTCTTTCACAGATACTTAGTTTCAGACACACCACCTCTATAGGTTTTCCTCCTGCATCATTCTTATGAATTAATTGCTAAGAAATGTTGATCCTATTAAATTTTATCACATATTTCATTATAGAAAGCAACTTACTAGAAAATGTAAAGAAAGTAAGGAATTTTCTTGAATTAAAAAATAAACCAAACATTTAAGACCCTCCCTTAAAGAAGATAAAATTAGAGATAAAATATATCTAGTTTCTGTCAACTTATAAAATGCTAATAACATACACAAAAATACAAGAAAAGGGATAATCAATTTCCTTTTTATAAAAGAACATTTATTTTTGGGAAGGAGATAAATGTTTTGAACTGGGAGCTCTGTTTTCAACCTGATTTCATGTAGTACAAAGTAAAATCTCTTGATATGCTCTCAAAGCTCAGCAAAGAGCAGTTCACAGGATTGAGACTTACCATCGTTATACTTCCTTTGTTGCCTTTGCTAAGGTGAGACCCCAATCCATCTTTAGTGTTTAAAGAAACTCTTGTCCAGGTGGCTCTTTCTGTCACAGCTTCAAGGTTACCTTGGACCTCTAACTCTTCTTTTCTATCTTACTTTTAAATTTAAGGTGATAGTATATTTTGAACAACAGATCTGAGTCCAAACTCACTATGAATTCAAGTAGCCTCTTTTAATTACCCTATCTACCCCATAAAGGATAGGAAAGAGCAAAAACGGTCCAAGAAAATAGATGCTAATGCACAGTTAACCCAAGTTGCTCCTAAATTGCTCAGAATTCTAGGGCAGCACCCAGATTTGGACTGCAAGATTACTTTCTGTAGACCATCCATTTGACTTTGACTATAGTCAAAGTTTCATGATCAATTTACCTGTAGTTATCAATTTCTGTAATTAGGTATATATCCTATGCAAATTACAAATAAATGAACTTATCCACACTCACCATCAATATTATTTTTGGCTGACATATTATTGCAGTTTGAAAGATTAAGATTTCCTTTTGATTGCAAAGGGAAGTATTGTATGAGAAGCAGGTATAATTCTTGCTACCATGCTTGACACTACAGTTGACCAATTTTAGTAACTTTTTAGAGTCCAAATCTATTAGCGGCTTTTGTTAGAAGAGCAAAGACTCTTCAAGTCCCCCACGTATATAAATATTATAGAGTATGATCATGAAAAACAGAGAATTATTTTAAAACTATTAAGAATTCAAAGGAATATATATTATAAATTAAGAGATGGAAGAATATATCATACATTTTTAAGCAATTGGAGTGTTTTTAAAAATTGTTTATGCATTGGAATATTATTTTGACATGATTCAATATTTAAGCCTCTGTTATTTGAATTTTCAGCTAGACTCACACAGCATAGAAAACTGATGGTTGTAGAGTACAATTCTTGTGTTAAGCAATTTACATATTTCTTCCTAATAAATCTGTGAGATAATTTTTATAGCCATTCTATAGATAAAGAAATTTAAGGGCAATAGAACTCAGGTAACTTTTCTATGGTATCAGAGCTATTAAACAGCAATTTGAATTAGATTGAGGATGTGCTTTTCCTGCTACATAATGCAAATTCTCAATTTCAAAAATGGAGAATGAGGAAATTTGGAATAAATAAGCAATTACCGTGGCTATATTCAAAAATTTCTTAAGCCGTTTTGGAATTTTTCAGAAAAACTTCCTGGATTTTTTGTACAGTGTCTAAAGGAGCTACCTGGTAACTCTTTTAGTATAGGCATTAAGTTAGAGAAAAAGAGAGCTAAAAAGAGAAGGGAAGAGAAAGAAGATAAAGTGGAAACAGAAACGATACATAGGGGAAAACACCATTATTACTTTTTATGATGATTTAATAAATATCAAGAATTATGGTGAAATGGAATGTGAAAAACCTGATGACCTGTAGTTTTATGATTTGGACATTGAACTTTCCTAGTGCTATGGTAAATAATAAGGGAAATGCAGTAATTGTTACTAGTTTCCTCCACCTGAGGGGTAGGCAGGGTCTGTAGCTAATCAGTTGGGAGAATCAGAAAGGTAACAAAACCTCCATGAGAAAGGCAAAGGGAGCTTCCTGAAAGTCTCATGTGGTACTCCTTGCTAAAGGTCTATGAATATCAGGAAATCTTTTCCCTGGCTGGGAGTGGGACTGTGTCTCTTACTCTGCAGGTGTCTGTTGGCTTCTTTTTGTCAAACTCATCATCACCCAGATGTGACAACTACACAGGGCCACAGAGGACAATGCCAAAGCCAATGAAGGAAAATAGTCAACAATAGGTTCACCTGTTGGCTACCTCACTCGAAGAGGTCATCTATGATCCTCTCACTAACCGAATCAACAGACTGTCTTATTTCCCATTCTTTCTGTCTTAACTTTTGATATTCTTCCTTGAAAAATGTTTCCACCTGTTTCCATATACAATGCTGTCCTCATTTTTCATATACCCCTTTAAGTTCTTCTGCTTCATTTTGTACTCAAAGCTGTGGATGTCTTCCAAGAATACGTCATTGGCCTTTGTGCGTATGCGCTCTCTATCTCTCTTTTTTGGTATGTACTTAATAAAATATTCACTCTTATGGCTTTTATTCCTGTTCGGTGCTAAAACGAAATTCACATTTTCTTTTCTGACCCCTCTCACAAGTCTACTTCCTCTCCACTATCCTGCTTTTACTTCCAAGTTTACGTGTCTAAAACCAAAATTAATATGTACTCCAATAAAAAATGCCAAGACACAAACAGAAATGCACAAAATGACAAAGAAAAATGACTAACAAGCATAAGATATTCAAAATCACTAGTTATCAAAGAAATGCAAATCAAAACAAAAAAGGCATACCATTTACACCTATCAAGTTGTCAAATACTATTTAAAAATTATAATACAGAGTATTGGCAAGAGTGTAAGGAAATGGTCACTTTTACATTCTGTTGACAGAAAAGTAACTTGACAAAACTTTTCTGAAATGACATTTGGCAATATGTATCAAAAGCCTTAAAATGATGCAGTAAATATAACCCAGTAATTTCATTTCTCAGCATATATTTTAGGTTAAAAATATGTGATGGATATCATATATCATAACATTGTTTACATAAATGAAAATCAGTAGTAATGTAATTATGCAACAGAACAGGATGGCTTAAGAATAACGGTATAGCTACATAATAATATATTATACAACGAAGTAAATGCATTTATGGAAGAACTATGATGTGAAAAGATGTTCATGATACACTGATGGTCATGGTATGTTCATGTTTAGTTTATATTAAATGGAAATTGTAGGCAATAGTACAGTGGATAGAATGTAACTCCATATTTGTAAAAACATATGTATATCTGTATATTTACATAAATAAGACTATATATATATAGAGAGAGAGACAGAGAAAGAAAAGGAATTGGGAGGGTGTATATCATAGAGTACAGTATAGTTGTACACTATGTACAGGTAATTTTTCTAGTTTCTCTTTATTGTATCTTTCATTTATTTCCATGATGAGTATATGTGTTTGGTTTTATAGTAAGAAAATAATATTTTTAAAAAACAAATCATTTCCCTTCCAAAATTCAGCCTTTTCTGAATTTCTAGTGATGCCAGTGGCATCATCATTCTTGCTCATCCACAATCAAAACCATTTTATATTTGCCTACCTGACACACATATACTTTTATCCAAATATCAAGTTTTGTGAATTTGTTTCTATTCTGCAACCCACTGAGAGATGGATCTTTAAATATTTTTGCAAATCAATTTCTATGCTTAAAACCTATCTCATGCAGAAGAGAGAAGTTTTGGGGTTCTGATTTGCATGCAATAGAGGCATGTTTAATTTGTGAAAATTTATCCACTTCTATATCTATGATTTGTACTGTATTGAGTATATGTTATACTTTGATAAAAAGTGACCAAGCAAATCAAAACAAAAATCTGCACATTACCTACAAGGTACACTTCAAAATCCTTAGCTTAATACAATCCAAACTCTCTGGGATGCAGCAAAGGCAGTCCTAAGAAGAAAGTATATTGCAATCCAGGCCTATTTCAACAAACTAGAAAAAGCGCAAATTCAAAATCTAACAGAACACCTAAAGGAACTAGAAGGGGAGCAGCAAGAG
>CM053560.1:64173201-64187000 GCA_028646485.1 Cryptoprocta ferox | reverse complement strand
TTAGCATGACACCCTCGAGGTCCATCCACTTTGCTACGAATGGCCAGATTTCATTCTTTCTCATTGCCATGTAGTATTCCATTGTATAGATGAACCACATCTTCCTGATCCATTCATCAGTTGATGGACATTTAGGCTCTTTCCATGATTTGGCTATTGTTGAAAGTGCCGCTACGAACATTGGGGTACAAGTGCCCCTGTGCATCAGCACTTCTGTATCCCTTGTCAACCATGGCTCTTTAAGCAGTATCTGTAACAGCTTAAATAGATAACTTTTAAGCCTAATCTTGAATATGTAGAGGAAAAAGGTATTTACCTTTCGTATGCAGAAGTTGTTGCAATTACTATTTAACTCTTTGTCGCAAGAAAATTTAATTGTTGTTTGCAAAACATTTTGATTCTGAATGCCCTTGTAAAATGTTATTTAAAATTTTTTTAATGTTTATTTATTTTTGAGAGAGAGAGAGAGAGACAGAGAGACAGAGAGACAGAGAGAGGAGAGCAGGGGAAAGGCAGAGAGAGAGGGAGACACAGAATCTGAAGGAGGCTCCAGGCTCTGAGCTGTCAGTGCAGAGCCGGATATGGGGCTCTATCTCAAGAACTGTGAGGTCATGACCTGATCAGAAGTTGGATGCTTAACCAACTGAGCCACCTAGATGCCCTGTAAAATATTACTTTATTGCAAATAAATATATAATAATGAAAATTGCTCATAAAATAAATTATTGAAGGACATAGGAAAACCACCACTTTTAATGTGTTCACTGATGATCAGTGGGGATTATTTTGTAAACAAAATGTTTTTGCTGATGATGTGAACTTGACCCACTCGCTACCAGTTGGTATAAAACAGAAATTTACTTTCCCACAGAACAGAGTTTATCAGAGTGGTTGTTATCTTTAATAACTCAAGAGGATACATTTCCAGCAAAATTTTAATGGGTGATAAGGTACTTAAATCTTAGAATTTTTAAACTATATTTAAGAAATTCATTTTATCATTTCATTGTTGGAATTTGTGGATAACTCTACTCATATTTCATGTTAGTAAGTCAAAAGATCAAGATAATTTTTTGTATTTTTCAAGTCTCCATTCTTGCTCCAGTAGACAGCTGGACATTTCTTAGCACTCTTTGAAGGTAAAATTATCATATTCACTGCATTACCTATCTGTAACTCTATATAGTAAACAATCACAGGAAAGGTTAAAAAGTTATGAGTCATTTTCAATGCCCTCTTAAGCATTGTGTCATTTTGTTTTACTACTACTTCAGACAAAACCCCGGTTGAAGTTCTAGGTTGTGGCTTGGCAGTACATAGTTTATTCATGTTGTAAGCGTAATAAAAAATCAGTCTTAGCAGTAACGCACATCCTCCTGATGTATCTCTATCAGAGTAGTCCCTCCATCTTTCTATTTCTCTGCTACTTGGAGTTTGGTGAATTTAAACCTACATGTAAACTACAGGAAAGTTGTTCATTAAGTTAAAAAATGCTTTTAATTTGTGTTAATCAGAAACCTTTCCCAACACCAATATCAGACTGCAAGAAACTTTGCTCCTCTTTTAGGGAGGAAATTAAAGCTTTTAGGAAAGATTTATCTCAACTACCTATTCATTCTCTGAACATCTGCTTTCTTTCTCCTACTCTTGCAGCCTCTTTCTTCATAGTAGTGCCTTTGCTCAGTCTAAAAACTTTTCCAATTCTCTTATACTAAAACTATTTTCTTTCATATATCTTTTGGCATTCACTATTTTCTCTTTCCCTCCCATCTATACTTACTGAACAATTGGTTTTCATCTCAGATGTCTATTACCTCATCCCACATTCATCCTCCAACGGCTTGCAAGCTAACTTCTGTCCCCATCACTCTGAGAGATTTTTGTGCTGAGGTCACTGGGGATCAAACCCAATATACAGTCAATCTGCATCTTAGCAGACAGTTCTTTTTCTGAATAGTAATGATCATCTTCTCTCCTGAAACTTTTCTATTCCCTAATATTTCATGACACTATACTCACTTGGTTCTTCTTTTTCTTTCTCACTCATTTAGTTTGACCCTTACTTAACTGTTACTAAGCATTACATCCATGATCATGATTTCAAGCATACCCAACCTATGTGTAGTTGAGTTCCAAGTCTCTATCTCAGGCCTAGACTTTAATTTGCACTTTATTTAGACTACATATTCTCAGGTGCAAATACCCACTAGAGTGTCAAACTCAACAAGCCTGAAATGAAACTTACTGTTTTTTTTAACCCTAAATGAGCTCATTTCCTATATTTTCTGCCTAATTTGCCTGGATCAATTTCTATTCCATCACTTAAGCTAGAACCCTAGTTCTTGACTTCTTTCACTCTCTTTTTCTCTCCACATTTGAAACCTTAAATTATTGTATTTCAGCAATTATAGATGTAGATTTCACATTTTAACATCTCTGAAATCAGGATACATCTCAACAAGTAACAATTAATGTTTTGTTATAGTTTGATTAGCAGAGATTTTATTCCCTCTTACTGGGACAAAGAGAAATGTTGTGCCAAGGTGCCTTACATTAGATGAAATACAGTACTTAATAAATCTATCTCAATATCTCCAACTGCACTGCTACTCCTATAACTCAAAAGTATTCCTGTCTTCTAACAGTTTTTATTCATTATTCTCAACATTTTTAGAGTCTTGCATTTAGAATGCAATGTCATTATGGAATTGTTCTATTTTAATCTTTCACTTACTCCCCATCACCTGTGGGATGAAGCCCAGTTATTTACATACACCCATATTTACATGGGTTCAAAGCTGCCCATGCTCTGATCCCCAATTTTCCACATCAGTCTCCTAAGGAAAGATCTTTTCTCTTGTGCTCCTTCTCCTTGAAAGCTTCCCTTCACACACACAACAAACATCCCTCTTTAAGACTCAGCATCTAAGAAAGGAGAAATTTTATCTAAGGAAGATTAGATGTCCCACAATAACCTTGGCATATCTACATCATTGTGTTTACCCCAAGTACCATAAATTTTATTAATCTGCCCCCCTTGACAGTGTTCTATTTTGAAAGTAGAACCTATATTAAATAATTTTTGTATCTCTAGAACTGAATATACAACTTGGAACCTGGATGAATTTTGATAGCTATTTATTGAATAAAAACACTGCATGGGATATATCAGCGGAAAAATGACAGTTAAAACATTGTTGAAAGATATGATTGCTAATGAATAGCACATGATGGGAAAATAAAAGTTTAAGAGTTCTGTAGAACATCCGTATTTAGGGGGAAATACAGAGGAAGATAAGCCTACAAATAAGACTGAGAAATAGAGATTAGAGATCTATAATTTTGATCAAATTAGTGGTGACATGGAAGCTCCATCTTTTTCCCTGAACCATGGTTGTCCTTCCCTCCCCAAGTCCCATAATCACCCCGTCCCCATTCCTCATCTATCACCCTGATGAGTTGATGCCTGAGCTATGGTCTGAAGGATGTTAATTAGATTCAGAGCAAAGGAAAGAATATTTCGGGCAAACGGTCTGGAATGTGCAAGTTTCCTGTGGAAGGGGTCATAAAAAATGACCAGTGCATGGCTGATGTGGAAAGGTGTGGATGAGTATAAATTGAGGCTGGAGAGTAATTGGTGTCAGAGAATGCAAGCCCTCCTGAATCATATTCTGGAATTTCTCCCTTGGGGTCATGGAAAGCCAGAGAAAGGTTTTAATTCCTAGCACACGAGGTCATGTGATGCATTTCTTCAAGGTCATTCTATCTTGATTGGAGGGGAACTATAGTGGACGTATGAGAATAATTATGTTTCTTGCACAAATAAAGGAAATCAGTAAGGTATAGAAAAAGAACACAGTAGGGTGTCTGGGTGGCTCAGCCAGCTAAGCACTCAACTTTATCTCAGGTCATGATCTCACAGTTTGCAAGTTTGAGCCCAGCATTGGGCTCCTCTGTGGTCAGCATAGAGCCCACTTCAGATCCTCTGTACTCTTCTCTCTCTGCCGCTCCCCTGCCTGTGTTCTCTCTCTCTCTCTCTCAAATAAAATAAACATTTAAAAATTTTAAAAAAGAAAAGAACACGGGATTTATGACTGAGTAGGCTTGAGATAGACCCAGATTATGGCATTTTTATGACACTGTGAGGATTAAATGAGAGAACTTATCGAAGGCTTGACAAGAATTACTTCTCTTCCACCTCTCCCAAACCAGGTTCTCTTTAAACATTTGTCAAAGAACTGTATGTTATGCACAGAGCATATTCACTGTCAAACTTTAAAAGTCACCTGCAGCTTATATTTAAGATTTATATTCTTCTGATACTGCTCTGAATAGCTATATTGTTGGTATGTATCTTTATATGTTTTATTCTTGACTTTGTATTTATTTAATGTAAAAAGTAAATTCCAGTCTTATGAATAAAAACAAAAAAATGTGCAAAACTCACTATATAGACTTAATAAATAGGTTGAGGTAAGTAGAGAAGATTACAATTTGGGCCAACCAACATCAACTCTAACCCCTTAAACAATGCCTCCTTTCATGTACTGCACTTCATATGGGTATCACAGTAGAACTGTGTAATGACAGCCCTAATAGCTACCAGTCAAAAAGAAACAACAGAAGAACAAATGTTGAGACTTGAAAG
The DNA here is from genome assembly GCA_028646485.1 of Cryptoprocta ferox. Lineage (NCBI taxonomy): Eukaryota > Metazoa > Chordata > Mammalia > Carnivora > Eupleridae > Cryptoprocta > Cryptoprocta ferox. The sequence goes on along the minus strand of CM053560.1, from coordinate 64,182,352 downwards.
TTGGAAGGATCAATAGCTAGATAGCATTTGCTATATGAGAACTGAAATTAGATCTTCAAAGAAATACTGCCGAAAGCAAAATAAATTAGGTAATTTAGTATGTTCAAAAAACAACTTATTTTAAAGTCTGACTCCCAACACACGCTATATATTTCTGTCACTGCTCATCCAAAGGATTTACCCAATCCAACTTTTCTTTATCCTCTGGCTATTTTTATAGTTTGAGCTACCCAATTTGGTGTAATTTTTATAAAATACTCTCTGTTTTTTTGAGGGTGTATGTGAGCTTCATCTTCTGTGTGTAAGTTTCTTAAAGTTAGGTATTATTTTTTTCATCCCTAGCATCTGAAAATCATGTAAAACATGGTGAATACACAAAGACATAGTCAGTCAGGTAAACATGTTAGTGTGGAGGGTCTCTGCTCAAACACTACATCCTCAAGAGAGCTCCTTACTATCTACTTTCATCTTCCCCTACTTTATGTTTCTTCCTGACATATATGGCTATATATATATATATATATATATATATATATATATAATGTATAGTCAGTCTCCTTCACTAGAACATATGCTGCATGAGGGTGGGGACTGTGTCTTCCTTACTTCTACATCCCCAGGACCTGGAAGAGGACTTGACACAGAATAGATGCTCAAATAAATTTGATAAACAAGTGACCAATCAATATTTTTAGTGTCTCCTCTGTGTCTCCTTTTCATATTTGTCAGTACTTGATAAGAGAGCAGTAATAATACTGAGAAATTATTATTCTCTAATGTTGGGATATATTAATCAGGGATCTCCAGAGAAACAGAACCAATGGGTTCTATGTACATAAATACATATATACATATATATAGGTTATTATATTACGGAATTGACATATGCAGTTGTGGGGGCTGGGAAGTCTGAAATCTGCAGAGCAGGCGGCAGGCTGGACATTTCAGCAGGAATTGATGTTACAGTCTTGAGTTGGAAGGCAGTCTGGAAGCATAACTCTTTTTGTTTCAAGACTTCAGTTTTTTCTTAAGGCTCTTAACTGATTGGATGAGGCTCACCCACATTATAGAGAGTAATCTGCTGTCTTCAAAGTCTATTGATTTATATGTAAATCACATCTAAAAAATACCTTCATAACAACATCTAGATTGGTATTTGACCAAAAATTGGGCACTGTGGCCTACCCAAGTTGACACATAATGTTAACATGAGAGAAGACCTTATTTAACCCTAATCCTTAAATCTTGTTTCTCTCACCAATTGCCAATAGGTAGCATTAACTGCCTACATTTGGCCTGCACGGCAGCTGCCAGCAGAGGGCAACCTCAGGCGCAAGTTTTTTAGGGTCTCAAGTCCATGCCTGATCTACTCCGTGTCATCTGCAGACCCCCAGCACCCACACCACCTGAGAAATGCAGAGTCTTAGACTCCATATTAAATCTACTAAATTAGAATCTGCATCTTAACAACATCACCAGGAAATTCCTGGGCATAGGAAGCAGCTACAGTGCTCTTCCCAGGGAATTTTCTGCAAAGAAGTTCCACACCCTCTACTTTTCAGATCCTCCTTCTTCGTACTTTTTATTTGCATTATGGGTGCTCATATAACCTGTCTGGGGGTAGAGAAAATACCTATTTGGTTGGAATTTTCTGCTTTTCTCTACTTAGATAGAACACTGGGGTCTAACAGAGATCAACCTTATGTCAGAAGCTCTCAAAATATGAGAAGTAAGCATAGCCTTAACTTTAGTATAAGCCATCAAAAGAAAGGCAGCATGGTAGAAGGTAGACTGTACTGCTCTAATAGGAAAGAAAGGTTTTTAATGTGAGTGCAACAGTTTCTAGCCATGTGACCTTGAAAAATGTTTTACCTTTGGCTGCAGTTTCCTATCTATATATTGAGATGTTTGGATTAGATCATCATCTTTGAGCTGAATCCAATCTCTAATATTCTGCTATCAAATAAGAAAATATATATGAATGTACTCACAACCTGCCAAAGACCATGTTGAGAAGTAAGGTAATAATGAAGAGGGCTGTTTGGTAAAGGATCAGAGTATTCTCACAAAAGAGACAGATAACCAAATCCTGAAATTCCATTTTTGAAGATTATGAAAAATTCAGCATTAAAAAAAATCTATATGAATCAATTAAACAAGAGGTTTTCTTTGGGTAAAAAATGGAGAAAGAATGTATGTGCTTTGAATCAGATGGAAGAAGAATGGGGATTTTGGAGGGGACAGGATGGCCCAGGAATTAGATTTATGGGGTCCACAAAGCATGGTTTGGTTAGCGCTAACCATGTACATAGTTATATAGAAGAAGGTGCCAATCCAGGGTTTGGACTGAGCCGTTTTAGTTGAGCCAAGATATATGATTCAGCTGTAAAATAAGCAAGAACCAGCTTTTAGAGTCTCAGATTTAACTAAATCCAAATTCTTACATGATATCAGTTCTTATTGGTATTGGAAACACTAGGATCTTGGATAGTTATTGTAATTAAGTTTAGAAAAGAAAGCTTCTGGAAGGACTGAAGATTTGACTGGTTATGAGTTGAAGCGGTATTATTCATATGTTCACCTAGGTACCTTACTCCAGTGAGGGATTTTTTACTTTCCTTCACTAACCATATCCACTCAGATAATACTCTATTTCCAGATTTATCCTGACTTTCTCCATGTTTCTCCATTTATTGGGCTACTACAGATGAGAGGCCAGCCTGCTATCATCTCTTACCTGGATGACTACAATAACCTGCAAACCAGCCTCAATGTTCACCCCTGCTGTTCTACAGTCCAGTTCCACATAGCAGCCAGCTGGGTCTTATTACAATTAGAATATTATCACATGTCTTTATTTTTTTAATTTTCTATAGCACTTAGAATTATAACTAAACCTCTTTCTGTGGCATATCTCTCTTCAAAATCACTTATTTCAATTTCCTAATTATTCAACATCTTTCAGACATACTCATCTCTTATCACTCCCCACATACCAGATTCTTCTCTGCGCAAGAGTCTCCCTACATGTTAGTATCTCCCCAAAATGTCCTCTGCCATTCTCTGCATGGTGACCTGCTTCTGATCCTTCAGTTTTAAGGAGTCCACCTTATAGCAATCTTGGCCCAATCATGATAGACAACACATAATAGGTTAAATAAGGGAGGCTTAATATAAGGAACTTATTAGGGCACCTAGGTGGCTCAGTTGGTTGAGAGTTTGATTCTTGATTTCAGCTCAGGTCATGATCCCAGGGTCAGAGGATCTAACCCCAAGTTGGGCTCTGTGCTGAACATGGAACCTACTTAAGATTCTCTCTCTTCCCTCTGCAGCTTGTGGTTATTTTATGTACAATTATGTTCATTTTAAAAGGAAACAAAGTGTGAACTTCTCAAATTGCATACATTAAATATGTGTAGTTTTTTTATAGTAATTATACCACAATAAAGCAGCTTAAAAAAATAAAAAATTATTCTACATTATATAATTTAAATAATTCTTAATACTGGATCCTAATTACGTCACCATGTCATAGAATCATAAAACTAGAAATCTTTTAACAATAAAAAAAATACTCAACAACGAACTGATATGCATGTATGAAGGAACATAGTCTGAAATACTTTCCACAGTTCTAAGAACTAGAACTACTTATATATAAAAATGTGGAAGACTTTCTGGTCTTATAATACCTGACCATGTGGCAGATGGAAAGCAGGGAAATATCCACTCCTTTAAGGCACAAAGATTTTTTTTCTGCACTCACCAATCATACCTGATGATAGCACCTATCTTTTGGTGATTCCATATTTCCTAGAAGTATGATGCTTTGCTGAGCCAAAAGAGTTCATGGTTACTAATATTTTAGCATATGTTCCCTTTGCAAGGGCATCCATGTGAAGGTGAAGAAGCAACATCTTTAAAGGGCAAAAGGGTAATGAAAGAACAAGACTTGTAGGACAGAGCCTTGGATAATACTGAACAGAGGTGGATCAAAACAAGGGGTCAATGAAAGAGATAAAGAAGAAGCAAGAAGAATGAAATCAAGAGAATGTGATGTCATAACTCAGGAAGAGAGATGTTCAAGAATGAACAGGTAATCAACAAAGTCAAGTCGATATTTTTGGATGACATGCTTACCATGTAATTAAATAAGACTCTGCCTACCTTCATGGTGGGATAGGCTAAGAAAAGTGATTACATTTGTGTGAGAAGAAAGGTTATATTTCATGTTACCTTAAACAAAATATTTAAGTTCACTTTCCATATTGGAAGGAATTACTGTGGGAGGAAGGAAGTTGAATGGTGTTTCAAAAAAATTTATTTATCCAGTCATGTTTATATACCCCAAATAAAAAATAAGTTGGGCACAGAACTAAATAAGTTTTGTCAGTGGATGTTAATTTTAATTTCAAACTCCCTTGAAATGGTCCACAAAAAGGGAAGTAATCTACAGACTTCAAATATCCATTATATGAACATTTACTTTTTCTATAACATTATTGATATCCATCCTTTCTCATTAAAACAAGAAAATATTTTTATCTTTTTATGTTTATTTATTGTTTTGAGAGAGAGAGAGAGACAGTAGTAGAGGAGCAGAGAGTGAGAGGGAGAGAGAAAATCCTGAACAGGCTCTGTAAGTTCAGCATGGAGCCCAATGCAGGGCTTGATCTCACAAATGGTGAGATTTTGACCTGAGCCAAAATTAAGATTTGGACGCTTAACTGACTGAGCCATCCAGGTGCCCCAAAACAAGAAAACATTTTTAAAAAGAAGAGAAGGGACTTCCAGGGAAGATGATAGGGTAGGAGGACCCTAATCTTACTTTTTCCTAGGGATACAACTAGATAACACCTACATCAGTGTAAATAACCCAGAATATGACCCAAAGACCAGCAGAACAGACTCCAGAGTCAAAGGTAGAGAAGAAGCCACATCAAAGATGGTAGGAAGGCAGAGACGTGGACAGGAGCTAAAGGAACCTATGGGATTGTCTGCTGGAGGGAGGGGCAGTGCAGTGTGAATAGAGGAATAAAAGAGATCCATATACCAGACACCCCAGGCATAGGAAACTTGCATGAGGAAGATGAATCCCCATAACATTTGCCTCTGAAAACCAGAGGGGCCAAATTTGTCAAGGTCTTATAATCAGAGCATGTGTTAGAGGGACAGGAATCATTGGTAAACTTCTCCAGGAACAAAAAAGTTGGCAGGCACCATTTTCCTCCCCTACTTCCCAGCCTAGACACATGGACACCTGTAGGAACCGGTGCAGCTCCAACACCCACTACCTAAATGGGTAATAATATGCCCTATCCCAGCATTCCCCTGTGGACATGTTTCCTCCAGCCAGGCCTTAGTTGTAGGTGTCCTCCCACAGCAGAACTGCACAAAACTTGCTAACACCACATGCCCTGCCTCCACACTCTTCTGAGGATCCACCCACTCCAACTTAGCCTTACGTGGTCCCTAGTGGCTGCTGGTCCCCTCCTGCAGCAAACCTGTGTGGGATTTCAGGCATTATGTACCCTGCTCCCAAATTCTCCTGTGGACCTACCCCCTCCAATAAGCCCTTGGCTGGAGCCCATCCAAAGCAGTCCCACAAGACTGACAGTGTGCAAGCAGCCCAGACAAGACCAGCGCAACTGCAAAGTGACTCCTACCCAGGGAAGTTAGATAACCAAACACACTGTGTACCCAACTGTGGGCTGGGGACAGACATCTAGTCTGACTACAGGCCCCACCCACCAATGAAAGATTCTCAGGAGACAAAACAGGGAAGGCACCCTGCAGGTCAGGGCTACTGCATCTCTGGCAAATGCCTAGTCTGACTCAACTTAAGCCCAAGGCTGCCCCTGACTGGCCTACTAACAACACAGGGATCAAAAACAGCTCACAAGAAGGAAAGACAGCCATTGCAGAAGATTGGACTGAAGGCAAAAGCAGCACAGCCACAAGAGTAGGGTGCACACAACACACACAGGAGACAATCCTGAAGCACCAGGCTCTGATGAACAGGGGGGCACTGCCCTACAGGGTACTACAGGACATCCTGTTCATAAGGCACTACTTTCAAGAGCAGGAGACATAGCTGACTTCCCAAACACATAGAAACAGATGCAGAGATTTAGATAAAATGAGGAGACAGAGGGATATGTGCCAAATGAAAGAATAGGATAAAATCACAGCAAGAGAGCTAAATGAAAGAGATAAGTAATAGTCCTGATAGAGAATTTAAAGTAATGGTCATAAAGATACCCACTGGACTTGAGAAAGGGGTGCAGAACCTCAGTGAGACCCTTAACAAAGAGATAGAGAACATAAAGAAACCAATCAGAGGTGAAGAACTCAGTAACTGAAATTAACTGAAATTAAAAATACACTAGATGGAATAAATAGTAGACTAGAGGAAGCAAAAGAATGGATCAGTGACGTGGAGGACAGAGTAATGCAAGGCAATCAAGCTGACCCGGAGAGAGACAAAAATTATAGAAAATGAAAATAGATTTAGGGAACTCAGCCACACCATCAAGCATAATAACATTCACATTATAGGGATCCTAGAAAGAGAAGAGAGTGAAAAGGGAGAGAAAATTTATTTAAAGAAATAGCAGCTGAAAACTTCCCAAGTCTGGTAAAGAATACAGTCATCCAGATCCAAGAGACACAAAGAACCCCCAACAAATTCAACCCAAGGAGGTCCACACTAAGAAATATAGTAATTAAAATGGCAAAAAGTAGTGACAAAGAGAATTTTAAAGACAGCAAGAGAAAAGAAAGCAATTATAAACAAGAGAAACCCCATAAAGCTGTCAGTGTATTTTTCGGCAGAAAACTTTGCGGGCCAGAAGGGAGTGGAATGACATATTCAAAGTGCTGAAAGGAAAAAAACAAAACAAAACAAAAAACCCTGCAGCCAAGAATATTCTATCCAGCAAGGCTACCTTTCAAAATAGAAGAAGAGATAGAGTTTCCCAAACACACAAAAGTTAAAAGAATTCATGACCACTACACCATCCCTACAAGAAATGTTAAAGAGACTCTTTGAATGCAAAAAGAAGACCATAAAGAGGAGCAAGAAAAGTAGGAAGAACAAAAGAAGTACAATAATTATACCTACAAAAATCAGACAATGGATTCACAAAATAAAAGGATGTAAAGTATGACACTATATACCTAAAATATGGGGTGGGCAGGAGAGGAGTAAAGAATAGTTTCAAACTTAAGTAACCATCAACTTTATATAGACTACTGGATGCAGAAGATGTTATATACAAACCTAATAATAACCATAAATCGAAAACCACTAAGAGAGGGGCACCTTCGCAATCAGGTTGTGTCCAATTCTTGATTTTAGCTCAGGTTATGATCTCAAGGTTGTGAGACTGAGCCCAGTGTGGAGCCTAAGACTCTCTTTTTCTCTCCCTCTGCCCCCCCTTCCCAGCTTGTGCCCTGTCTCTCAAACAATCAAAAACCCACTAATTGACATGCAAAAAATAAAGACTAAGGAATTCAAGTATATCACTACAGAAAGCCAACAAACCATGAGAGAAGAGAGCAGGAGAAGGAAGGAACAAAGAATTACAAAAACAACCATAAAAAAAGTAACAAAATGAGACTAAGTACATACTTGTCAATAATTACTTTGAATGTAAATGGACTAAATGCTCCAATCAAAAGACATAGCATGGTTAAGGAAGCAAGATCTGTCTTATGTTGCCTACAAGATACTTATTTCAGACCTAAAGACACAGGCAGATTGAAAGTGAAGGGATGGAAAAACCTTTATCATGCAATCAGAAGTGAAAAGAAAGCCAGAGTAGCAATGCTTACATGGGTCAATACAGACTTTATTATTTTTTTCTTTTATAGTTTATTGTCAAGTTGGTTTCCATATAACACCCAGTTCTCATCCCAACAAGTGCCCTCCTTCATGCCCATCACCCCTTTTCCCCTCCCCCACCCCCATAAATCCTCAGTTTGTTCCTAGTATTTAGGAGTCTCTTATGGTTTGCCTCCCTCCCTCTCCTTAACTCTTTTTCCCCTTCCCGTCCCCCATGGTCCTCTGTTAAGTTTCTCCTGTTCCACTTACGAGTGAAAACATATGGTATCTGTCCTTCTATGCCTGACTTAGTTCACTTAGCATAACACCCTCGAGTTCCATCCATGTTGCTACAAATGTCCAGATTTCATTCTTTCTCATTGCCCTGTAGTATTCCATTGTATAGATAAACCACATCTTCTTGATCCATTCATCAGTTGATGGACATTTAGGCTCTTTCCATGATTTGGCTATTGTTGAAAGTGCTGCTATGAACATTGGGGTACATGTGCCCCTATGCATCAGCACTTCTGTATCCCTTGGGTAAATTCCTAGCAGTGCTATTACTGGGTCATAGGGGAGTTCTATTGTTAATTTTTTGAGGAATCTCCACACTGTTTTCCAGAGTGGCTGCACCAGTTTACATTCCCACCAACAGTGTAAGAGGGTGCCCATTTTTCCCCATCCTCGCCAGCATCTATATATAGTCGCCTGATTTGTTCATTTTAGCCACCCTGACTGGTGTGAGGTGATATCTCAGTGTGGTGTTGATTTGTATTTCCCTGATGATGAGTGACACTGAGCATCGTTTCATGTGTCTGTTGGCCAACTGGATGTCCTCTTTGGAAAAGTGTCTGTTCATGTCTTCTACCCATTTCTTCACTGGATTATTTGTCTTTCACGTGTGGAGTTTGGTGAGTTCCTTAAAGATTTTGGATACTGGCCTGTTATCCGATATGTCATTTGCAACTACCTTTTCCCATTCTGTCGTTTACCTATTAGTTTTCTTGATTGTTTCCTTTGCAGTGCAGAAGTTTTTATCTTGATGAGGTCCCAATAATTCATTTTCACTCTTGATTCCTTTGCCTTTGGAGATGTGTCGAGTAGGAAATTGCTGCGGTTGAGGTCAAAGAGATTGTTTCCTGCTTTCTCCTCTAGGGTTTTGATGATTTTCTGTCTCACATTCAGGTCCTTCATCCATTTTGAGTTTATTTTTGTGTATGGTGTAAGAGAGTGGTCTAGTTTCTTTCTTCTGCATGTTGCTGTCCAGTTCTCCCAGCACCATCTGTTAAAGAGGCTGTCTTTTTTCCATTGGATACTTTTTCC
>CM053560.1:64152788-64173101 GCA_028646485.1 Cryptoprocta ferox | reverse complement strand
TGCTTTGGGTAGTAATGACATTTTAACAATATTTATTCTTCTGATCCATGAGCATGGAATGTTTTTCCATTTCTTTGTGTCTTCTTCAATTTCCTTCATAAGTTTTCTATAGTTTTCATCATATAGATCTTTTACATCTTTGGTTGGGTTTATTCCTAGGTATTTTATGGCTTTTTGTGCAATTGTGAACGGGGTCAGTTTCTGGACTTCTCTTTCTGTTGCTTCATTATTGGTGTATAAAAATGCAACCAATTTCTGTACATTGATATTGTACCCTGCAACTTTGCTGAATTCATGGATCCATTCTAGTAGGCTTCTGGTGGAGTCTGTCAGGTTTTCCATGTAGAGTATCACGTCATCTGCGAAAAGTGAAAGTTTGACTTCCTCTTTGCCAATTCTGATGCCTTTTATTTCCTTTTATTGTCTGATTGCTGATGCTAGGACTTACAGCACTATGTTAAACAACAGTGGTGGGAGTGGACATTCCTGTCATGTTCCTGATCTCAGGGGGAAAGCCCTCAGTTTTTCCCCATTGAGGATGATATTAGCTGTGGGCTTTTCATAAATGGCTTTTATGATGTTTAAGTAAGTTCCTTCTATCCCAACTTTCTCGAGGGTCTTTATTAAGAATGGATGCTGTATTTTTGTCAAATGCTTTTTCTGCATCTATCAACAGGATCATATGATTTTTATCTTTTTTGTTGTTGTTAATGTGAGGTATTACATTGATTGATTTGCAAATATTGAACCAGCCCTGTAACCCAGGAATGAATGCAACTTGATCATGGTGGATAATTCTTTTTATATGCTATTGAATTCGATTTGTTAATATCTTGTTGAGAATTTTTGCATCTGTATTCATCAAGGATATTGGCCTGTAGTTCTCTTTTTTTGCTGGGTCTCTGTCTGGTTTGGGAATCAAAGTGATGCTAGCTTCATAGAATGAGTCCAGAAGTTTTACTTCCAATTCTATTTTTTGGAGTAGCTTGAAAAGAATGAGTATTAACTCTGATTTAAATGTCTGGTAGAATTGCCCAGGGAAGCCATCTGGCTCTAGGCTCTTACTTGTTGGGATATTTTTAATAACTGATTCAATTTCTTCACTAGTTATGGGTTTGTTCAGATTTTTTTTTATCTCTTCCCGTTTGAATTTTGGTAGTGTGTGTGTGTTTAGAAGTTTGTCCATTTCTTCTAGGCTGTCCACAGTTTGTTGGCATATAATTTTTCATAGTATTCCCTGATAATTGCTTATATTTATGAGGGATTGGTTGTAATCAATCCATTTTTATTTGTGATTTTGTCTATTTGGGTGCTCTCTCTTTTTGAGAAGCCTGGCTAGAGGTTTATCAATTTTGATTATTTTTCAAAAAACCAACTCTTGGTTTCATTGATCTGTTCAACTGTGTTTTTTTTTTTTTTGGATTCTATATTATTTATTTCTGCCCTGATATTTATTATTTCTCTTCTTCTGCTGGGTTTGGGGTGTTCTTGCTGCTCTGCTTCTAGTTCCTTAATGTGTGTTGTTAGATTTTGGATTTGTGCTTTTTCTACTTTCTTGAAATAGGCCTGGATTGCAATGTACTTTCCTCTTAGGACTGCCTTTGCTGCATCCCAAAGAGTTTGGATTGTTGTATTTTCATTTTCATTTGTTTCTATATATTTTTTCATTTCTTCTCTAATTGCCTGATTGGCCTACTCGTCTTTAGTAAAACGTTCTTTAACCTCCAAGTTTTTGGAGGTTTTCCAGACTTTTTCCTGTGAGTGATTTCAAGTTTCATAGCATTGTGATCTGAAAGTATGCACAGTGATCTCAATTCTTTTCTACTTATGGAGGGCTGCATTATGATCCAGTATCTTTCTTGGAGAATGTACCATGTGCACTCGAGAAGAAAGTGAATTCCATAGCCTCAGGATGTAGAGTTCTAAATACATCTATCAAATCCATCTGGTCCAATATGTTGTTCAGGTCCATTGTTTCCTTAGTGATTTTCTGTCTAGTTGATCTATCCATTGCTGTAAGTGGAGTATTAAAGTCCCCTGTATTTAGCACATTCTTATCAATAAGATTGTTTCTGTTTGTGATTAATTGTTTTATGTATTTGGGTGCTCTTGAATTCGGTTCATAGACATTTATAATTGTTAGTGGTTCCTGATGGATAGACCCTCTAATCATTATATAATGCCCTTCTTCAGCTCTTGTTACTACCTTAACTTTAAAGTCCAGTTTGTCGGATAAAAGTATGGCTACTCCAGCTTTCTTTTGACTTCCAGTAGCATGATAGGTATTTCTCCATCCCCTCACTTTCAATCTAAAGGTGTCCTCAGGTCTAAAATGAGTCTCTTGTAGACAGAAAATAGATGGATCTTGTTTTTTTTATCCATTCTGATACCCTATGTCTTTTGATGGGAGCATTTAATCCATTTATATTCAGTGTTATTATTGAAAAATAGGGATTTAGAGTCATTGTGTTCTCTGTAGGAGTCATGCTTGTAGTGGTGTCTCTGGTACCTTGTGTTCTTTGCAACATTACCCTCATAGAGTCCTCCTTAGGATTTTTTTCTCTTTTTTTCTTTTTCTTATAAAAAATTTTTTTTAACATTTATTCATTTTTGAGACAGAGAGAGACAGAGCATGAGTGGGGGAGGGGCAGAGAGAGGGAGACATAGAACCTGAAGGAGGCTCCAGGCTCTGAGCTGATAACACAGAGCCCAATGTGGGGCTTGAATTCACAGACTGCAAGATCATGACCTAAGCTGAAGTTGGATGCTTAACCATCTGAGACACCCAGGCACCCCTCCCTTAGGATTTCTTGTAGGGTTGGTTTAATGGTGATGAATTCCTTCAATTTTTGTTTGTTTGGGAAAATCTTTATCTCCCCTTCTATTCTGAAAGACAGGCTTGGTGGATAAAGAATTCTTGGCTGCATATTTTTTTCTGATCATCACATTGAAAATTTCCTGCCATTCCTTTCTGGCCTGCCAAGTTTCAGTAGATAGGTCTGCAACTACTCTAATAGGTCTCCTTTTGTATGTTAGGGCCCTTTTATCCCTAGCTGCTTTCAGAATTCTCTCTTTATCCTTATATTTTGCCAGTTTCACTATGATGTGTTGTGCAGAAGATCGATTCAAGTTACATCTGAGGGGAGTTCTCTGTGCCTCTTGGATTTCAATGTCTGTTTCCTTCCCCAGATTGGGGAAGTTCTCTGTTATAATTTGTTTAAGAACCCCTTCAGCCCCATTCTCTCTCTTCTTCTTCTTCTTCTGGAATTCTTATGATATGGATATTGTTCTGTTTGATTGCATCACTCAGTTCTCAAATTCTCCTTTCGTGCTCCTGGATCAATTTATCTCTCTTTTTCTCAGCTTTCTCTTTTTCTATAATTGTGTCTTCTAATTCATCTATTCTCCTCTCTGCCTCTTCAATCCATTCAGTGGCCGCCTCCATTTTATTATGCACCTCGTTTATAGCATTTTTTAATTCATCACAACTATTTTTAAGGTCCATAATCTTTATAGCAACAGCGTCTCTGGTGTCTTCCATGCCTTTTTCAAGCTCAGAGATTAATTTTATGACTATTGTTCTAAATTCTTGGTCAGTTATGTTTCTTATATCTGTTTTGACCAATTCTTTAGCTATCACTTCTTCCTGGAATTTCTTTAGAGGAGAGTTCTTCCATTTCTTCATTTTGGCTAGCTTTCTGTCTCTTGTAAGTTTTAAAAGCTTGTTATATGACCCGCACCTGCGAGTACTGCTATATTAAAGATGGCTTATAGACTGTACAGGGCTTGTCCGTTCAGGAAGTGTTCTTTTAATGGTGTCCCTTGGTCTCTCTTGTTGAGACTTTGGTTATTTTATTTCCTGACTTGTAGTGATATTTGGGACTCTCCACCATGTGTACTTTGGCTTGTTTCTTGAGGTAGCCCTGGAAAGGAAAACAGACAGACAAACAAACAGGGAACAAAAGCATGCAAACGCACAAACAAATCAAACAAACAAGCAAACTGAAAGGAAAAAACAAAAACAAAAATAACAAAAGACAATGGACAGTCTAAAAGCATAAAACCAGAAATCCCAACTACAAATAAAGAGCAGGGTGAAGGCAGTGCTGATGGAAGAGCATATACAAAGAGAAATGACAGGGATGGGGAGAAAGAGAAATTGAACATTGACCAGTCAGAGAGACTAAAAGGTTTAATTCAGAGAGAGAAAAGAGAGAATATGGCAGGAGGTGAGGAGCAAAAATACGAAGATAATGTTACCCAGAAAAACTATAGAGTCTGATTATTTCAGAAAGAGAGAAAGGAAGGTAACGACAGAGGTGTAGAACATGCATCAAGAGAATGGATTATATATGCTGTTTAAGCAAACCTATAACCAGAATACCCAGTCCAGAGGAGGGGAGAGATAAGAATGAGATAAGGGAGAATATATCCTGGTAGCAAGAGTTGATCTAGAGTTAATCATGGCAATGCTTTAATACTGATCTTGGGAAAGGGGCTGTTTCTGCAGCATCTATCCGGGCTCCAGTAACAAAGCAGCTACCCAGCACCGATGGGCATGGTTTGGTGTAGGCAGGTCTGGCCTCCACTGTGGGTCCTGTGGGCCACTCCCTGAGGCCCTGCCTTGGTGGTTGTGGGGAGAACAATGGCAACTCCCCAGTCCCTTCTCGAGCCAGGGATTGCAAATCACTCTTTTGGGTCAAATCTCACTGTGCCACAGGCACAGCTAAGGTGGGCCGTGTTCTACTTCCTGTTCCCAGACTTGTTTCCAGATCTTACTCCGTGCGCATTAATGATACCACCCGAAATGGAATCCCGCAAGCCGGGGCACTTCCTAGCCAGGGATTGAGTAGGGGACTAGTTCCTCCTGATGCTGAATGTGTCCCTTACGTAGCGACTATCCCAGAGGGAATTTCTGGGACCACCCCGGGCACCCAGCCCAACGAAACCTCCACAGTTAGAAATAGGATCTCTCTCTGAAAGCCCTGTGGTTAGAGATGGGATGATAGGATCCTTCTCTGTCCTGGGCTGAGTTTTTTCTCTTCTCCAGGGACCATTCCAAGATTCCCCAGCTGCTCTTTCTCTTCCCTTTGTCTCTCCACAGAGGGGGCTCCCTCCCCTCCATGCCTCTGCGTCCTGGCCCATTTTTATCTTCCCCAGTTTGCAATCACACACCTATGAGGCTGTCTTCTTAGTGGACTCTGTCTCTTTTCCTCCCAGACTCTTGCGGTTCAGAGTCCTTTGGCTTCAGCCCTTCTTTGTTTGAGAGATGCAGGCAGGAAGTATGGAACTCCCTATTTCTCCACCATCTTGCCTGGACCTGGTACACAACTTCCAGGAGCTGGAGCAGGAGAGACTGCACCTTCCACTGAGCCCCTTCCTGCAGTCAGGTTGGTAGGGTTGTTGACAGCAGGCAGGTGGAATCGTGAGAGACAGACCTGCAGCGAATCACTGCCGGCATTCTGGCCACCAGCCCTTCCGTACCTGGCCTCCAATGCAGACTTTAAAACAAAGACTATAATGAGAGACAAAGGAGGATGCTATATAATCCTAAAGGGAACAATCCAACAAGAATATATAACAATTGTAAATATTTATGCACCCAACATGGAAGTACACAAAACAGCTAATAACAAACATAAAAGAAGTAATCAATTGTAATAAAATCATAGTAGGGAGCTTTAACATCCCACTGACATTATGGGTAGATTATCCAAACAGAAAATCAACAAGGAAAGAGTGGCTTTGAATGGCACATTGGAACAGATGGATCTAACAGATATATTCAGAATATTCCATCCTAAAACAGCAGAATATACATTGTTTTCAAGTGCACATGGAACATTCTCCAGAGCTGATCACATATTAGGCCAAAAAACAAGCCTCAACAACAAATTCAAAAAGACTGAAGTCATACCACCCATCTTTTTAGAACACAACACTATGAAATTAGAAATCGACCACAAAAAACATTTGGAAGGACCACAAATACCATGCTACCAAACAGAGAATGGCTGAACCAAGAAATCAAAGAAGAAATAAAAAAATGGGTGAAGACAAATGAAAGCGAGAACACAACAGTTGGGATACAGCAAAACCTGTTCTAAGAGGGAAGTTTACAGCAATACAAGTCTACATCAGGAAGCAAGAAAAATATCAAATCAACAACCTAAGCTTATATATAAAGAAGCTATGAAAAGAAGAAAAAACCCCAAACCACTAGAGGGAAGGATATAACAAAGATTAGAGCAAAAATAAACAAAATATAAAGTAAAAACAAAAAACAAACAAACAAACAAACCCCCAATAGATTAATGAAACCAGGACCTGGTTTTTTGAAAACGTCAACAAAATTGATAGACTATTAGCCAGACTCATCAAAGAAGGGGAAAGAGAGAGAGAGAGAGAGAGAGAGAGAGAGAGAGAGAGAAAGGACTCAAATAAAAAAAATCAGACATGAAAGAGGAGAAATAACAATGGACACTAGAAAACTACAAAGATTATAAGAGAATATTATGAAAAATTACATGCTAACAAATTGGACAACCCATAACAAATGGATAAATTCCTAGAAACATATAACATACCAAAACTGAATCAGGAGGAAATACAAAATTTGAACATACTAATGATGTGCAATCAAATTTAATCAGTAATCAAAAAACTCCCACAAACAAAAGTCCAGAACCAGATGGCTTCACGGGTGAATTCTACCAAACATTTAAGAAGAGTTATAACCTATTCTTCTGAAACTTTTCCAAAAAATAAAAGAGGAACCAAAAAATAAAAGAGGAAGGAAAGCTTCTAAATTCATTCTATGAGGCCAGTATTACCCTGATACCAAAGCCAGATAAGCACACAAGAAAGAGAAATACAAACCAGTATCTGATGAACATACATGAAAAATCCTTAAAAATATTAGCAAACCGAATTCAATAATTCATTAAAAAAATCATTCACTACAATCAAGTGGGATTTATTCCTGGAATGCAAGGGTTGTTCAATATTTGCAAATCAATCAATGTGACACATCACAGTAACAAGAGAAAGGATAAAAACCATATGATCATTTCAACATACACAGAAAAAGCACTTGACAAAGTACATCTACTCATGATTAAAAAAATTCAACAAAGTAGGTTTAGAGGGAACATATCTCACCACGATAAATGCCATATATGAAAAATCCACAGCTGACAGCATACTCAATGGTGATGAAGTGAGAGTTTTGCCCCTAACGTCAGGAAAAAGACAGGGATATGTCCACTCTCACCACTTTTATTCAACATAGTACTGGAAGTCCTAGCCATAGCAATCAGGTAATAAAAACACATAAAAAGCATCCAGATCAGTAAGGAATTGTCACTATTTACAGATGATATGATACTATAAAGAAAAACCCTAAAGACTTCACTAAAAAAATTACTAGAATTAATAAATAAATTCAGGGAGGTGGTAGGATACAAAATCAATACACAAAAATCCATTGAATTTCCTTACAATAATAATGGAGTAGAAGAAAGGGAAATTAAGAAAAACAATCCCATTTATAATTACACCAAAATAATAAAATACCTAAAAATAAATTTAACCAAGGAGGTAAAAGACCTATGAAAACTATGAAACATTGGTGAAAGAACTGAGAAGACATAAAGATATCCCATGCTCATGTACTGGAAAAACAAATATCGCTAAAATGTCCATACTACCTAAAACAATCTACAGATTTAATGTAATCCCTTTCAAAATACCAAGAGCATTTTTCATAAAAGTAGAACAAATAATCTTAACATTTGCATAGAACCACAAAAGACCCCGAATAGCCAAAGCAATTTTGAAAAAGAGTAACAAAACTGGAGATATCACAATCTCAGAGTTCAAGATATCCTAGAAAGCTACAGTAATCAAAACAGTATAGTACTGGTACAAAAATAGACACAAAGTTCATTAGAATAGTATAGAGTGCCCAGAAATAAACCAGCAATTATATGGTCAATTAATCTTTGACAAAGGAGGAAAGAATATCCAATGGGAAAAAGTCTCTTCAACAAATGGTATTTGGGAAAACTGGACACCTATATGCAAAAGAATGAAACTGGACCACTTTCTTACACCATACACAGAAATAAACTCAAAAAGGATTAAAGACCTAAATGTGAGACTTGAAATCTTAAAAATCCTAGAGAGCACAGGCAGTAATTTCTCTGACATCAGCTCTAGCGACATTTTCCTAGATATGTTTCCTGAGGCAAGGGAAACAAAAGCAAAAATAAACTATTGGGACTACATCAAAATAAGTTTCTGTACAGCAAAAGAAACAACAAAACTTAAAGACAACCTACTGAATGGGAGTAGATATTTGCAAATGACATAGCTGATAAAGGGTTAGTATCCAAACTATATAAAGAACTTATGAAACTCAACACCAAAAATAATAATAATAATCTGATTAAAAAATGGGCAGAAGACATGAACAGATATTTCTCCATGGAAGACACATAGCCAGCAGACACATGAAAAGATGCTCAACATTACTCATCATCAGGGAAATGCAAATTAAAAGCACAATGAGATATCGCTTCACATCTGTTAGAATGACTAAAATAAAAAACACAAGAAATGACAACTGTTGGTGAGGATGTGTAGAAAAAGTAACTCTCTTGCACTGTTGGCAGAAATGCAAACTGGTGCAGCTACAGTGGAAAGCAGTATGGACGTTCCTTAAAAAATTAAAAATAGAAATAGCATGCTATCCAGCAATTTCACTACTGGATATTTACCCGAAGAAAATGAAAACACTAATTTAAAAAGATGTATGCAGCCCTGTGTTTATGGCACCATTATTTACAATCGCCAAATTATGGAGCAGCTCAAGTGCTCATCAACAGATGAATGAATAAAAATGTGATACATATATGTATGTATATATACATACACATACACAAAATGGAATATTACTCAGCCATAAAACAGAATGAAATCATGCCATTTGCAACAATATGGATGGATCTACAGGAGATAATGAATCAGTTAGAGAAAGACAAATACCATATGATTTAATTCATGTGTAGAAATTAAACAAAGAAAGAAAGAAAGAAAGGGGGAAAAAGAACAATACAGACTCTTAACTATAGAGAACAAACTGATGGTTACCAGCGGGGGAAGTAGATAAGGAAATGGGTGATATAGATAATGGGGATTAAGATTATTATGATGAGCAGTTTGGAAGGTATAGAACTGTCAGTCATTATATTGTACACCTGAAACTAATATAACACTATGTTAACTATACTGGAATTAAAATTTAAAAAAATAAAGAAGAGAGAAAGAGGGAGGGAGGGATGGAGGGAGAGAGGAAGGAGGAGAAAAGCTATCATTGCTTATTTTTTTTGTTTTGTTTTATGGAATAACTGACTACCAAACTGTAATCTGTGTTTCTCAGATTTTTCTATTATTCCTGTAGCTCACCAGCCCCACTCCACTCAGGACAAGAAGTGCATTTTCCTAAATATATAGTGTTGTACAAAGAATACTGCTGTTGTTCAGTGAATATAAAACAATAATTATAGCAAAAATTACTCTGGCATCCTAAATGATGCTAATATATGGCAACAGAAATATGCAAAAGGAACAATAAAATAAAAATACTTATAGTACTTTTTGTTTATTGATACCAGACACCTATGTTACTTTATTAATTCTCATGATTTATTTTTTTTAAGTAGGCTCCATGCCCAGTGTGGACTCACAACCCCGAGATCAAGACCTGAGCTGAGATCAAGAATCGGATGCTTAATCCACCAAGACACCGAGGAGCCCCTTCCACGATTTCTTTTAAATGTGTTCTGTCATTTTAAAAAATAAATAAATAAAGCTTCTGTTATTTTCATCTACAATTTGGAGGAAGTAACTGAAGCACAGAAGGGCTAAACAATTGTCTCCTAGTTGAACGGCAAATTAGATGAAAATCCAATATCCACAAGTTACTAGATCCCAAAAACATATTAACCTCATGCTTTAGTAGCTATTTACACATATGGATATGAGATCTTTCGTTCCAATAGAAAGGAAATACAACCAAGAGTAAACAAAATAAATAATTTGTTTTTAAAGAGCTATAAATTTCGATTAAAAATCCGTAAGGTATTTTAATACTTAGTGTATCTGTTAAACAGTGTAAAAAACAGTAAAGAAAATTTAGTAGTCTAAGAATTAGAACAGGGGATAAAATAATCCTGGGATGAGTCCAGTACCTTTTGTTTATCCATGGGTAGATTATCTGCTTTGTGAATTATTCATGACTAATTTTGAATCTTAGAGCTGTATTGCCCCACTGCCTGGTTAGCTCCAAGGCCCTTTCCTCCCACTACCCAGCTGGTGTGTGCTCAGGGAAGACAAACTCTTTTTAATATGAATCCAAGCAAAACACAATTAGGAAAGCAAATGTGCTAGAAAAATAATAATATCAAGGATTACAAAGCCAAATAAGAAATATTTGAATGTCGCCTACTCTTTTGCGGTATCCAACTACTGTTTCCATGTGATACCTAGGTAATTGAGTTGGGCCAGTCATATCACAAAGAGACCTCTCATCTATAAGAGAGGTCCCCTGGTTTGGTTTGGTCACAACAATTGAATTGCAGAGTTTGACCATATCATAGTCGTATTTGCAAGACTGCTTCCTTTTTAATGGCCTATAGGTTCTCCCAGAAGAAACAGCACCTCCTACCATAGCTATAACTTCAGCCACATTTCTCTTCCCTGCTAAAAATACCCAGAGCTAAAAAGGACCTCATACCTACATCTGAAAGAGTACAGAACTCCCAACCACCTCACTGTCCATCTTCCCACTAAACACACACACACACACACACACACACACACAGAGTTCTCATAACATTTGACACCAAAAAGATTTCACTATAGATTTTGTGGCTTGCATAAGTTAGCTACTACACATAAATACCTACCATTCTTAATCAAATTCCATCATATTCATGGATGTTTTACCCATTAATTTTTTTAACGTTTGTTTATTTGTTTGTTTGTTTATTTTGAGAGAGAGACAGAGTGCAAGCGAGGGAGGGGTAGAGAGAGAGGGATACACAGAATCTGAAGCAGGCTCCAGGCTCTGAGCTGTCAGCACAAAGTCCAACACAGGTCTTGAACCCACAAACTGTGAGATTGTGACCTGGGCTGAAGTTGAATGCTTAATTGACTGAGCCACCCAGGCACCCCTGTTTTACACATTTTTGAATGTTAGAAGACTTTTAGCAGAGTTGTATCCAAATTATTTCACATCCTCAAAAGTTAATGACTTGCACATACAGGTTCATAGATAAAATATAAATTTCTATACAGTTTTCATTATGCAAGAGAACCAATACTTAAAATGCTTTCTAAAATTTAGGAAGATACTACATGCTTCTTGCTAAAATGTAAACTCTGAATTTTATTATAATTTGACTAATCATTAAATTCACCATATTATTTTTCCAAATAAATCGACTCAATGCAAATACTTAAAACATCAATTGATAATTTTAGAATATATTCAAATAAGTAATCACTTTTTTATATTACAACCTTTCTTTTGCAAACAAGGTTTGCAATACCACTTAGTGTTCATATTTAAGTTAATGTTTATTAACAAATTACCATTTGCTGTTATAAGTGGGGTTTCATTAAATGACTCTCATAATGTAAGGGATCTGAATTAAAGTATGTACTGTAGTTCTTAATGTATTTTCTTTCTTCTTTTGCAATAACATGTCTAAAGATTAGCATAATTTATTTTCAAGAAATTAATGCTCTTCTTCAGAGTAATAATTATTCTCATTTTGACCTGTTGAACTAGCTTAATTATTTACAAAAAATAATTAAGTGTTGATCAGAATGTGGCATCTTCTGCGGCTTTCTAATCACCATCTCTACCAATCCAGGGCATTTCTTTGCTGACCCAACATAAATATACTTAACTAATGAGTTATGGACCTTCAAGAGCCTTCTCTTTCTACACTAAACTCTCTTAAGAATTACTTTAAATATTTTTTCCTCATTTCATAGATGCACTTTCTTCTTGTTCTACCTTAATCTTCGATTTTGCCAGTTGCTCAAGGGAGCTGATATGGTAATTTTTCAAAATATTCAAATTAACAGTAAAAAATTGTAACAAAACTCCATCAAGGTTATAGAGGTATGCCCACTTCATTTACATTAATTAGAAAACTTCTGTCCTCATTGTAATTCTCTAACAGGAAATGTTTCCATACAATGCTTTGCAAAATTTCATGTTTAGTTGTAACAATTTTAAAGCATAGAATATAAAAAATGGAAAAGACCCAACATATCATCAGATTCAACCCATCTTATTTATAGATATGTTGATCAAGGCACAGAGAAGTGAAGAAACGTAAAAAGTCACACAGCTAGTAAATATCAGATGAGATTATATTTTTGTGTAGTTTTAAAAAATATATTTCCTATATTTGTTAATCACTTTTAAATTAGTTGTATATATACACACACATACATTCATGAATTTTGTTAATTTTGCCAACTAAAATTTACTATTATCTTAACGTAATGTTGTGCCCTGGATATGATCCTAGAACATAGGAAAGAGGAAATTATTGGCAAAACAGATAAAATCTGAATAAATTCTAAGGGTTAGGTAACAGTTATATACCAATATTCATTTCTTAGTTTTGGCAACTATACAATGGTAATGTAAGATGTTAACACTAGAAATATTAAAAACAAGACAGCAGGCCCAAAATGGAGTCACTTTTGCTAAATTCACATCACCAAACTGAGGCTTACAGTTCTGACTCTCCCAGAAATGGAAGAGTCATCTATTTAATCCATCCAATCAACACTAGTTAGATCATCAACCTGATGGGCCCCACCATCCCCTAAAGGAAAATCATTTTGGAAAAAACAATTTGCTTATTTGTTTCTATAATTTGCTTGTTTGCACTCCCTTCTGCCTATAAAAGTTTTTCATTTTGTACAGCTTCTCAGAGCTCCTTTTAATCTATTAGATTGGATATTGCCTGATTCTAACAGATTTTTGCTCAAATAAATTCTTAAAATTGTTAATATGCTTCAGTTTGTCTTTCAACAGTAGAAACTGAGTGAAGAGTACATTGGAACTCTGTACTATTTTTTGCAACTTCTCTGGAAAAGTAAAATTACTCCAATAATTATTTTATATAATTTTATATTAAAATTGTTACTTATGATAATTCAGAATTACAAATAAGGCCATTTAGAGTAGACATTTAAAAAAAGAATAAAGATTCAGATTTTCTCTATGCATCAACTATTATAAGTCACAATTCTGTTTTGGGCCTTGTGGATGTCATAAACTGGGTTCCTCTGACTCAGACTCTTGAGTCAGGGACTTACCTACAAGAGATTTATTGGGTCGAGTTTTGAAGAACAAAATCTGTTAGATAGCAAGGGAAGTAGGACTGGGCAGAAGGAAAACTTAAAATATAATGAAATTGTAACAGATGTGTCAGTAGATCCAGCAGGGGGCAAGACCTTTGTATTCACCACATTCATAAGTTATTGGAAGTGGGCTACCTTGAGGAGGGATACATTTTGGGTAGGCAGCACTCTGGTCAGCTGTGATTCCTGGAAGGGGACTTAGCTGTGATCCCTTGGCAGGGAACTCCTCCGACAGCTAGAAGAATGAACGTGTTGCTCCTAAATTGGAGGGCTGGTTGTTGTACCACAGCAGACACTAAAATGAAGCCAACTGTTCAGCACAGTAACTGGTCACAGGGCAAATGTGAAATTAGGCAAGCAGATTTTGCTAGGCATAGGCAGATAAAGCCAGGTGAATTTTGCTTAATTTTATCTTGTTCCAAGTACTTTTTCTCTTGAGTTTTTCATGCTTGTACCTGTAATCATTTATGTTTTATAGCATCTATCCCAAGATGTCAGCTATTGGAATGGGAAAGGAAATTTAGAATGAGTTAAAAAAGTAGACTCTTTAAGATCTTTAGAGATATGATTTTTAAATGTGAGAAATATGTAAATAAAGTCCAGTGAGTTTTCCTATCCAGGGTATAAATCCTCACCCGACCCTTATCTTCTATATGCGTCCAAGTGAACACATCTTCATTTTCATTAGCTATGGCTAAGTTATATAATGGTACCGGACCAATCCCCAAATCTCAGAAGTTTAACACATCAAATTTATGTGTCCAATATGGGTTAGCAAGGGTACACAGAAGACTGTTACCATATAGTGGCCCCATCTGTAACATGTTGACTCTAAGATCACTGCTGAAGAAGTAGAGAAGAATGGAAAAGACACATCTGGTTTTTATTTTTCAATTTTTAATTTAAATTCTAGTTATTAACATATATGGTAAAATTAGTTTTAGGTGTAGAATTTAGTGATTCATCCCTTACGTACATTTAACACCTAGTACTCATCGCAACAAGTGCACTCCTTAATACCCATCACCCATCTAGCCCATCTTCTGCCCACCTCCCTCCATCAAACCTCAGTTTGTTCTCTATAGTTATCAATCTCTTATGGTTTGCTTCCCCCTCTCTCTTTTTTCCCTTCCCCTATGTGCATCTGTTTTGTTTCTTAAATTCCACATATGAATAAAATCATATGGTATTAAGACACGCCTATTCTTAAATGCCTAGAATTAGAGTGACTTTTTGCTGACAGTCCTTGCCTACATCTTGCCACATGGTTCCAACCTATGGAAAGGAAACTGGGAAATGTAGAGGAATGCATGGGGTACTAACAGACTTTGCTAAAACTGGCTAGTGAGCCTTGTGAAAAATTCTTATACATAGCTCCAACCCAGTAAAGAAAGACTCAATATATATGTCAATCTTCTAGCTTTCATTATTGGCTACAGTCTTATCCATCAGGATCATCCTCTCTGAGTAAAAAATAAGGTCAATCTTTGTGCCACATATATTTTTATATCAGCTATATTGGTTAGTGAGGCAACAACTTGAACATTCAGACAGTTAACATTTTTAGGAACACACATGAAAGTGCTTTAAAGAGTTGCATAATCATGGGAAGACAAATTTCATTTATGTATCTTAAATTTGTTAGGGAAATTATCTTGATAATTCTACAGTCTTGGACTTAAAATACGTAGGCAGGGACAATTTATGCTCTGGTTGTTTTATAAAGAGCTACAATGTATTAGAACAAATAAGATATGCAAAAGTTGTCGGCAAATATCCAAACAGGACATTAGGAAACAGCACCAGAGGAGGAGAGTTTAGTACAAAGGCATGTATTTCCTTACCATATGGTCCTAGTTTTTCAGTTGAAATGTTTTCCTTTCTGAAAAAAAATTGCCTCTTTTCCCTGCTAATGGTACAGAAGACTTGTTTTATAAATTAGAATTACCTTTTGTCATGAATACTGCTCACTGGTATATAAGTCTTTTTATTACAGATGGATGAATTAATGGCTGAAAACCTGGGCTGTAGAGTCAGACTGCCTGGGTGCAGTTCCTGGCTCTGTCACTTACCACATCCCTGGGTAATCAATTAACTAACCTCTCTGTGGCTCAGTTTCTTCATCTATAAAGTGGCTATACTACGACTATCCATCTAACAAGGTTGATGTTGGAACAAAAGAGGTACTATTTTTAAAATGTTTATTACAGTGCCTGGTACATTGTAAATTCTGTGTTTGTTGTTATCACTATTGTTCAGACACCTGTAGTTTTACAAGAGAGGAAGCCTTTAAAATGGAGAAGTCCAAAATAAAACATAAAATAATAGTGCCAATATAAAATTTCAAATGCCAAAACAAGTTTTGCCAGTATTATTAATTCTTTTTTTCCCACTTGTTTTATAGTTTTTCTTTTCCATTTCTATGGGAAAACATGCTAGCACGTTCTGTTTATTAACTAATGTATTTCTTGTGTCATAGTCCAAGGAAGCAATTAAGGAATAAAAAAGGACAAGGAAATCTTTCTATTTTTCACATAATGAATTCTATATGACTTTGTCCTACTCCTGCACACATACCAACGTGTTCCATAGCAATATAGTGGTTGACACTCTGGCTGGAAAGACAAAGCATCATGAAAGGAAGGGTATAGACAAAAAGAGCTGATGGATTGGAGAATTTCAGGCTCAGAGACTCTCTGTAGTCAATGGGAAATACAGGGTAGGAATTAAAGCTATTAAAGGGTAATCTAAACTTTCTGCCACTCCTCCCATGCCTACAATATATATTCTTCTCTAGCAGGAAAAGGAAGACATGTGATCAAACCATTTATAGGTTCATAATCTTCCAGATATACTTCCATTTCACTTGTATACATGAATATGACTTCTCTTGGTACTACCAATGTATAAGCAAGAGAGTCCCACCTCTGATTGCTGCAGAGCAGTGCCAAGACCTTGGCACCTGAAAGCCATAAGCATCCTAAGTCCAGAACACATCTGCTATAGGTTGAATTGTGTCCTCCTAAAATTCATGTGTGGAAGTCCTAATATATTACAATGTAACTGTATGTACAGATAGGGCTTTTAAAGAGGTAATTAAGTTAAACAGAACCCATTAGGGTGAAGCCTAATAGAATCTGACTGGTGTCTTTATAAGAAGAAGTTTGGCCACATTAAGAAACACCAGGATGCTTGTGCACAGAAGAAAAACCACATGAGGACACAATGAGAAGACTGCCACCTGCAGCAAAAAAGAGAGAGGCCTCAGAAGATACCAGACCTTGATCTTGGTCTTCCAGTCTCCAGTAATGCAAGAAAATAAATTTGTCTTTTAAGCCACCCACTCTGTGGTATTTTGTTATGGCAATCCTAATACACACATACAACATATTTTTGGATTCAGTAAAGCCAACCAATTTGCTTCCTATACACTCTCTACCAGATAATCTTAAAATATGAATATGCTTTGTCTCATTCACCATTAGTACTTTTGTTGGAGAAAATAAACTTAGTGAAGAATTACATATTATACTGGTTCACATTAGAAAAAATATTCTCACTCTGAAACTTTGGAGTGATGATAAACAGTTACATTTATGTTATTTAAACTCTATCATACATTTATCCATAGTAATTTTTAAATTTGGAAGAAGCGATGTTAAAATTGTATTTAAATTATCATTCTTTGCCCCCTTCATTGTACTCCCCCGAGCTAAGTTTATTAATATCAAAGATTTCTATTCATGCTATGTAAATTTACTAAAGTCTGTTAAATCTCCTGATTGCTGACATTTTAGAGTTTTATACACTTTTTGTCTCTCTTTTGACAAATCACACACACATCTTCAGGGACTCTTATTACAGAGCTAAGTACATTGTCTGACAAAAGCTGAAGAATTTTAATAGATAAATGACAAATTCTAACAAAGAGCTCTCCTGAGTTAATTTCTAAAATCGTTTACTGTATGTATAGAAAACTGGCAGAAGTAATTTGATGAAGTGCAAGTTTTCTATACATAATAAAAGGAAAGATAAAATTATTAGTAGATTATTGGATAAGATCCATCTCTTTGATGGATAACCACAAAAAAAAAAACTACCAATACAAATATGTGTTCTTGCTTTCTTATTAGGTTATTTTTCCTTAGACTAAAAAAAAGTCACCAGTTATTAATATCTATCTTTCCATCAATTAGATTGCTGCCATAGTAGGATTTAGAATGAATCTAGAAAGGTCAAGTTCAAATGAGAAGCAGCAGTTCTACTACTGCAAAATCATGACATCTTAGATTTTAAAGACAAAAAACCTTTATAATTTAAATATATACCCCTGGTGGTTACACTTTCCATTGAATACTTAGTTTACACATTGTGTGTGTGTGAGCGCGGGCGCGTGCGCACGCGCGCGCGCACGCTGTGAAGGAATGTGCTTGATGGGATCACTGCATGATCTATTCTCTGCAGGTGCTAGGAAAGGTCAGAGAGAATCATCACAAAGTGAAGTGATTTTCTTCTTTACAAGCTCCTGATATAAACAGACTGATGACACAACAAGATCCTTACTCACTCACATGATATCATACACAATCACAGCTAAATGTTTCTGTCTGTCAGAGCCTGGAGAGTCACTACCAGATTGTTGCCTGATTAGAATATAACCCCAAGTGGTATTTCCTTGGTTTTAGTTAGTCAGTGCTTATTTTGCAAGATTTCTGAGCTCTGTAACAAAAGGTCAAATGTAGTGACCACTGAGGCCAGGTGAGATTTAGCCAGCTCAGAAAATGAGCAGGCTGTGTCAGTAATCGAGCAGCCACATTATTGAACATTTGTTGACTGAAGAGCAAAAAAATAAATAAATGACATATCTTATTTTAAAATCAGAAGTTACATAGCACATTCTTTAGAAAGAAGTTTTGTAATCATGTGGCACTTAATTTTTGTTCATAATTTATGCTCATGTTCAAGACATTTTTTAAATCCATTTTCTTGCAGACTCCAATTTTACAGCTACATTTATTGCCAGTTAAGCATCAGCTTTTAGTATATGGACACCCCACTAAAAATTCACCTTCTGAGTTTTCTACCCAAGACATTTAAGTCAGAATCTGGACCCAATCTACCACATCATAGCTAGCAGCAAGTGAAGACTACTCAACGATCCTGCTGGTATAAACATACTCCTTGAAGGAACAGCCAAGTAGTTTGGAAGTTTGGATATCTTCTTTTAAGAATAAAAGTCCCTGGGTAAAGAATGTTCTAGAGGACCTTAACAAAGCTGTATATACTTTTTGGAAATGTTCATTAATTATTTTTACTTAGAAACAAAAGTACGAAATGACACAATGTATAAAATTTATGAATAAATCAGATCAGAAAGGAATGGGAGATGAAGTTTCCTATAATTTAGCATAGTATTCTCTTCTAATAATTAGATCTTAATCCTGTGCAATGTCTTACTATGTTTAAGAACTACGAACAGTAGGGCAGATTCCTGTTTTTAAGATGTTGTGGGAAAGAAGATGGAAAATTTTAAGAGCTGAGTTACAGTCCACTCCAAACAATTCCAAGTCTCTGTTTTGATATCAATATCACCATCTAACTAAACACTAACATACGGACAAGCAAAAGATAAAGTACAGTGATATACATCATATGTGATTACATATCTTATTTGCTATTAAAAACAAAGGAGAGTAGCAATATTTTTTCTCTTCTGTTCTCACTACCAAATAAGCATATATCTAACATAGGTGAAAGAACATCACATTATCATATCATCATCTATGGTTACATCAGAAATGATGGGTATTTTTAAAAAAGTTTTGTTAATGGTAGTCTTTTCGGTTAATAGATTTTCACCTAATAGCAAGCTGCATCAGTTTCCCAGAGTAAAGGAGCAGTTTTCAGTAGTCTGAACTTTTGATTGATTTGAGCCATGTTTAGCTTTAATCTATCCTTGCACATGACTAGGGAAAGAGATGTTCTATCAGGTTCTGTCCTTATAGCTTTGAGTCTTTTCTCTGTGTGCATCTAGAGTGGGAAAAGTTTTCAAATCCAAGCAGGGTCAGGATTTAACCCTTATTTGGATTTCACTGTGACTGGGCAGAAGGAGGACATGCAACCTCTACAAAAGAATGGGTCAAGACCTAGCAGAAAATAGAGGATTTAGGTGGGGTTGTGACTCTTGGCTTGAACAAATACAGAGTTAATGGCTTGGAAACGGATTTCAACTTACTCTAGTATGGAACAGTGCTAAGTCACAGATGACCCAGAGCTGACAGCTCCAAACAAGGATGGGCTTGGGGCAGGGCAGAAAGGAGGCATGCTAGGATGCTACTTGGGGAACAACAGCAGGAGCTCACTGCAGCTCTGGAAGAGCTAGACGAGTGTGTTATGAGTTGGGGGAAGAGCAGATGAGGTGTGACTATCAGACTACTGGCTAATTAGAAAATACTGGTTTGAAAACTGAGCTCTAAGAGAAAAGTCTTTGATGTGTACAATCTGACAGAAAGGACAATTGATTAATTTTTTCCTATAAATGCATTCTGAATTCCTCCATAATACCACTTTTATTTATTAACTATATGTTTCTATGACTTGAAATGGTAAGAAATGTCATTTCCTCTAAACAAGGAAAATCCTTCCAGAAAAATTTCAAAATAAATTACCAACTAGAATTTTTTTAGTGTAATTTATCATCATATTGTTTTCAATATAACACCTAGTGCTCGTCAGGGAAATACAAATCAAAACCACACTGAGATACCACCTCATGCCAGTCAGAGTGGCTAAAATGAATAACTCAAGAGACTATAGACGCTGGCGAGGATGTGGAGAAACGGGTACCCTCCTACACTG
>CM053560.1:64101555-64152288 GCA_028646485.1 Cryptoprocta ferox | reverse complement strand
TTTCTAATGAATCAGAATGACTCATTGTAAATCAAACATATAACTTAAATTTCAATCAGGCCCTATTTAGTTTCCTGGACCAAATTCCAATGTGTGCAATGTGTGTGTGTGTGTGTGTGTGTGTGTGGTTGGGGGTGCTTCCCACACAATATCAAACAATTCTCTGACCAGCTGGGTGTTAGGAATTCAACTCGATTCTGACACAATCTACCTAGAGATACTGTCATATTCCACAGTTTGAGGGCTCAGTCCTAGAAGAATGACCCTTCGTTTAGACACTGTCCCCAGTCATAAGCCCAGACTATTACCTGTGCTTCTGACCAACCAGCTAAAAACTGGAGGTTCCAATGACACCTCACAACTTGGGATGCCAAAAACAACTCCAACACTTCTGACCAAATGGCTGGGTTCTAACCTATCCCCTCTTTGGATTCAATTAACCAATTAACTTGCTAGAGTGGCTCACAGAACACAGAGAAACAGGTTACTTACTAGATCACCAGATTCCTATAAAAATAATTAAGGAATTAAGGAAAAATATAATTAAGGGAAGACTTGCACAGGGCAAGATATGGGGAAGGGATGCAGAGTTTCCATGTATGGTCTTTCTAAATGTGCCACTTTCCCCACATCTCCAAGTGCTCACCAACCCAGAAGCCCTCCAAATCCTCTCTTTTGGGATTTTATGGAGGTTTTGTGACCTAGGAATGATTGATTAAACCATTGGCTATTGGTGATTGCTCTCAGTCTCCAGCCTCTCTCTGCTCCCCTAAAGCTGGGGACTCAGAATGAAAGTTTCAACCCTCTATTCACAAAGTTAGTTCTTATGGGAACCAGCCCCCATCCTTAGCTGCATCCAAAAGTCCCCTCATTCACATCACAAAAGACATAGTTGTGGCTTTCATCACTTAGAAAATTCCAAAAGTTTTATTTAGTTCTGTACCAGAAACAAGGACAAAAACCAAATATACATATTTCTTATTATATATCACAGACCCCTCCCAGCAGCATAATTCCATCTGCTTTATAGAAGCCATAGCTTAATGTTGACAGATTTGGGATCACATGCACCATGGGTAAATACTGCACTAAAGCATTGCTTGTGATTTACTTTTCACTCTGTTGAAAGACCATATTTAACAAATCACTCTAATCTGATTTACTCATTATTATTAGTGATGGTGGTGGTGGTAGTAGTAGTAGTAGTAATAGTTGTAATAATGTGACCATTGCTTGACTGGCCAGAGTTGTGGAGATTTTTTTTGTGTGTTTTTTTTGTTGTTGTTGTTTTTGTTTTATAGCTTTGAATCTAGACCATTTATCCCTAAACTAGAGATTTTCATTCTGTTTTTTCCATGGAAAGTAATTCACTGACTTGAATATTTACATTACCAAGATGGGAATATCTTCTAGATAGCAATAAAATGTCTAATTATTGAAAGCATTGTCCATTTTGGATCAGAAGTTAAAGGCATCTTATTTACTCCTCAGGATATATTAGATATATTTTATGATGTCACTTGACCTCTGAAGTTCTGGGGAGAAATTGCTAATGTCCAATAACTTTTTTTTCTGTCTCATTTTTAATTGCTATGGAAGAGAATAAAATGAACCAGAAATTTAGGGTTTGACTTACAAAATGGTAGACATAAAAAGAGGTAAAACTCATGATAAAAATATGAAAAATGTCTGGATAATAGAAATCTTGGATTATTTGGATCAAGTTCTGCCTTTTATTAATGAGGAAAGTAAGGTTCCAATCTTGTTTTTATCATTTCTTTACTTTCCATTCTTTCTTCAGCCTCTCCAGTCAGGCTTTTGCCCATAGTCTCCCACTGAAACCTTCTCAAGGACATCATTGATACCTATCATTTGCCAAGTCTGATGATCTATTCTCAGCCCACCTCCTACTTGATCTCTTTGCAGAAGGTGACAGAGTTGCCCACTGCCTCATTATTGACATACTCTCTTAACTCGGGAGACACCACAGTGGTCCTTTTCCTCCTACTTACTGATTTTTTTCCATTTTCCTTGCAAGCTCCTCTTCTTTATGTTAGAGAGCCCTGACTCAGTTTTTGGTATTCTCTTTTCTATCTACTCATTCTACAATCTCTTCTAGACCCATGACCTTAAATATATCATCTAAATGCTGATGTTGTCTAAATCTTTTCCACCAGTACAGTCTTCTTGCCAGGGATCTCTAGTTTTATATTCAATTACCAACTTAATATTCCCTTTCTGTTGTATAATACATATCACACACTTCATCTAAATTGGAACTTTTTTCTCACCTTTCCCCATCCTCTTCTGTAATGTGTTCCTCTCCAGCGTTCTTTACCTCAGCAAATAATGCTGCTATTCATCCATTTGCTCAGACCAGAATCCTTGGAGTCCTTTTAAAGATTTAAACCAATTTTATATATCTCCTCTACAGAGAAATTAATAATGGTTTCTCATTCCATTCATGATAAAAGGTAAACATATTGCCATGACTTATGAAAACCTCTGGGATCCCCTTGTCTAATCTTTGTTCATTCTCTGCTTAGTTCCCATTCTTTGCTTTAATGCTAGCCACCAAACTTACTGTTACTTCATGTCCTTTGTATTTGCTATTCCCTCTTTCCTGAAAATTCTTCCTAAGATCTTTACCTGGTTCACTGCCTAACTTCCTTTACATTTCTGTTCATATTCTAGCTCCTCAGATAGGCCTTCACTGATCACCCAATAAGGAAATAGTGTCTACCTTCCCCACCAGAGATTGTCAGTATCTATCCCCTTCATTATCCTCCTTTATGTTTCTTAATAGCATTTGAGACTCCTTAAAATATACTGTGTATTTACTTGTTTATTTTTTGCTTCCTGACTAGATTGTATGCTTGAGGACAAGGTCTTCATCTTATTCAGCACTATATCCACAGTGTTACAACAGTGTCTTAAACACAGATTGTTCTCAATAACTATTTGTAGAGTGAATGAATGATGACTGACTGAACGAAGTACACTACTTTAATGCTCTACCTGACTCAATTCAGCAATTAGGTTTGGAAGCATAGGTGCTTCCCAGAGTGTGGAGGAATTTGTGGTCATTGTGCTTGTAATCGTCACTCTTTAGGAGATCGCTCCTCACTTTCGTCACTTCTCCTCCTTCTTCCTTATGTACCCTCTCTTACGTAGGGTCATTATAATCCCTGCCTTTCTTCACCAACCCTTAACTACTACTTCTTTAGCTATATCAGTGTATGGGAGAGTAGCATAAAACTGCTTTTGTCTAGATGTGAGTAGTGGTGGTATTACAGGCTAAGTGGAAGAACTCTAGCTCAGAACTCTGTCGTCCCTGTCCTACATGATAGATTCTGTTGGCCCACCTACAGAGTGTTTCTCAACTTCTCTGTGCCTGGCCAAAACAAGGATGGCATCACTTTCTGTAAGTTCACCCTCCTTGCTTCCTTTCCAGAGTTTCTGATTTTTTTTTTTGCCACTGCTGCTGCTGCACATTTCTTTAAAAAATCTCATAACAGAAAACTGAGTTCCCAAACAAAATCCCATACCATATGTAAAAGAGCATGTCCCTCTCTCAACTGGAGGTGTATTTTGAAATAAGAAAGTAACAGCTCAGCAGTCATTTGCCATAGCTTGCTGAGTAAGCTGGGCTCAGGTTAAAAGGGGGTTATAGGCTGTCAGCCAAAACACTGACAGCTTTGCTGGATTCAGAGATTCAGAAACTCTATACGTCCCAAGGATTCTGTGTGGATGCCATTAATTACACTCCCTTCTGCTCTATCATTGAGAGTATGTCAATTCAGTTACCTCCTATGGATCAAAACAGATAGGAATTTTAAACTTATGACTTGTTAAATTCAGTTTTAAATAATATTCAGCATTAATAAAAAGATCATGGAAAAGTAATGCCATCAGATTGAAATGAAATCAGAAATGGACATAATCATGTGTTTTGCATTAAATCTCTCATCAATTTGGATGAAAGATGATTTATACAGAGCATGTGGTTCATAACTGAGCCAGTTATGGTGCTAGAGATGCAGTTATTAGGAGTAATAACAATAAAATTAAAAGAAATCAAAGGGAAATAACTTCAAAAGTATATATTGTATATGTTACAAAATGACTAAGTCTGGTCATCAATACTCAAATTATTTTTGAGTTTATCATTCTTTACACAAGTTCTTGAAACTGAGAAAGATTTCTTGAGGATTCCATGATTCCAAGGATGCATTTAGATGAGTCTATGCTACTCATAATAATGATGCCATTCATTGTCATGTGTGATTCTGTGACTAGCAAAGGTCTTTGCTTTTGAAAGCATCCTATTTATTGCTTATAAAATTTCTGAAAAGAAGAATCCTTCAGATTCCGCCCCCCCCCGCCGCCGCCCCACATACCCAGTAATATACCAACGCAGTAAACTCTGGTTTCAAAGTAAAATTTCATTCTGTAGGAGCTTTTAAACGATCTCCGACCTGGAACTTGAAAATATTTCAATCAGCATTTACATTTAAAAAATTTCTACATCCTAAGAAAATATTTTGCCTTCATGTATTTAGAGAGTATCCAGATATCATGTTGTTTTCTATTAGAAACAACATTTACAAGGATAATTGAGAATGAAGTTTGCCTTGTGAATCAACACTTATTTTTTTGATCTTCATCTAAGATATTTAAAAAGTAAGTGTACAATTTGTTATCACTATAATCGAGTAGACAATTTTTTTCCACAAGGTTACATCTGTTTATGCTATTTTATTATCTGTTGAATGGCGTGATATGAAGTCTCTTTATTGCAGTTTAGCTAAAGAAGTACCATGTCTGTGATATGCAGCTGTCAATCAGGATTTAGTCATACAGTATCTATTTCTATCCCTGTTCTTCTTAGCACAGAAGGGCTATTATAGTCTACATTACGGCATAGCTACTTTGGATATAGATATCCTTGAGGGGCAGGATTTATTTTGAAAAAAGATACTCAACATAACATGACACATCATTCAGACATCTTTAAAAGTACACATGCAGGTATTTCAAAGCAAAATATAGCAAAGGCTAATTTTAAACATTTAACATTTTGTGAGTGCATTTCCTTCTTTTTTCTTACTTTAATAGCAGTAAAAAAACCAAATGGGGTCATGTGACTTTCCTGTAATTGAAAATGTCTATGTAAAGCAATCCCTGTGCAAACCTTTATTGCATGGTCACCTATGAAGGGCTCGCTTTTGTAAGATATTATGCAAGTCAAACAAGAGAGAACCATTCAAGGCCAAAGAGAAAGAAAAATAGTGCTGAAATGCATTTATCAACACCTGAAAAGTGAAACTTTTCCAGCTGTCCAATAATATATATCTCCAAGTACACTAGCATATATGGAATATGACTAAAAATTAACGAGACTGATTACAAACCACAAACATGAAAATCAGTCATGCAGCTGTATACCACACTGGATGTGCTTCCAGATGTGATGATAAAAATGGATACAACCTTTTAAAGCTTGAGCTCTGGATATGCTGTGCATGTGGCACTCATTAGCTAAGCAAATGGATGTTAATCTTTATGACAGTCGATTGCTGTGCTGCATTCCTACAGAGAGCTTATCAGCTGGTCTGACCCGATCATCAAGACCATCATGACTTAATTTACAGGAGGATTATTTTCCTTCCCCTGCAATCCCATGGATTTAAAATGTACAAGAAAGTTTTTCAAAAGAAATGGCTGAAGCATTTAAACTTTCCCATTCCCCATAGCTCTGCAATAAATAGGTAATGGCATAAAAAGATTTAGATTCACAGATTCCATTAGGAATTCAGCTAGATTGAATATCTAATTTCTCATGTTCAAGACTGAAAAATTAACCTCATTTTCCCAACTGATTTGATTTCCATTGAAGAGCTAAAGATGCTCATATAAGAAAAGCTTTAGTCTTTCAAAAGAAAAGGCACTGTCAATCCATAGCATATAAACGGTATCTTCAGTAGATAAACAGTTAGAAATGTCATGTCACAGCTTAGGAAGAATCAGAAACCTCTCTAGTGTTCTAACAGACATTACTTCTCTTAGAAAAGTCATCATATTACCATATTTGCTTCCATACCCATGGTATTACCATCGGGAAACTTGTTGCTTTGGGCTACCTTGAGCTAATTATATATACAAGGCGTGATAGAATACCAGATCGACCCCGCTGAAACTGAGTGCTTGACATGCTAGACATAATGCAGGAAGAGGCAATTCAGACTTCTCACGTAACTCTGCCAGCACACATCAACCTATTCGACAGCAACTTCTGTTTCTTAGGCAATTTTAGCTGAAGAGAATCATTGTGCCAATATTTTCCCTTTGTGGTGTGCTTCATTGTCCCCAAAGGGTGGCAGATACCAATAAACCACACTTGTATTCTAATAATAACTAGATAGATAGAAACTAAAGATGGTCTCTTCAGAAAAAGACTGAATCATCTCTATTTTTGGTAAAAGCCTAGTGTATCATGAGCACTTAATTAACGAGTTCATGAAAGTAAGTAAATCACTTCCTTCCAGAGTTTTAGGTGCTTTGGGAGTAGGTTTAACTCATTTATTTCAGTATGAAACTATTTAATGTCCTGAAATTTATACTATGCTTTCTTGGTAGTCTGGATTAAGAACTTTTCAAAATGTCAGACACATTCATGGAAAAAGTCAGGAATAATACGCAGATTGCTAAGTATTAGTGAAACAATCCTAAAATTCAAAAACAGTAAGGTATTACTCTTTCAATTAATCTATAAAGGAACTTCAACCCCAAATTGTGAAACTTTCATTGAATATTTATGGGTACAGTGGATCATGTTAGGCACCATGGAAAAAGAAAAGATGAAGCAGATTGTTCTCTCTTAAGAAACAATTATGTATGGAATGGACTGTGATGCATGGCAGAGTGAGAGGCTTGGAGGGGAGAGAGAGGAGGGTTGGACCTGCTGAGACAGAAGAGCAGAAAGAAGCCATTTTACCAGCCCCAGCACAGCTTTTGCCTCAGCGTATTCTAGACAAAAAAATACATGAGTCAAGACTAGATTCTTAAAGATATTACTTCCTACAGCCTTTCATGTGCTAAAATTCATTATAATTCTTCTCAAACAGGTTCTAACACCCATTACTCAAATATTTTCGCTTACTTTTTTTTTCTTCAAGAAATAGCTCTTGATATGAGTTTCACATTAAAAAAAAATCTGGGACACCTGGGTGGCTCAGTCAGTTGAGCATCTCACTCTTGGTTTTGGCTTGGGTCATAATCTCATGGTTTGTGGGATCTAGCCCCGTGTTGAGCTCTGTGCTGTCAGTAAGGAGCCTGCTTGGGATTCTCTCTCTCTTCTTCCTCTACCCCTCCTCCCATTCTCTCTCGCTCTCAAAACAAATAAACATTAATACATTTTTTAAAAATACTAAAATTTTTTCTAAAAATCACCTCAAGAAATGAAGTTCTACTGACATTAGGAGATGAAGAGCTAAAGAACAGAAAAATAAGTAACTTTTACATTAGATTTCATGAGACATACTTGAGATTTGAGCTAGATTAAAGTAGGGACACTGGGGGAAAATTATAATGGACAGTGGGGGAAAATTATAATGATTCCTGAGGTATTTTAAAGGGTACAAGGAATAGATTTTGGTAATTAATTAGTAAGACATTCAGATGGCAGTGTTTAGCAGGCAGAGAGAGGTGCAGGGTTATAAGTGACACTTGGAACCATTCACATCGAAATAAATTCATAAGGTTACCAGGGTTGATGAGGTCACAGAGTCTGTGAAGGGCCAGAAGAGAATTCTATCTTCAACTCTGACGGTCTGCCTACCTAGAAGGACCAGACAAAGGGGAAAAGAGCTTTCTTAGTAAACTAAAAAGTAGATAGAGTAAAATAGGCATCTAAGGAAACATTAGAGCAGTGGGAATTAATTTAGGGGAGTTCCAAGGGATAGTTCAGTTAAGGAAAAGACTAAAAATATAGGGGTTTAGGAAGTTGGGCAAGAACATTGTTGGAAACAATCTGGATGGCAAAGCTTCAAGGAGTGACAGAGAGGAGGAATACAGACTGCCCCCACCCCCCCTCAGAGTAGATGAAAAATTCCTGAGAACACTGGGTTAAAAAGTAAGGTTATATTGTTGTTCTTTCTGATTTATTTTCCTTCAGTTTTTGTTCTGTGGGTATGACTTTACTGGGTTTATATACTAAGAAAAGGCCTTTTGAGAGGGAGGCATTAGAGATACAGAAGATGCGGAATAACTATTAAATTCTGACTGAGAATTGATTATAATTTCTATGTTTAGTGAACATAAAAAACAGATGTAGAAATTAACAATAATTATTGTATTGGATATTACATGCAAGGAAATAAAAAAAGTAGCTTTGGAAATCAATTTTGTTTATTTATAAGCTAACTAAGCCCTTTCTAGTTTTGGGATGTTTTCACTGTCCATCAATATAACCTATTCATCCATAATGTGAAAATATAATACCTATGTTGTCTAATCACAGGTAATTATTACAAAACAAAAAAAGAGATTTTAAAGGCACCATGGCAGGAGAAAGATGGTAGATCTCATGGAAGATACCCCAAACTTCCATCTATTTAGTGAATCAGCTATTATTTTCTGAACATGCATTACTTGTAAGTACTCTGCTATGTGATGCAAAAGATACAAACAGTTACAAATAAGACCCATGTCCAAAGATCTTATGATCAATATGGTGAGACAATCATATATTTATAAAATGAATCTGGCACTTAGAAGAATGCCAGCCTCTTTTTTCAGAAGCATCGCTTTGAATCAACAAGTGGAAAAAAATATTCCGCTTAGGAAACATACCCGCCTTGCCCAAGTAGTTTATTTCATAAGGAAGAATCTTGGACCTTTACCATTTTATAATAAGTATTAATTTTTTAATGTTTATTTATTTTTGAGAGAGAGACAGACCTTGAGTGGGAGAGGGACAGAGAGAGAAGGATACACAGAATCTGAGGCAGGCTCCAGGCTCTGAGCTGTCAGCACAGAGCCTGATGCAGTGATCGAACCCACAAACCGTGACATCGTGACCTGAGCCAAAGTGGGATGTTTAACCAACTGGGCCACCCAGGTGCTCCCATTATTTATTATTATTTTTTAAAGAAGTCTGTTCACAAAGACTTCTTTATTTGTATAAAAGCATAAGATTTAAAATTAAAAATGTTCTTTAT
This sequence comes from Cryptoprocta ferox, assembly GCA_028646485.1. Classification (NCBI taxonomy): domain Eukaryota; kingdom Metazoa; phylum Chordata; class Mammalia; order Carnivora; family Eupleridae; genus Cryptoprocta; species Cryptoprocta ferox. The sequence goes on along the minus strand of CM053560.1, from coordinate 64,143,067 downwards.
GGATTGAGAGTAATTATTATGAAATTTCTTTATTTCTAGAAATACTACTTGTCTTAAAGTTTACTTTGACAAAAATACAGTTATACCAGTTGTACATTTTTTGGTTTTTTCATGGTATGTCTTTTTATACCCTTTCTCTTTTAACTTGTCTACAAACTTATATTTAATATGTGTCTTCTGTAAGCAGCATATAGGTTTTTTAAATCTAGTTAAATAATTAGATTTTAATTAGTGTATTAAGCTCACTGAAATTTAATATAACTACTGACATATATTTTTTAATTTTTTATTTGTGTTTAGTTGACCCAATGTTACAATAGTTTCAGGTGTACAACATAGTGATTCAACTTCTCTATACATTATGTTATGCTCACCCCAAGTGTAGCTACCACTGGTCACCAGACAACACTATTAGAATATCATTGACTATATTCCTTGTATTCATTTTACTTTTATGTATATTTATAGACTTTTATTCTTATGACTTATTCATTCCATAACTGGAAGTCTGTATCTCCCACTCCCTTTCACTCATTTTGCCCATCTTCCACCCCCCACCCCTCTGGAAATCATCAGTTTGTTCTTTGTATTTACAAATCTGGTTCTGCTTCTTGTTTATCTATTGATATTTTTAGATTCCATATATGAGTGAAACCCTACAGTATGGCCAACAGACATATGAAAAGATGCTCAACATCACTCATCATCAGGGAAATGCAAATCAAAACCATAATGAGCTGTCACCTTATACCTGTTAAAGTGGCTAAAATAAAGAAGACAAGAAATAACAAGTGTTAACAAAGATGTTGAAGAATGAACTTCATGCACAGTTGGTCGGAATGTAAATTGGTACAGTGACTGTGGAAAACAGTGTGGAGGTTTCTCAAAAAGTTAAAAATGTGGGAGCCTGGGTGGCTCGGATGGATAAGCATCTGACTCTTGATTTTGGCTCAGATCATGGTCTCATGGTTCATGAGACTGAGTCCCATCTTGGGCTCTGCGCCGACAGTGGGGAACCTGCTTGGGATTCTGTCTCTCCCTCTCTCTCTGCTGCTCCCCACCCCAAAATAAATAAATTTAAAAAAAACCCTTAAAAACAGAAATACCCTATACTCCAATAATTCTATTGATATATTTGGGTTTAATCTACTATTTGTTTTCTATTTGTCTTGACTCTTCTGAGTACAGTTTCTTTTTCCTTTCTTGTCTTCTTTTGGAAAATTTGAGTATTTTTTATTATTCAATTTCTCCTATGCTATTATATTCATTTTTTACTACTGTTAATGGTTCTTCTATATATTACAATATTCATCCTGACTTATTAAAGACTAATATAAATCAATACTTTTACTTTCCAGACAATGTAAGGACCTTAGAACATTTAAAACATTTTAGTACCATTTATCCTTTTTCTGCTTTTTTGCTCTTATAAAATTCTATCATAAAATTCTACATATGTTTTAGTCTTTTGAGAAATTTTTATTACAACTTGTATGAGACCTAAAAATGCTTCTTATCAAAAGTTTCATCACTACAGAAATATATAACATTCAAAGTATTTCCCTGAGAGAATTACTGTAAACAATTTGGTTTCAGATAGATTTCTTTTTCCCCACGTATTTAATATGATTTAAACAATAGATGTGCACCACTTTCTCCACCCATCTAGACAATACATTTGTTCCACTTTACCCTCTTTTTATTGCCCTTGTTGGGGAGATCTTATAATGAAACATGGAATAGATGGGATAGGAAAATTATTATTACCTCCCTCCCACTTTCACCTTGAGTTGTTCATTCTGGCCTCATCTTGCCTGCCTCTATTTCTTCTACAAGCTTAAATTTGGGGTTTGTAGGCATAAAGAGATGATTTATTGCTTCATGCACTTAATAATATATCACTGAGCTCTGTTCCAAGGCCAGGACCAAGGCTACTGGGAAGCAGAACCAATCCTGTTTATGTATTCATGTCACTAAATGCCTGGTAGAACTTGCCTGTGTCCCTGATTCCACAGACATCCAGTATTCAGGATCTAACTCCTTACTTTTCAATGGCTCAGTTTTTTCATCTGTACAGTTAATGATATCTCTTCATCTTTCTCACCCAGAAGCCTCTTCCAGTGTTGTGACTGCATATTCATATGTGTATATATATATTACTCTATTTATCTTCTATCTTTATCTCTATCATCTCTATCTCTGTCTATCTATGTCTACATCTATCTATCTATTGGTGGATATCAGCACTCATTTCCAATGGGAATACACATAGGAGTGGAACTGCTGGATGATAGACTGAGTGTATGTTTAGCTTTAGATACTGCCAAAGAGACTTCAAAAGGGTTTGTACCAAATTGTACTCCCAATTTACACTCCCATCAATGATGTGTTAATTTGTAATTGGTCCATTCTTCCCGTGATTTGGTATTGCCCATCCTTTTTACTTTAGTTATTCTTGTATGTTGTGGCATAATATTGTTGGTTTAGTTTTCATTTCCTTATTTAGTAATAATGCTGAATATGTTTTAATATGCTTATTGTCCATTTGGATATTTTTGTTAAGTGCCTATTCTTTTGACCATTTAAAAACTGAATTGTCTGGGCTTTGTTTTTTTCCCCCATGGAATCCCAAACATTCTATGAATTTGAGTCCTTTGTTGGCAGATATTTCAAATATGGTTTCCTAGTTTCTGACTTGCTATCACTCTATTAATTTATCTAATTTTGTTTTAATGGTTAGTTTTTTTTAATATCTTGTGTAAGAAATATTTGCCTATTTCAAAGTCATTAAGATCACTGCCTATTTCCTTCTAGAAAATTTAGCCTTTTAATTTCCACATTTCTATATGAACCATACACTCTGAACTAATCTTTGAATATGGTTTAAGGCAGGGAAGAATTCATGTTTTTCATGCAGTTATCCAATTAATTCACCACCATTTATATGTAGATATACTTCCCCTCAAGAATTGTGGCAATGGCTTTGTGGCAATCCTTGTACCTGATAACTAATACCAATAGAGTCTTAATTACTGCAATCTTATCATAAGTCTTGATATCTGGTAGTGTGTATCTTCTAGCTTTATTCTTCAGCATGGGTACTGTGATAGTGTTTCCATAGAAACACTAGAATCAGTTTTAAAATTTCACACAAAAATTCTGGAATTTTGATTGGGATTCTAGTAAATTTGAGGTTGCATTAGGTAACAATTGACAAAGTAGGAGTCTTCTACTTGGTAAAGAAGGCATATTCCTCTGTTTAATTCTTCTTTAACTTCTTTCAATAGTGTTTTACAAATTGTTAGTATTGTGGACTTATATCGTATGCTAGATAAGCATATTTTAAACCCCATAAGATATCATTTAGATAGTCAGCATTCATTTGGATTTACCCATATTTTCACTCTTTTTAATTTTTTTATGTTTTTTTGGAGAGACAGAAAGAGAGACAGAGTGTGAGCAGGGGAGGGGCAGAGAGAGAGACACAGAACCTGAAGCAGGCTTCAGGCTCTGAGCTAACAGCACAGAGCACGATGCGGGGCTTGAACCCATGAACTGCTAGATCATGACCTGAGCTGAAGTAGGATGCTTAACCGACTGAGCCACCCAGGCGCCCCTTTATTCTTTTGGTTTTATACTTTCTTCCAGCATACCCTTGCTTTTGTCTTTCTGAAGAACTTCCTGAGTTATTTCTTTAATATGGGTCTCCTCAGCTTTTGAATCTGTTTCTAAGTAGAGACTTCATTTATAAGGAATATTTTCTGTGTTTATAGAATCTAGATAGGATCACTGGAAAAAATGTCATATCACTGTTTTCTGGTTTCCATTATAACTATTGAAAATAAGTTCTTAGTCTTTCTTTTACTGCTTTGAATGTAATATGTCAGGACCTCTGGATGCTTTTAAGAAGTTAAGAGGTAAGTTTCCTTTCACCTTGGTGGGCTGTAAATTCCAATTTGAAAAGGCTTAGATATATCTACCTATACAAGCAAAAAGCTCCAAGTTAGAAGGATATAAAGAAAATGTATTAAAGTGGATTCATTTTTTTTCTCTGAAAACAGTAGATAAAGAAGGTATTATAAGAAAGGTTGCATCTGACAGCATGCGATTATGAAAAATATGTGATGGGGACAGGTATTTGTCATGCTAACATATGAAAAGATGAAAATATTGTAAGTAAGATGAATCTGGAGGAGTCTGAAGGGGAGATAACCAGTGATGTGGCATATAAAGTATAACAGAAGGTGGACAGGGAAGAAAAATATGGAATTATTCTTATTTTGAAAGCTTTTATTTTTCTAAAAAGAAAAGAATTATTCTAATATTTCAAAACGTTGTGTCTATAAGAGTTTGAGGTTTAAATTATTATACTGCAGTTAAAATTTTAGGTTTTATCTTGTTCAATAATCAAATTTGGCACTTTCTTTAATTTTCATTTATGTTCTGACCTGAATGAAAGACTGGCGTACTAAATTTAATTGCACTCAGTTTAATTGCTTCTTGATTTTTGACTCATTATTTGAGTTGAATAAGTCAAAATGTTAGAAACGAACAGGGAGTTCTGAGAAGTGAAACTCTGAAAGCATGCTTCCTTGCTAGCATGCTGAACTGGAGACTCAGAACTGACTGGTCAAATTTGACTATACATATTTTCATGTATTTGGAAAGACAGATGACAATTTGGTATAGATTCTCTTGAATCTAGTCTCCTCACTATTTATCACAATGGGGTAATCATCATATAGCCTACTGACATCTAAGTTGAGGCAGACACGTGGATGCCTTGGAAAATGTGCCCCAACCAACATATAAACATGTCTATTACTAAAGAATATAAAGGAGGCTTTCAAACCCTTATTAGTTTCTAGACTTTTTCTTGTGTCTATGTTCATGAGTCAGAAGAAAGTTTCTAGATTTTTTCTTGTGTCTATGTTCATGAGTCAGATGAAAGTAAGACAGCACATTTATGATTATGTGATTAACAAGGTAACAACTGTATTTTCAGTACAACTGTAGACAAACTTAAGGACAACTTCATAAAGCCATTCATTAATGTAACTGGTTGCTAAAGGCAGAACAATCAGTTATATTCAGTCATAATCAGTTCACATTCAATGGGTCTGAATTAGACTTGAATCAAATGCTATTTAAAAATTAGAATCATTATTAAAAGTACTTCCTAATGGGGTGCCTGGGTGGCTCAGTCAGTTAAGCATCTGACTTTGGCTCAGGTCATGACCTTGCAGTCTGTGAGTTCAACCCCATGTCAGAGTCTGTGCTGACATCTTAGAGCCTGGAGCCTGCTTTGGATTCTATGTCTCCCTCTCTCTGCCCCCCACCCACTTGTTCTCTCTCTCTCTCTCTCTCAAATAAATAAACATTAAAAAATTAGAAAAAATTTAAAAGTACTTCCTGGTGAAGACATCTGTAATGCTTGGGGAATTTTCTATACGTTCATTTTGGACTACTTAGGATAGTTTGCTAGGATCTGGTGGAATGAATTAAAGGATTGCTTTAGTGAAACTGTGAAACAGGATACTAGCCTAAAAGAAATGTAACACCCACATATTTTGAATCATTTTTCTCTGTATGAACCCTCAACTATTTCCGAAGACAAGTGACTGTGTGTGTATGCGTGTATGTGTGTGCGCGTGCACGAGAGTGTATATGTGTTTTAGCTTATTCAGGTGGGAAGTGGTTGGATAAGAGTAAAAGTTTTTGCACAACCAAGAGTTTCACTGATAAATAAGAGACTGCAAATGCACAAATCTGGAGTAGCTTTTCACAAGTGGGCTCTAATAACTGATGGGAGTATTTTGTTGCTGTTAGTATTGTTATTGTTATGAATTAATACCTATGATAAAAATTCATCCAAGTTCTAATGTCTTCCTCGTCTTGTTATGCTTTACCTCACAGAACAGAATTAACTTTTTCTTTCCTTTTGAAATACTTATCTTTAGATTGGTCATGCCTATCACATGAAGCATTGTTCATATGAGAATCATGGTATCAATTCCCTTCAAAAACCTCCCCTTTTATCCCCCTGGCAATGGATAACACTGTATGGAATCTGTGCAAACGAAAACTCCAGAAACCAAATTCTCCCGGATGCTAACAATGCTTCCCTGGGGCATAGTGAGAAGGGTCTCAATTCACCTCCTCTCCATGTCCTAACTAGACACAGGAAGCCCTTTAGCCACCAGCAATGGGGTTTCATTAAAGCCACTTCACTTTAGGTGTAACAAAGCTCCTTCCAGGAAGCAAACCAGAAACTCTAGTCAGATTGTAGAATTGCCCAAACATTGGGGTCCCTGCTTTTACACAGCACAAAATTGTGTAATGGCACCAGAGGCTCCTTAACAAGCTAAAAACCCTATGGAGCAACAAAGATCAGGCTAAAGAGTCATGGAGTTTCTGATTGAAGCTGAAGTTGAATTGCCATTTCAATTCTTCCCTCAAGAAAATTATCCAATTAATCTGCATGGATCTTTTCGGGAAAAATTCCTGTTATTCAAATGATTGCTAAGGAGAAATAAATGGAGCTTTTTTTTTTTAATTACTAAACCTGGTACATTAAAAAAACTTTTACTTCCTAAGTCCATCAGGGCTAGAAATCCCTGGAAGAGATATTTCTCAGGCATTTTCATAATTTTTAAGTGGTATTCAAATAGAGCGATATAAAATCCCTTAAAGCCAGTAAAACCTAAGGGATGATTATTAAGGAAATCGGAGAAGCCAGAGCTCTTTGCCAAATGGGCCTTCTTTCTCTAAGTCACATTTTAAGTAAACTCCACTGTTGAGAGTGTCAGCGTAAATTTCATATATCTAAAATTCCTTTTTTTTTTTGTCAAGTACCCTCCAGGAAGGGCAGGAGCTAAATGATAGTCAGCATGACTTAAGTCAGCAGCACTGATACCTTCCGCAGATTAGGGACAAAAAATAGTCATATAAGCAAGGAACCCAGCCAGTACTTCACCTTTACTAATAAAAAAAGAGAAAGATAGGTCAGATTACAGCATCACTCTACTATGGGAGTTTTTACAGTATACTGAAAAATATCTAATATCCTAGTGTCCCCCCTTCAGTACTTTCATGTATAGAGAGACCATTTACCTGCCCTTCCCAGGGAGCCAAGTACTTGGTATCACTTCCTCACCCCTCCTTGTGGCCTGGGTCAGTTTGCAATATATGCTTTTGGTGTTGTTGTTTTTTTTTTTTTTTAACTGTTAGGTGAGTTAAGAAAAGTAAAAATATTATTGTACAGAGGACATACATATGAATCAGAGTTTGCTTTAGCTCACAAAAAATGACATGGATCTTAATCTGAAATTTCATATGCAGTTGTCATAATAAATACTCCACGCTCCTATCTAGTTTTTCTTCGTTATTCAGTTTGTACCCAACATCTGAAAATTGATACTAGCATTTTGGAAAAAATAGCTACCTCCTTTGACTTCTAGGACCTGTTCAACTTGCAAGACTCTCTTATGTTCTGCTCGAAGATATTTGTTTATGTAGAGCATTGTAGTAATGAAAGGACATACTGTTTAAGTATGTATTAAGAGACTTGCAGTCATTCATAGTGTTATGAGAATTAAATTCTAGTGGAATATCCAATTGTACAATTATAAAGAAAAATGTAACATTACATTTCAATTAGGGTAATGACTATCTACATATTTATATAATGCGTAAGTGGCTTAAGACATTTTTAAAACATTTTAGTAGAAGATGCTTCTATTCCTGAGAACAAAAGAGTTAAATCTCACAAAGATTTCATTAATGGGAAATTAGAAAAAAAGATTTATATATATATATATATGTGTGTGTATATATATATATACATATATATAAAATTTAACACACCACGTATTGTATTTTTTATTGTGAAGAGCCAGTAATGAATAATCACACCATTCTCCCTGACAAGGAAAATAACTTGTGCCTTCTATTTGAAGAAACTAAGGTAATAAGATACAACAGATTTGCTTAAGGTGATATGCTTCAAACAGAGGGTAAACCTGTCTTTTACCCTGATGCTCCAATAAACAAAATGATCCTACTTTCCATGTTTTGACATACTTGTGTCTGTCAGTGTCCTTCTGGACCCCTGCCATATGAATCAAAAGTCTTGATCAACTAAAACTGCTGTATTGACACCTGGTGAAGTTAGAGCAATTGGAAGATAAACAACTAGAAAAACCATTCTTTTCTTATGGTACTAAAATGCAAGGATATTAGAGACGATTTTTCATAATAAGAGTCTTCTTTTTTTTCTGGATCAGATACAGTAAACAAGAATCAAATATAGGCAGAAATATGTAATTTAAAATTTTATGTTACATTTCGTTGAAATGTTAGCTGAATAATATTGCTTTGGCACATATGTTATATTCATGTCAATATGTTTCATATGCTAAAAAGATCTATGCAAGAGTGCCTAGCCTTCCCTGTTTACAAAAGAACTAAACAGCTGTGTAAGTTCATAGAAGAAGAGAGAAAGTGAAATAAGAAAGTTCTAGCACCAGATCATATTACTTAACTACAAATATCTAATGAATCTTGTGACTTATTATAGAAAATAAGATATGCTTTTGAGGAAAATATTAACTGGCTGTTCCAGCTGAAAAAGATATTAATGAAATAAAGAACCATTTAGTTGAATTTAATATCAGAAGGCTCTTGCCTTTCTCTCCTTTCTTTTTATAAAGCTATGTTAAAATTTTTCAATTCAGGTTCTTTTTTAGGCTTCACTTTGCCAATAGGTTAAACATATAATAATACTAAACATTTATATACACACACACACACACACACACACACACGTATATATATGTATACACACATACATGTAAATTATAGTGAATGTAATAAATGCATATTAATGTATAGAATTTGACTGTAGGAAGAATCCTGAGGCTTTCTCTAACACTATACTCCAGCCTGGACTCTTAAATCATTGGCTGGATTTGAGACTACATGAATAGCCACAGCAATGGATGAAAAGTCATCTAGAAAACTTGTAAGATAATATCCTGGTACCTTCTCAAAGAAATTACTCATTTTGAATAGTTCCAGATCCAAATGTGGCAGCATTGTATTTAAAATTTTTATTGTCATATTTGCCTAATTTTGACCAAACACATCTTTTTCTTCCCTTCCTCTCTCATCTTAGAAAATTAATTCTCTGTCAATTCTTTAGCAAAAAGATCCGCAGCAGAAAGAACAGTCAGCTACAAATCATCCAGAGAGGTCTGGGATTATTCTCCATCAAACTGGCCTCCACATGACAGCTTATAATTACTCATCAAATGTTTTATTACAAAGATTTTTTAAAAAGTCTTCTATACTATCAGAAAGAAAACATTGAATAACTGGTTGGTGCGTAAACATTGCAAAGATAAAATTGGTTGCACTGTAAATCATATTGGTTTCTCAGCAATTTACCTCAAATTTGTGAATGAAATAAAGTTTATATTATAGCCACATTATAAGCATTGTTTGTTCTTTTTTTCCAGAATACTCAATGAAATGTTAAATACCTATTTTATAACTATTGTTGCATATATAGAGTGTATACTGCTATGTGAGCAGTGTCTTTATAAATAAAACCTATTCAGACATATTGGGGAAAAAAAGCAATAACCCATATCTTTTAATCTGAATAGCCAGTTCTTTTTTGTGATCCTATAGGATAGGATTTCCTGGCTGTTAAGTGCCTTTTTATTTCTCTGAGTTGATCTTGGAAATGGAGTGTTTGAGATTTTAGTTTATCTTGATACAAGCCAACCCGTTCCTACTTAGAATACTTTGGTTTTATATCTGAGAGCTTAATTACTAGATCCTTGGATAGAAGTTGTGCTACCAAATCCTAAAAAAAAAAAAAAAAAAATGGTGACAAGATAATTCTAAATGAAACTTTCTTTAATCTTATTATCGATATATCCCAGAAATTACTCACTTTACTAGAAAGTTTGGATTGGGGAAATAAAAATTGAAGACTTTAGAGAATTATATTAAATAGGACATATTTCATAAATTTGTCATCAAATGTTGAGCAACTAATATGTTGATAGCATTATGATATACATACATGGATAGTGATTCTTATGTCTAAGATTATAAATATTCCAAATATGAATCATATATTTTTTGTTCCTAATTTTGAAAACATGAGTTGGTAATAGCACAGATATATTTTGTTTTCATTTGCAGTACAGAATTCCATTCTATAAATATAACTTATAGAAAGCAATTTACCATTTTAAGCACATGGATGAAAATACTACCACATATAGTGATTGGGACTTATTCTGAAAATAAATTACTTCTGATAGGGGAGAAAACCCTGATGAGGAAATCATGAGGTGGAAACAAACACTTCTATACAACAACGAGAAACCTTTTAAGCATGAAAAAACTGTAATATATGTGGCACTTGTAGGTACATTAAGATAAAACATCCAGGAGCCAGTAAATTTTTTCATGCTGTCAGAGTATTCAGCGGTACATATGAGCTGTCGTACTTCAGTCATCAACATCCAAAAAAGCTTAGCATTTTAGAAAACAACTTCCCATAGAAACAATTCAACTCCATACTAACAGGCATATGGATACTAACAGAATAAGTAAAATAGCAGTTGTCAGTCTCTCAGTCTTTATGATCTTTCTCCACTTCCTATTTGACCAGAGCCCGGTTGCCTCTAGTATCAATATCTTCCTTTCCTTTTTGCTAAGAGAGAGAGGAGAAAAGGGAGAAAGAAGGGAGATTGAGAAGACAGGGAAAGAGAACGGATCACAGAAGCCAAGAAACACCAAAAGGCAACAGGGCTTTATCTTTCTCAAAATTCTGTGTGATCATTTTGGTTTGCATTTGCACTGGGTTTTACCTTGGATTTATCTGGGGAAAGAGAAATAGAAAGGGAAAATACTGAGAAAGTATGTGTGCTCATCATGTTCTCAAGTGATGCCTTCATTTACAGGACATTCTGGAACCAGCTTTCACATAAAACACTGATACAGATGTGGTCTTCAGCATGAAAGTCAAAAGAATCTAGGAATTAATTAAATTAGAAAAAGAAAACTATCAGCTCCTTCACCTCCACACCAAAAAGGTTTTGACATACAAGATTCTGGTATCTCTAATGCTTAGAGTTGAGTTTTGCAATTCAAAATTCAAAACCAGGGAAAATATTAGATTGGTTGAACTGCATTTATTAATTCTATAATTCTTTATATTTTATAGGAATCCATTCTATATTCTTAAAATATAATGGCATATACAGTTAAAATAATTAATGCTTTGGCATTGTACTAGTATTATCTTCCTTCTCCCTAAGATAAGACTTTTCATGCTTATTTACTTTTCATTGCAGTGTACCTTTATGAAACAATACTATCATTTAGGGATAAAGTATTCAGATATGATTGCTCAACAGGAATTCCACCATGGTTTTAAAGCCAGAAGTATATTTTGGGTATATATACATATAAATACATTTGGTTTTGGAGTTTTCATTTTGCATTTATAAAAAAACTAACAGTATTCTCCCAGAGAACAGAGAATGATTAGAGTGTTTATATACTAAATTCACCATTAAAATATATTATATTTACTATGTGTGACTGTGTACCCAGAGATAAGCAAGTCATAGTTCTTATCTTCAAGAAGCGTATAATTTTTAGGGAAAAAAGACTAGAAGTTTAATTTCTTGTTATTCAACATGTGCCCTACAGACCAGCACATGTACATCATCTGGGAGCTTGTTAACACTGTAGAATCTCAGGACATACCCTAGACATCCTGAGTCAGAACATATGCTTTTACAGAATCCTTAGGTGATTTGTATGCACTTTACAGTTTGAGAAACATCACTCTGATTGGAACCTGAGCAGGACTACTGTCCTAACACCCAGAAGACACACGGAGATGGACAAGTGAGAAGGTGGGCCAGGGGCATGATGGGATGGAAGGATGCTGGTGCCTGCATTTGGTTTCTCAAACAGAGGACAGATTGCCAGTCAGGCACCGTTTACTAGCATAAAAATAAGAGGAATATTTGTTTTTGGATGTTTGTGGTTTACATATTATTTGGAAAAAAACAGTCATATTACTGTTGACAATATGTCAGTTTGACAGAAATATGATTGTATAAATCCACATCAAAAGAAAGTTTTGTTTTTTAATTTTATCCATCTTATGGTTTGCTGAGGAATAAGTGACCATGACTTTTCAGAATGGCTTCTCCAATTATTGCAGTTCTTCAGTTATGAGCGCGGTGACAACCTGTGAAACTGTTCTGCCTCAAGATCTTGACCTAGAACACAACAGTAGGACCAATTCACATAAAGATGATCATTTGGAAACTGAGACATTTAAATCATTTTCACGTTGTTTGCAAAGCTCCAAATAGATATGGGAACGAAGATCACAGCAACATATTTTGATCAAGACTGTTTGTGCACATCAACACATCAGCCACACACTAACTCCTTCCATTGCCTCCTCCACTCAAGACACTATGAATATGTTGTCTATGGCCAGGACAGAGTCATACAGGGAATAGGCCGTCTTCTCTGCTTTGCTTTTACATGTTATATTAGTGTGTTTGAATGTTATCTCTTTCGTGTGAAAGACCAAATAAGGGATACCTTCTGAAATATTTTTCTGAATGTGACTGTGTATATATATATATATATATATATATATATATACACACACACATACACACACACATATATATACATATACACACATGTACATATATATGTATATACAATAATATGTAAATGACTGTAAGAATCACATATAAAGGCTGACAAAAACAGTGTATTAACCCATGATACCACAAGTAAGATGCAGAAACAAAAGTAAAAACAAACCCTTAATTTTTCAGGGAATGTGGAGCTATTAAATTATTTTAAAGTAATTCTTGTTAACACTTACTGTATTAACTTGTGTTATACCTCCAAAGGCAAAGATATTTTGTGATATAGTACATATTACCTAGAGTCAAATTAGGAAAATAACAAACAGTTAAGAAGCAAAGAGCCCTATTTCTGGAACTTGATCCAGTTATTTTGTTAATAATTATTTGATTTAATTAGGCATAGACATTTTTAACCTTCGCATGTCTTTTTTATTCTTTATCAGTTGTCAGGTTGAATCATAGTCAGATTATAATTTATTGTCATTGTTTATGTTTTAATATCAGTTCAATTGAGATTTTCTTCCTACGATGAAAAAATTCAGGAGGAAATGCTTGGACACAAACACTGACTTTATAGATTAGAAAAGGTAAATAAGTTTTTATATGCCATATAAAACTATCTTGCAAATAGCCTAATTGCTTTTCCTAATGAGTTTTAAGTGTCACAAGTATTTGCAAATATCCCTGTCCAATTAATCCCTTCCTGAAATGTAGTCCCATCATTAGGAACTTTTTTGAGGATTAGTCCAAACAGTAACTTTTATTGTAAATATACAATTTGAGTTATTCAGAACATACAATAGCCTTCATAAATCCTCTTCAGCAAGTGGCAGTGATAAATTTGTTAAATTTAAAATATTTTTATTTATAGTTAGCTAAGAATTGATGCTTGTCCAACTGGATGCTAGCCAGCAAAGCATAATCCACTTCAAGAGTTTACATGAAAGAGAACTTAAAGCAGGGAACAACTGTGCAGGTAATGGAAAGCTGAGAACAATAACTGGTAACAACAGAGATAGAGTAATTCACAGATTAACACCATCAGGAATTCACTGACATCCTTAGGCTGGGGAATCAAAGGAAACTGGAAGACTGGAACCCAGGATCTGTGTGACTCTCAGGTTGAATGATACAACCATTGGGGGGCCTGATGGTGGCAGCTAGAGTCACAGAAGAGACGAGCTGCTACCAGTGAAAGTGGTTAAGTAAGGGATATTCAAGTTGCCACCCTACCCTGCCCTCCAACTCTCATCTTCACCTCTATGACCAACAGAAGCTGGAAATCAGCTAGCATGGGAGCCAATAAAATCAGCCGTTTAGGGGTCAGAAAGATGAAGAATCGATCTGCCAGCAAACAGGCCCAAGTCCTGCAAAATAATCTTCCAGGCTTTTATAAACAAATGTAAAAACTAAAGTTTTAAAATCAATTTGTGACAGTGAAGATAGGAATGTACACACACTGCCCTCAAACTTAGCCCTCCCAAGAAACCTAGCACCTACATTTTTCGCTCATCAAAGAGGGCAGTGAATAGCACAAGAAATCATAGCTGAAAGAGAATTATATTAATCAAAGCAATTTCTGGTGAAAGGAGGCATGGAAATCTCTAAGCAAGTTATAGAAAGAAAGCTACACTCTTCAAATCACTGAATTGAAAACAAAGCTTTAGATGATAACTGTATGATTTGACAAAGATACTTCAAATTGCTCAGGAAAATCTTCTTTACAGTAATGTTTCAGGCTATTTAAAACAGAATCTCAGTAGAGGAACTAAACAAAGATGCTAGGATTGGACATAGAAGACAGATGAGTTTGGCTGTTATCCATATAAGAATAGAAGCCAAAATTATGCTGACTATAAATGGAGCCAAGCGATGTCATATAGATTTGAAAACCATGTTGTGCCAAGGAAGATGTTAATGTTTTTCAATTTTCAGGTTCAGTAAGGATCATAAGTTGTTTGATTTCTTAATCTAGTTTACATATCCTAAATATCACTGCAACTTTGCAAACCCCCCCCCCTCTTTTTTTTTTTTTAAATTCTAGATTTGACAGTTTGGTCTAGATTCCAAGCCTAACTGGATGGGTAGTATGTTCCAGTATTTTGGTTCATTCAGATATATCTTAGCAATTTGTACTTCATGACTTATCAGATGCTATTAAATCTTTAGAGTAAAGATAATTTAAAATTATTTATAGCGCTTGCTTAGACTAGCAACTGAGTCCATCTTGCCCTTGAAGGAGATATACTGGGACTTTACTAGAGATGAAAGTTTCAAAGGGTGTCTCCTTGCTTTTTCTCCCTGTGCCCTCTAATTAAGATAAAGAATAAGGATCACTTCCTTAGCATAATGACGTAGAGCAACTACACCAAAGAAATATGTGGTGAAATCATTTGCAAGCATGGAATTTGTGAGCATATTTTTGAACATGTTCAAAAACTCATGTGCGCATGTTTGTTTATACATTTGGGACCTGTTAACATTTCCTGATATTTTAAATCTCTGAAATTATTATTATAATATTTGGTATCCTCAGATATGGAATGAAATTTAACTGGAAAAGGAATCTTTCATAAACCTTTTGAAGGCTGCCATTATATTTTTGGAAATCTATGGATGATAGCTAAAGTAATCAAAATCTTCCAGAAGATAAACCTCATAATGTTAAATGGCATTTGTATATTTGTATCACTACTTTGTTTCAGAAAGGATTTCCAGAGGGTTGTAAAGGTATATAACATGAAACAAAGTGGCACAAGCTAAAAAGTAGCATGACAAAAACTAAGAGGGATTAGAAAAATATGTGTGTGGGTGTGTGTAAGTGTGTACTGTGGGTGTTTTTTTTTTTTATTGTTAAATAGGATGCAAAACAACCCAAGCAGTACCATTGATAATAGTAATATATGCCAACATATTGTATAAATATTATAAAATAATACACATGAAATATTATTATAATTATCTCATTTAAGCCTAAAAACATCCAGAAAAAAAGAATACATGTTGGATTCTATTATTTGTTTCAGTGGCTTTGAAATAAAAAAAATCTAACATTTCTCTTAAAATAGAACTTTAAACATCATCTTTCTCTAACCCAACTCCCTATTGTTAACATGACTTTTTATTTCATTTATTTTAAAATTTTTTAAAGTTTATTTATTTTTTGAGAGAGAAAGCACAGCACCTGAATGAGTGGGGGAGGGGCAGAGAGATAGGAAGACACAGAATCTGAAGCAGGCTCCAGGCTCCGAGCTGTCAGCACAGAGCCCGACATGGGACTTGAACTCACAAACTGAGAGATCATGACCTGAGCTGAAGTTGGACGCTTAATCAACTAAGCCACCCAGACTCCCCAACATGACTTTCTTACTGCATCACACTTTTATAGAATTAAAGGGACTTTCCAGTGACTGGGGCCTCTAATTTAGGAACCAGGAATCCACCTCAAAGCCTTAAGTCACCATCTGAATCTTATCTCTTAATCTCTGCTCTGTATGAACTGCCAGGTGTATAAATTTCATCAGTCTGTGTCGCTGGATCCCTCAACCAGTCTGCTTTTTCCAGACCTCAGAATATTGCTGGTAAGATCAGTGGTCCTAGTTCCCTGTCTTGCTTATCTTCTCTCTCACCTTGTCCATCATTTACACATCAATTTTCCCAGCTCTCAATTACTTTAGCTTCCAGTTTCCTGTGGAATCCTGCTTTTGGTCAATGGTGTGTGAACATACCACCTTTGCATTTGACTACTCCCTGTTGCCCCACCTGATTGAGTTGCTCTACTTTCTCCCTCATGTTTGTCCTCCACCCTCCAGACCCTTTCAGGATTTTAGTAAATATTCCCTCTCATCCCTCTTCTCATCCCCTTCTAATTAGGATAGTCTATTTTAATTCCTCTTCCTTCTTCTATCAGAGTCCTTTCCATAGTAACTACCATAATCCTGCCATAGTAACTTCCAAATTATGGGAAAAACTAAAAGCATCTTCAAAAACAAGTACACTAACCATTGATTCATTTATTTTCTCTGTTCCATAAATACAACCATTGCCTTGTGGAAATCACAGTCCAGCAGGGCAAGAAACAATTAGTTATGATATGATACAGTAAGTTTTATGATGGAAGAATGTCTTAAATATTACAGGAGCTCAGAGGAATCTGGAGAGGGGCAGGAGTGACAATGGTAATTTTTCCAGGAATACATGACATTTCAACTAAATCTTGAGGGATAATAAGGATAATGTGCCAAAAGGCTTTAGAGGAGAGAGAACAGTGAGGGTACAGTCTTGGAAGGCATGAAAAGTTTGATAGACAGTAGAGTGTCAAATACCTAGACATGACCAGAGTGCCATGCTTAAAAGACACGTGTTGGGAAATGGCATTGATCCTGCAAGTTACAGAACCCAGTGCATCTGAATCAAAAACTTGTATTTTGGGTGGCTCAGTTGGTTGAGCATCTGACTCTTGATTTTGGCTCAGGTCATGATCCCAGGGTTGTGGGATTGAGTCTATGGTAAGCATGGAGCCTGCTTAAGATTCTCTCCCTCTCTCTCTCTCTCTCTCTCTTTCTTCCTCTGCCTCTCTCCTCTGCTCGCTCATTCTCTCTCTCTCTCACAAATAAATAAATACAACTTGTTTTTTTTAACTGCAACTATTATCTCAGGAGAGCCTGTTATAATAAAGAAATCTATAATAAATAATAACAAATCCATAATAAATCCATAAACTAGTTCAGAAGTTAGTTTATTCTGACACAGGAGTCTTCACTACCAGATGTTATAATGCAGGCTTTGTAAACTCAACTATCTACAAAGACAAGCCAGGAACATAAATCAGTAGCTCTATATCGATAGCTCCAAAATACAGTAGCTTTATGATAAATATGGAGCTCTGTGAATCTGGAGAATGGATGTACTATTTAAATATGACTGCCCCTTCTTAGGTTTACAGATTGATGTCATAAAAAATGCCAACTTAGCACTGCTTGATACTTTCCTTTTCCAGAATCCTAGAAATCCAGATGTTAGCTACCCACTAATTTAAACTTTTTTTTAAGTAGGCTTCACATTCAGTGCAGAGGCTAATGTGGGGCTCCAATTCATGACCCTGAGAGCAAGACCTGAGCTGAGAGCAAGACCTGAGCTGAGATCAAGAGTCGAACACTTACATGACTGAATCACCCAGGTGCCCTTAAATATTTTAAAGTGGGCCTATACATTGGAAACCAAACAGGTCTGTAGTCAATATTTGGCTCTCCAGCAGTCAGTTGACAGCCTCTATTAGATGACCAGAAGACTTGCTTATTCTGAGGCTAGCCCAAGGGCTTAGTCCATTACTGAAATGTATCAAACACAGCAGTAAAAAACAAAAGCAAACAAACAAAAAACCCCTGAGGATTATGCTTAAAATCCTTTGATAGGTCTGGATTCTGATTGGTGTGAAATTTAGCATTCTTCACTGCCAGCAAGGCCCTGCACAATCTGTCAACTCCCCAAATCTCCAGCTCTCCACTGAGGTACCTTCCTCTTTGCTGGCCACAAAGTCTATCCACAACACAGTCTACCCCTTCCTCCCATCTAGTTTCTCAGAAGTGCTAAGCTCCTCCTTCTCAGAGATGTGCACATTATTGCCTTAGCTTAGAATGTGCTTCCTCCTTTTTTCAACTGATAAACTCTTATCCATCATTTTTATCTTGGATTAAATGTCACTTAGGAAAATGACCTCCACAAGATGACATTATGGCCCCTCTTAAACTTCTGCCTCATGTCACTCTGCCCTTTTCCTTTATAACTTCTCACTATTGAAATTAAATAACTATTTGAAGTTTTGGTTTATTTGATATTATCTGTCCCACTATTCTATAGTTCCGTGAGGGCAGAGTCCGTCATCATGGAAGAGAGTGCCTTCCACACAGTAGGCACGTATTATTAGTTGAATAAATAGATGACGGATTTGCCTGTTCATAAATTCACATTTAGCATTTCTAGTGAGATTTAATTAAATTAGTCTATGTCATATGATTAGCACATTAGGAATATAGTAGTTGCTCAATTAATGTTACATATTCTTATATGTATGTTTTCACTTCCATGGTTAGAAACAAGAAAAGAAAAAATAAAACAAAAGCACAATTTATATTTTCTAATGTCTTATATTGGGTTTCCAAAAAACAGACCCTGAGGCAAGATTTTTGTGCAAAGTAACCTTTGGAGCTAAAACCCAGCAAATGGTAATGCAGTGGGAAGGGAGGAAATCCAATAAAAGGCCTCTTTTCTTCTTCGTTTTTTTTTTTTTTTTTTTTTGAGTTTATTTTTGAGAGAGAGAGAAAGAGAGACAGCAGAGGAGGGGCAGAGAGAGAGGATCCCAAGCAAGCTCTGTGCTGTCAGCACAGAGCTGGACATGGAGCTCAAAGCCACAAACCATGAGGTCATGGCCTGAGCTGAAACCAAGTCAGTCGGACACTGACCCAACTGACCCACCCAGGTACCCCCAGTAAAAGGCTTGTTAATTACCAATTCACTACAGGGCTCAATCCTGTTAAAGAGCTCTTAAACAAAAAGGCCAAGTTAAATATAACCTCAGGTCTGCCCCACCCAGGAGCAAGAGAGCTGGCTTATTGATACACAAACTTCTTTTTCTTATTAGGTGGGAGTTGTTCCTAGGGCAACTTCTGCCAATAAAAAACTTTCAAAAGAAACTCCTGAGGCTTTTTGAACTGATTAATTTTTGTCCTGTTTTTTGCTTCATCTCTCACGGTCTTTTTAAGAATCATGTGATTTCTTCAAAATAAGTATTTGTTTTGCTAGCATTATCCTAATACGGTACAATATTTTTTGTAAGGGGAGTCAGTAATGCGTAGCAAACAAATGGATGCCCTTTGACCCACATTAAGTCGTCCTCAAGATGCTTTTCCTAGGCAATAATTATGAATATGTGCTAATATTTTCTTATTTTACAGATATATTAATTTTTGTAGAAATGTAAAGAACGCTTAAGCATATGTAGAAAATAAAAGCTAGCAGCACTGCCACAACAGTCATAAATTGTATTTATATTTATATCAAATATAAAGTATTTTCTAAATGAAATTATACTACTCACGCTGAAATTTTCTATACATTTTGCATGATGAACGTTTTCCTCATGGTTTTAAAATATTTTTTAGCGGGGCACCTGGGTGGCTCAGTCGGTTAAGCGTCCGACTTCGGCTCAGGTCATGATCTCACCGTGAGTTCAAGCCCCACATCGGGCTCTGTGCTGACAGCTCAGAGCCTGGAGCCTACTTCAGATTCTCTGTCTCCTTCTCTCTCTGCCCCTCCCTCACTCTCTCTCTGCCCCTCCCTCACTCGCTCTCTGTCTCTCAAAATAAAATAATAAAGACATAAAAAAAAATTAAAAAATATATTTTTGGGGCACCTGGGTGGCTCAGTCGGTTAAGCCTCTGACTTCGGCTCAGGTCAGTATCTCATGTTCGTGGGTTTGAGCCCCGCGTCCGGCTCTGTGCTGATAAGCTCAGAGCCTGGCGCCTGCTTCGGATTCTGTGTCTCCTTCTCTCTCTGCCCCTCTCATGCTCTGTCTCTCTCTGTATCAAAAATAAATAAAACATTAAAAAAAATAAAAAAAATATTTTTTAGTGGGGCGCCTGGGTGGCTCAGTTGGTTAAGCGTCCAACTTCAGCTCAGGTCATGATCTCACAGTTCCTGAGTTCGAGCCCCACGTCAGGCTGTGTGCAATTTCTATGGTTATAAGGGCTAAAAAGAGATTAAGAAACTAGTGTGATCAAACTAGTGTGATGGTCTTTTATTTCTAAATATTTTATTGAATATTTCCTAAAATTAAGGATTTTGTTTTATATAATTATAGGACACTTATTTATTTTAGTAAATTTAACATTGATACATAATATTTTTCCTATTGTTGCTATTCCATTTTTATGAATTTACCAATAATGATTTTACCACATTTCTTTATAACAGTAAAAGGTCACATAATGCATTAGCATTCAAATCTTTAAGTCTCCTTTATTCTAAATTCCTCTGTTCTTTTAGTCTTGTATGACATTGAAATTTTTGAAGGACACAGTCCCACTTTTTAATAGAATATTTCTCACTTTTGAGTTGTTGGATAATTATTCATAATTAGTTTGAGATTATGCATTCCTGGATGGAATACTACAAATCTATATTGTATACTTCACAGACTACTATACATAGAGACATACCATATCTATTTTCCCCAGACAAGATTGTCTGATTTCTCTATCATAGTTACAAGTCTTTCCCTTGCTACTAAAAAAAAAAAAAAAAAAAAAGTGCAGATATATTTTAAGACCATGCAAGTATCCAGCTCTTATTCAAAATCCACCCCCTCTAACTTTAGCCTAAATTGATAATTCCTGCTTAAACCAATATTTACAATGATATTTGAAAGATGATGGTTTTTATAATCCTAACATTCCCTTTCCATTTATTAGAAAGCACTTAGCCCTTGCTATGCTTACCCTTTGCTAAGCAAAAGCCCTTGCTATGCCTTATTTATTCCTGATTGTATGATATGTATTTTAAAGAATAATTTTGGTTGCTGTTTAGAGTATGGTTCAAGTAGGGCAAGAATGGAAAGAAGGGAGACCAGTTACCTGGCTCTGATGAGTTAAGGCAAAAGACAAGATCTTAAATGAGAATGGTATCAGATGAGGTAGATAGGGATAAATTGAAATACTATTGGAGTCGAATAAACAAGACTGGTTTAGATAAAGGGATGAGAGATAAGGAATCTCCCAGGTTTTAATCTTGAATAAGAGGATGGTGTAGCCACTGGAGAAAATTAGGGGAAAAGCAGGGTTGGGCTAAGATTGGATTCTTTCAGGTCTGCTAAATTTAAGATGCCTTTCAGACATGAAAGTGGTCCTATTAAGGAGGCAACTGCATAGTTTGTAACTCAGGATTTTGATCTAGATTGGAGATTTATATTTAGAAGCCAAGATCATATAGAAGATATCTAATCATTGAGGGTTCACTTAGGAGGAGGAAGATGAGAGGGTCTAGGATAGACCTGGGCACATTAGGGTTGAGTAGAGATGAGAGAGCCAGCAAAGAAATATTAAAAGAGTATTCAGTGAAATAGTAGAAACCAGTAGAGTAATCCCTCTTAGAAATGCAGAAAAGAGAATGTTTCAAGAATAAGGCAATAGCCAATTGGGTCAAATATACTGAATTATTTTGAGAGCTGTTGAAATATTCAATCGGTTACATAGATATTGCCACTTAGATGCCCCATAAGATTCTCCAAAAAGTTTGAGTCATCTTTGAGTCCTCTCTATATCCATTTTTACTCTCTCAGGAAATTCCTCTGGGGGGCACTAGGTGGCTCAGTCACTTGAGTATTCAACTCTTGATTTTGTCTCAGGTCATAATGTCATAGTTTGTGGGTTCAAGCCCCACACTGGGCTCTGCACTGACAGTGTGAAGCCTGCTTGGGATTCTCTGTTTCCCTCTCTCTTTGCATATCTCTCTCTCTCTCTCTCTCTCTCTCTCCCCCCCCCCAAAAATAAATAAACTTAAAAAAAGAAAATGCCTTTGACTCTACTTTTGAAATATATACAGAATTCGATCACTTCTCGCTACTTCCAGTGCTATTCTTCCCATCTAAGCCACCACTATGACTCAACTGGCTAAATGTAATACCTTTGTAAATGATCTCCATCTTTATGTCTCACCTCTCTTTGGTTATCCTCAATGTAGAACAAATCAGTGAAAAAGATATGCCATTAATCAGCTCTTAGAATAAAAGCCACAGTATTTCTCTGACTTCATTTTCTATTACTTCACTCCTCATTATCTCTTTTCTAGCCACACTGGCTGTCCTAAAACATGCTAGAGAACCCTTCACCTCAAAACTTTAAAAAAATCTTAAATACAGATGACAAATAAGCACATGAAAAGCTGTGCCACATGTCTACCTATTAGGGAATTACAAATTGAGATAGTACCATATGTCTACAGAATGATTAAAGAAGTTATAGTGACAATACCAAATGCTGGCAAGGGTGCAGAGAAACTGGATCACTCCTACATTTGTGGTAGGAACATAAAATGGTACAGTTTGGCAGGATTTTTGTTTTCTTTTATAAAACTATACAGGAGTCCAAAAGTTACTCCCATGAGCATTAATTCCAGAGACATAAAAACTTAGGTTCACACAGAAGTAGTGCATGACTGTTCACAGCAGCTTTGTGAATGGTTAAATGGAGTGTGATACATCCATACTACAGAAAATTACTCGGAAAGAATAAAGTAGCAAATTATTGATAAAAGTAACCACTTGGATAAAGCTCAAGGGGATTATGTTGAGTGAAAAATGCCAATCCCAAAGGTTATATACTGTATAATTCCATTTACACAGCATTCTTAAGTGTCAAAATTATAAAGGTGGAGAATAGATTAGTGACCACAATAGATTAGTGACACAAGAGGGTAGAATGGGAGAGAGGACAGGAGGGAGGTGAGTGTGGTTATGAAAAGGAAGCATGAGGATCTTCGTGGTAATGGAACCATTCTACCTCTTTACCATGGAGCTATTTACACCCACACACATGACAAAATTGCACAGAGCTCATTGTACACACACAAATCATGTAAACTTGGAGAAATCTAAATAACACCAGTGCATTGTATTCAGATCCATTTCCTAGTTGTGATATTGCACTATTACACAATGTTATGGAGCAGGGGAGAGTGAAAACTGGGTAAAGGATACACAGATCTTTCCATATTATTTCTTACAACTTCATGTGAATCTATAATTATCTCAAAGTTTTTAAAGTTATAAAAATTATAAATCGTTTATAATTGTGAAATGTAATTATATACAGAGTACATGAAGTATAAATGTGCAGAAGAAGATAAAAGTAATTCCTTCCTTAAACCATACATACAAATCAAATGCAGGTAATTTATAGCTCTGATGTTACAGAAAAACAATAGAGCATTTAGAAGATAATATTTAAAAATATTTTAATAACCTTGGTGTTGTAAACTAATTTTTATATAGAATACAAATTTTAAGATAAACATAGAGATAAATCTGACTACTTTAAGAAGTATTTAGCAGAGCCTTGTTCTTGCTGGTCCCTCTCTGGAATGCCATTCCCCCTGAACCCCCTGGCTATCTCCCTCACCTTCTTTATTTAGCTTTCACCCTGTCAGTGAAGCTTTTCTTGGTTACCCTATGCAAATTGCAATGCCTCCTCCCTGTTACTGTTCACATTTCCTATCTTTCCTTCCTACTTTTTTCCCCCTCCTTAACATTCAACTCATTTAATACACTGAACTTCCTTGAGGACAGAATTTTTTCTTTTTTATTTTAATGCTATATTCCCAGCACTTAGTCCAGTAGTTAAGTGGCAAATAGAAGCACTAAATAAATACGAACTAATGAAGAAATCTTCTTCTAAGTCTTCCCTGGCTCTTATTTTCTCCTTTCTCAAACACCTAGTACTCAAATAGAAACCTGTGTGCCATATTAGATAGTCCCTCGACACCCAGCCAAGTCCTAAAAATGTTTTGAAAATGTTCTGTCCACCTCCACTGATACTCGTTAGTTCAGGGTGCTGTCATCTCTGACCTGGCCTACTGCAGCCACCTCTTACCAGCCTTACCCCATTTTTCTCTACTGGGTTATGATCCTTTCACAGCAGCCCAAGTGGTATTTTTTAAATACCAATTAAGTAACCATCTTTAATTCAGGGTCTCCCATTGTCCTCAAGATGAAATGCAAGTTCTTTAATGTGATTCCAAAGCCCTTCATTTCTCCATTCTCCAGCCTCATCTCTAGCCCATTCCTGTAAAATTCTCTCCCCTCTTCATCCTCCCCCGGGCCCCAATACTATATTCTTCCTCATCTCCTTATTGCACTCAGCTTGTTTCTACTGTCCCTTCAGATCTCAACTTATTTCTTTCAGGTCATCTTCCTGTTCTACTTGATACCCTGGTCGACTTCTTTCCCTGTTTCCCTGACAATGATGCCAGAGTAACCTGTACTTTCACCATGACACTTTTTTTTAAATGTGTATTCAATTATTTTTGAGAGAGAGAGATAGAGAGAGAGAGAGAGACAGAGAGACAGAAAGGGAAAGAGGGAGAGAGAGAATCTCAAGCAGGCTCCATGCCCAGCATGGAGCCTTACATGGAGCTCGATCTTACATCCACGAGATCATGACCTGAGCTGAGATCAGGAGTCAGAGCTTAACTAACTGAGCCACCCAGGTGCCCCATTCACCATGACGCTTTTTATCACACGATATTTAATTTCCTGGAGACTTGTCTGTGTGTGTCACCTGCCAGATGTAAAGAAGATGATGGTAAGGACCTGACTATCTTGGCCTTGATCCCAGAAGAATTTCTATAGCTGTCCAAATTCCTGCAATACTATATATATATATACACACACACACATATATATATATATTCAACAAATATATGTTGAGTGAATAGCACCGTTCCTTCTCCATAGTAAACCCTGACTTTACAATGAAGATAATCAACTGAGTGTGAAATTTAAAAAAATATAGCTATGGTCAGAATATGAGTCTTTAAGCACTGGGGGTTGAATGTAAGTGTTAAATCACTAAATTGTACACCTGAAACTAATATGACACTGTATGTTAACTAACTGGACTTTAAATAAAATCTTTAAAAAGAAATAGAGCACTATGGTCAGAATATGAGTCTTTGTGTAAATAACTGCAGGAACATATGCAATTAGCATGGTCATGGTATTTTCTAGAAATCATTCACAACTTTAAAGATTGAAAATTCTTATCAGGATGATTATTATTAAAAGAGGATAGCAATGCAACAGATTGATAGGGCTCTTTTTCTTCCATATTTCCTCAGTATTATTATTACTTTCAACATCTGAGAACAGATACAAATGTAGACACAAAATGTTAACGGTCCTAAAATTTCCATTTCAAAACACCCAGATTTTGTCTATTTCTGAAAAAATTATTTTGAATTTATGCAGAAGTTTAACTTATTTGAAATACATCTCACATTAGTAGATTCAGAACATCTAAATGTCAAATAGTGTTTCTAAATCTGATTTTTATTAACTCTGATAAACAAAATCTACAAATGCTTGCAAAATGATGACCACCTCAAACTATGCTGGTTTCCTTCAGTATTTGTCCTTCTTGCTTCTAATTTGCTATTCCAGAAACTATGAGCAGAACTTAATTCAGTGTAATTCAGAACTGCCGCTAAGAAGGAATGTATTAAATCTAGGCCCTTTCCAAAAATCTTTCTCCTAAGAAGTGGAATACTTCTTTTACACTGAATATGGTGGTGAAATTAAATTCCATATTCTGAATATGGAATAAAACTGCTCTTAGATCCAGAGCTCACCCTACAGTCAGCATTCCTAATATCTAATAATCACAGGGAAACATTTGATGACAGTCCTGACAACCACTGAGGAGGATGTGGTGAAAGGGGTACACTTAGGCACATATGGTGAGAACTGCCCCCTATTCAGGGCTTCTGGAAATTGATATGCTCCCAGATTGTCAAAATTGCAAGGTGTGATCTCCCTCTGGAGTCCAGGGAGTTTCCTGTGGGAGATTCAGGCCACTTACAGAGGAAAGGCTGAATGGACAAGAGTCATACAAGTTGTTTGATGATCACAGAAAGTGAGTCAGTCTTTATCTTTCAATGGGTGGGGGCATTCTGCGTGGAGAATCATTAGCAGATCATGGCAATGCAAATGGTTACCTAAGAGCATTGGCTTCCCTAGAATAAGGATCTTAGTCACTAAAACTGTTAGAAATTGTATTTTCACTCCAAGTGATGAGTCTAAGCTATATACTCACATACTAAAAGAGAATTTTTAAAGTAGCATTTAGGGAGGTGGACTGAAATATACAAAAACATACTTATAAAGGACTATGTTTTTCAATGTTCACTATTATTCTCAAACAGAAATTCTGAATGTTAAAAATAGTGCTGCTCAATATTCCTCAAGGATGAGTTCAATTATTTCTCCCCCAGTTGTTATTGGGGCAACCAAGCAGTGTTAAATTTAAATGAGAGTTATATATGTTTTTGTATGTGTGTATATGTGACTCATGTATTACACATAGGACAAGGACTGCTTAAGAAATTCCATGGAAATTTGGGGCACCTGGGTGGCTCAGTAGGTTAAGCATCCAACTTTGGCTCAGGTCATGATCTCACGGTTCATGAGTTTAAGCTCCACATGGGGCTCTGTGCTGACAGCTCAGAGCCTGGAGCCTGCTTCAGATTCTGTGTCTCCTTCTCTCTCTACTCCTCCTTCACTCATTCTTTTGTCCCTCTCTCTCAAAAAGTGAATAAATATTAAAAAATTAAAAAAAAGAAATTCCCCAGAAATTCAAATGTTTTTATTATTATGAAATTCTGTGGTAATGACAGTATTTCCAGAGACATCTCATTCCCAGCAGAAAAAGGTGTGGACAGACTCACAGAGCCAGGAAAAGGAAAGGCCAAAACAAACACAAAAGCAAATAAGCAAATGTAACTAAAAGGATATATTGTCCAAATGGTAGGTATATGGAAAATGCTGTCAAAGAAGGAAACCTGGTCAGTTGGCTTTATTATGTCTGACAATAAAATAAAAGCTGAACTTTCTTTTTTTGCTCTATTTCTCACTACCTCAATCATAATAGTCTTATGACATTTTAACTATAAATATATATAATACACATGCGTATTTATATACATATACACATATAAGTTTATTTGTACATATATATTTTTAAATATAGAATCTCTCTGTTTTGAATTTACAAAATATTAAAATTCATTTTTCTCTGAGCGGTTGGAACATAAGCTACTCTGATTAAGTAAACGCTATATTTGGCTTAACTGAGATTTATTATATATAATGTGTGATGTATCCAGTTTCAAAGACTGAATATGGCAAATAAACATAATATAGCCTAAATATCTTTAATCTCTTTCTTTTTGGATGACTTAAAATGTGCTTGCATGTCTTCCAGTAAATATGATATTAGAATAATTAATATTAACAAAATGAAAATATTTCCATATTTGAAGTATGATTATATTATTCATCCTTACATTTGAAATTGGTCACTATACAAATTGTGGTTGTTCAGAAGGTGATCTCCTAGCTTCAGATTTCTCAAGTCCCGTCTTTAATATTTTTTTTTCTGCCTTGGACTATTTATTGTCCTCTCAGAAATCTATTATAAAAGTCAGGACATTCTTAGAAAGGAAAACAAAACATAAAATACTATTTACAATGTATAACATGTATTGGGTCTACTATATTCCTCATTTTATAGACAAGAAAACTCAATTCTGAGAGTCTAGATGCACAAAGCTATTAAGTGGTAGATTCCTAAACTATCAGGACTGAATGAAAAGATAATTATTCTGTAAAATGAGCTGATAAGTAATTTTATACTAACTTGGAAGTTTAAAGGTCAGAAAATTTACTGCTAAGGTTAAATAAAATGAGGTTCTCTAAGTAGTAACAAAATATTTCTGGAACAGGCACATTTCCAGAGTCTTGGCATTCGTAGCAAGAATGGGTGAAGACCCAACCAACAGAGCTAAGACACAGTAACCACCAAGGTGACAGCATGAGTCAGAATTTGAACCCAGGCTCTCTGGCTCCAGAGTTCACACTCATAAGCACTGTTCTATGAGGCTCCACTGCTAGTCAGTCTTGTGAATTACCAGAAGTGGTATTGAAGAAGTTGGTAAAAAAAATCCTTTACAATATTGTTCAGAATTATATTTGTGAACTCCCTGCTCTGAGAAAAATCTCATTCTCTTCATACTAAAGACTATTTATTGGCAATCAGTTACAATGCTATCCAAACTGATGAGGGAAATTAGTTACATAACATCAATAACAATCTGCTAATCCAGTTAAGTATCTATACAATATGATACTTCTATGAATAGAAATATCCTATATAATTTGTTCAAAAATACAGATATTTAAATTTTTTGATGTTTTTATTTATTTTTGAGAGAAAGAAAGAGACAGTATGTGTGGGGGAGGGGCAGAGAGAGAAGGAGCCAGGGGATCTGAAGCAGGCTTCAGGCTCTGAGCTGTCAGGACAGAACCTGACACAGGGCTTGAGCTCACAAACCATGAGACCATGACCTGAGCCAAAGTCAGATGCTTAACTGACTGAGCCACCCAGGCATCCCAAAGTGTTGACACTTTTTAAAATGTTTATTCACTTTTGAATGCGTGAGACGGGGAGGGGCAGAGAGAGAAGGAGACAGAAGATCTGAAGCAGACTCCCAGAGTCTGAGCTGTCAGCACAGAACCCAGACGTGGGGCTAGATCTGAGATCTGAGCCAAAGTTGGATGCTTAACTGACTGAGCCACCCAGGCGCCCCCCCAAATAAAGATATTTTTAAAAAGAAAGACACATATTTTTGAAATAGTAACTCCAAATGGTTAAATATTAACTAATAGATAAGAATGAGTTCCAATTATTATATTACTTGGCTGAATGTAAATGGTAATTGTAAAGGTCTTAGAAGTGATTTATTCTCTTAATTAGGTAAACATTTCCCTAAAATTATTAATTATATTATGACTTTTCTCTATAAGCTTGTTTAAGATAATTCACATACAGAGACTCCAAGCTCACTTTATTGTGAATTACTTTAAATTCCACAAAATAAGGACTCCAATTAGCATTTTCTTTCAGGTAACTTAACATAAATATGTGTATAATACAGATTGGGAAAGATTTATAAATTTTTAGCTCTTAGAAGGAAAAAAACTCAATCAAAAATAGTATAATGATGCCCCTAGATAATTATAATGAAGTAATAACTGACCTTAGCCGTGTACTAAACTGTGACATCTTGAATTCGGTTGCCAATATAAACTACAATTACCAAATCACTCGGTGGTTTAGAAAATCAAACCATATTCTTTCCAGCTATTCTTCTGGCTTGGCATTACCTTCTACATTTCAGGCTTACCCAGGTCTGCTGTGGTGTAGCAACTGCCTACATTTATTGACAAGCAAATATTTTCTGATCTGTTGCCACAAAGGAAGGATCACCCAAACTGGGAGGCCAGATTAAAATTGAAATCCTGTCAAATGTCCAATTCTCAGCATGACTTATTATTTCGTATTGTCATTTTCTGTACCCACAGAGTTAAGTCTTGTTAATTTTAGCACATTTAAAAGAATCCTAAATCATGGGTTTAAAACTAATGGGGCTGAACAGACATTTATTTATCCTGCAAAGCAGGCCAATAAACAATTTTATGTTTCCAAATGCCAATTTGGAAGTTTGAAAGTCAAAGAATGTATTGCTAATTTTAAGTAAAATGGATCACTTCAAGTAGGCAGAAAAACAAGCACACACACGCAGAAAAAATGTTCTTGCATGATCCATGTGATGCCCACTTTTACTGATGAGAGGTAATAGAGACTAGAGAGCTTCCATTCTTTAGTTGCCAGTTAGATGCAAGGGGGACGGTGAGAAAAAGGCATGGACTTGTCTGCATCTCCTCAGTTCTTTAGGTCTGATACAAAATCCATGCCTAAAAACATTAGTTTGAGCTAATGGTCCCAAAGTTTGTTGTGTTTACCTGGCACCAGGAACTCACCTGCTGTTTATACTTAAATCTTTTCTAGTGTGCACTTCAGTCATTAACATATTAAGGTTAGAAAAAAAAACCAGACAGTGAACATTAATTCCCTTAAATGGAGTTCTCAGAAAGTTGAGAATTTACCAAGTCAGGCATATTTTCAGTCTTCATAAGGAAAGCTTTAATTTACAATCACTGTGAAACCCCATGATTCACTAAAATAGTACATTGTCAAAAGTACCAAACTATTGGGAAAAAGATGTTAATGTGATGATATTTCTAATTTTAGTCTATCCCTATATTACAGTCCTATAGCACCTTTCCTCCAAAGAGATCAGGATGTTTTATATTTAGAAAAAGACGGAAATGCAAATCAAAGTGAAATTTCCCCCAGAATTATGTTGAAAGATAAAGACTCATAAAAGAAAAAAAGAGAGAGAGAGAGAGATAAAGGGCATTAGAAAAAAGTAGAAACATGAGCAATAAGAATCCATGCAGGTCCTGGCAAGTCGTCTGACTTAAGTGTTATGTTTTTATACTCTCTAAATTTAATAGTGAGGAGAGACAACAGATAGTGTCTAAGGGAGATCTCTAGTTTGGTCCAATCTAATGTATCTTCATGTAATACCATCATTTGGCCATTTCTATCATTCTTCAGGATCTTTGAGCCTTAGTTTATAATTTCTCTTGGAGAATTATAAAATATCCAGGCTGTCTGATGAGTTTTATTTTGCATATGTGATTTGGTGCCTGATGACAGTGGTAGGGAGGGTCACTCAGAGAGTACATTGTAGCTATTACTGACATCACTGGGAATTCAGCCATTTCCCAGAAGCTATGGGCTCCACCAGACTTTCAATATTGAAGTATGGTAAGAGTTTTGTGATGTCAAAAGATGGCAGTGAAAAACTTCCAATAATTCAGAAACACTTAAATATAAATTTCATTTTCACTCATCTAATGGAATCTATATAGAGACATGGAATCTGAATTAAGATGGCCTATGTTCCAATCATGCCACATTAACATCCACTATTTACTACCTGAATTACTTTGGGCAAGTAGTTTAACCTCTCTGTGCCCCAGTTTCCTCATCTGTTCAAGTGGGTATAAAACATATCCTTATAGGTTGTTGTGAGGATTACTGTGTGGCACATAGGTATAACTCAATACATTTATAGATTAAACGAATAGGAGACATTTTTCATTCTGTCTACTAATAATGGTGAAGAAATGTGACTCATTGCCCTTTGACAACACTCCATGCTCTGTCTCTGAGGGCTCGGAGCTCATCGTTTGGGAACCATGACTACAGGACCCTCGTTAGGGAGCTTTGGAATAAATCCTGAAACAAGTAAAAGTTTATAGGGATATTTTACGAGACAGTAAAGGGGGCAAGCCATTATGTTGGACAGATCTTGGTTACTACAGAGTCGCTCTGTTTAACATAGACCTATAGAGTGCACAAATATAGTAAAGAAATAAATATAAAAACAGTAACTGTTCATTTTTATCTTCTACTCTGCGAGTTCTTGTAGCACTTTGAAGGCACAGATTCATCTGTCACAAAAATAACAGCTGAACCTATGTTATGTTTCTTCAGAGGACTACAAAAATTTCCAACAAGAAGCTACATACATTAAAATATTGTGAATTCTATCCTTTTGATGCATCATTTTGATGCCTTATGATAAGTAGTAAATTTTGATCAAGTTTCTTGAAAGAACTGGGCAACACTGCCAGTGGCACAGGAGAACTCCTTCACATGTTTCCTCGAGTCAGGGCTCAGAGCACTAAGTCACACAACAGTCTAGAGGCCCGGAGAACCCAACAGAAGGCACTAGGCTTTAGGGTTTCGTCCTAAACTCTGCACCAGTCTAGCATGAGGCTAATCTCACATAGGACAGAAACATCAAAAGAGCCTCCAGTTCATAACCCAACCCGGTAAATCTTCTATTTTGAATTCTTATTGTGAGTGGCAAAGTCTTGACACTTGAAGATTTATCATTTCCTTTTCTTAATTATGTCAATTCTAAGAACTAGACCTGAACTGATTCAGAGAATTTGCTCCAAGTAAAGGTATCAAATTTGTTTGACCAGGTAAAGAACACTTATGAATATTCAGGTGTCTGCTCAAACTTCTACAAATCCCTAGTGAACAGGAAGTTTTGTGGGCAACAACAATTTTTAAGCAGTATTTCTAAACATATACCTTCTGTTGGAAAATATAAATAATAAATTGTTATCTTTACCATCTGGTTAGATGCTGTGATTTAAAACCTGGACTGCTATGCTTTCTAGTTGAGATTTTCCTTATTCTATTCATTTACATGCTCATCTCAAAGACTTTCCCAAGATTAAATGAACATTGTGAATCCTCTAACGGGTTCTGTCAGTCTGGCTGCCCTCTACACGCAGAGTCAGCACTTTCAGCCTGGCACTTTTCTTCATTGATTGATAAGTGACACCACTCTCTTGGGTTCCTAGCCAGAAAGATAGGAACAGACAGTACGGCTACACCATGGAGATTTACACACATGCGCGCGCGCACACACACACACACAACCTTTAACTAAACTTAGAGTTCTTTTTTCAAGGAGGAAAGCAATCTAATTAAAAATACAAAGCAGGGCGCCCCGGTGGCTCAGTCGGTTAAGTGTCAGACTTCGGCTCAGGTCATGCTCTCACGGCTACTGGGTTTAAACCGCGTGTGGGGCTCTGTGCTGACAGCTCAGAGCCTGGAGCCTGTTTTGGAGTCTGTGTCTCCCTCTCTATCCCTCCCCTGCTAATACTCTGTCTCTCTCTGTCTCAAAAATAAACATTAATATATATATGTGTGTATATATATAAAGTCATGAAATATTTTACATATCTAACAGTTTAATATATATAGAAACAATTTTTTCTACCCTTGATTCCAGCAGCATATACCCACTCATTCATTCATTTATACAGTCAATAAATGAGTGCTTATCAGGCATTGAGCACTATGGATGCTCTAGGAGCTCCAAGCTCAATGGAGGAGGTTGTTTTTTTTTTTTAAAAAAGGCAATAAAACATGCTGTGTTGTTAAACAAAGTGCTTGGAGTATAGAGGTTTGAACAATTAACTCCAACTGGGGAAGCTCTGGAAATTTCCTAAAAGAAGTGATATCTGTTTTAAGTCCTAGGATATTAGCACAAGTTAGCCAGCTGAGGGCACAGCATGCATAGAGACACTGAGTCATAAAAGTGCTTGGTGTAGGTGGGGTGTCAGAGCTGGACCCTGGCAGGAAAAGAGTGGTGAGTAAACTAAACGGTCAGAAATGAGTCCAGAAAGGCAGATGGAGGCCAATTTTGCATACCTCGCATGCAAAACTACAAATTTAGATTATATCCTAGAGTTATCTTGCAGCCAGTGGTGATTTTAAACTTTGAGAATGACAAATTTACTTTTGATGCTTTAAAGGCTGTAATTCTGAGTGTTCTTTTGGACTGGAGTGCAGAGTGAGACTCTGGAGACTGGATCCAACAAAATTAAATGAGATCAAGAAAGAGAAGCTTAGATAGAGTTCCCAAATAAGACAGTGGCAGAGAATGTTTGGTCACATATTGAATGTTTTAAAGATAATAATTAGTATAACTGTTGATGACCTAATGTTATAAAAAGTTACCACTTAATAGAATTAAAGATGTATGTAAAAATAATTGAGTTTATCTGTTTCATTTTAATTTTGCTACCCCATATTGAAAGGCAACTTACTGTTTTTTTTAAAAAAGTTTACTTATTTGAGAGAGAGAGCGTGCGTATCTGCGACCACATGTACTTTCACGCATGAGTGGGGGAGGTGCAAGAGAGGGGGAGGGGCAGAGAGAGAGAGAGGGAGGGAGAGAATCCCAAGCAGGCTTCACACTGTAAGTGTGGAGCCTGATGCAAGGCTCCAACCCAGGAACCTGAGATCGTGACCTGAGCCAAGGTCAAGAGTCTGACACTTAAATGACTGAGCCACCCAGGTGGCCTAAAATGCAACTTATTCTTGCTTTCTCTATAACCTTACCTTTCATTTATTTCTATTTATTTATTTTTTTAATGTTTATTTCATGTTTTGTGAGAGAGAGAGAGACAGAGCACGAGTGGGGGAGGAGCAGAAAGAGAGGGAGACGCAGAATTCAAAACGGGCTCCAGCTCTGAGCTGTCAGCACAGAGCCCGATGCTGGGCTTGAAGTCACAAACCATGAGATCATGACCTGAGCCGAAGTCGGAAGCTTAACCGACTGAGCCACCCAGGTGCCCCTCACTTATTTCTAAATACACATCAATTAGATTTCTGAATACACCATTATATTTTTACTATTTCAGGAATTGCCTAATCTCATGGGTGCTTTACAGGCCTTTTCCATATCTGCCTGTGGCATTTGATATGGTTGATCATTTCCTCTTCTGGAACTCTGTTTTCCTTTGGTTTCCATGTCATTATTTTTTCAAGGTTATTATCTTACTCCTCAGACAACTTTGTCCTCAAGGTTCCACGTTGCCTTTTCCTCATTATCTCTCTCCTTAAATGTTGCTTTTTCCACGGTTCAGTTTCTTCCCCGGCCCCTTCTTAGTCTCCAAAGCTATTTTATTCACTTCTTTGTTATTAATCATTATCTGGTGATGACTTTACTTAGACATCTTTCAACAAATATTTTCTAAGCACTCACCTTGTGCTAGGCTCTACGCTACATGCTAGGATTTTGTAATAAATAAATCTAGCCTCTTTCCTCAAGGAATAAATTGCCATTCACTTTAAAGACAAGTGGGAAAGGCTCAATGCCAAGATGCGATGCGATGACAAACAAAAATTATGTTTTGTAAGGGATACAGGATGGGTAGAAGTTAGTTAAGCAAAGAGATCCATTTCTGGCAGAGGAGATAAGGGAAAAGAAGAAGCACTCTATGCCTTGAATTTTATCCTTTATCAGGATTCCAGCAGGTTAGGGAGTGGCACATTGTAAAGAAGGCAGGGTTCAGATGAAGCAGGGCCTTATATGACTTGTTAAGAAGCTCAGGTTTTATCTTACGGGTTATGAGAGCCACTGAAGTGCTGATCACTCCACCAGGTATGTGAAGGAATGATTAGAAAGGGGCAATACTAGAGTCAGGGATTCGTTAGGATGCTGCTGCTTGACAGTTAATATGAAAGACAATAAAAGGCTGACTTAATAGATCTGTGATATTGGGATGAAGAGAAGGGGACAGTTTCAAGAAGTATATAGCAGATAAAACCAATAGAATTTAACAACTGATTTGATAAGACATGAGGAAAACAGACCATCTGGGGAATCCACTAGGTCTCCTTAATATTTGTGGTCCCATCAAATAAAGGAATTAAAAGTTTATTTATAGCATCACTGGAGAAGGACACAAGACAGATAAGGAGTTCACTTCTGGACATGGTCCATTTAGAAGCTGATAAGACATTCAGATAGAAAAAAATCTAGCCATCCAAGTATATTAGCCTAGAAATTCTGGAGAGTCTGATGTGTACCTAGATTATACTAAGTACTCTGTGTATATTAGCTCAACCTATTCCTCCCTATAACCTTATAAGTACTATTATTACTGCCAATTTACAAAAACTTACCCAAACTCACACAGATTGTAAATATTGGAACCAGGATTTGAATCCCTGGTTATAGCATCCATGTTCTCAACTATTCTACCATACTAGTTTCCACATATTTGCAGTAAATGAGTCAATGAAAAGTACTGACATCAGTCAGGGAGAGCATGTGAAGTGATGAAATGAGCAGATCAGGGGCAGTGCCCCTGGTAACACCCCAGTCAGTATATGTGGGAATGAGGTAGAAAGAAGTCCAGGTAGAAGACAGAGATAGATGGACCAAAGACTTTAGTGTCATGAAAGGGGTATATGGTTTCTCAAGGAAGAAGGAGTCAGCAATGAGGCCAAAACTGTATCTCTACGTTCATTCTGTATCATCAGCTCCAAATACAGGATACAATTCCCTCAGGGCCTATCTACATTAATGCTTCTTAGGCATCTCAAACTCAACCTGCCTCTAGGCATCATACTATTCATTGCATCCCATATTTCAGGCCAGGGTTTCATTACCTCCACTGGAAATGGGCATTTTTTTGGGCTGGGCAATTATTTTTGTTGTGTGGGACTGTCCTGTGTATGGTAAGATGTTCAGCATTAACCCAGGCCTCTGCCCAGTACATGTTCATAGAACTCTTCCCCTGAGTTGCAGCAACCCAAAATGTCACCAGAAATTGCCAAATACCCCTTGGGGCAAATAACACCCAGTAGAGACCCATTGTTCCAGTCCCATCCAGATAATCTGTCATTATCTAAAAAACAAGAGTTTTGTACATACCATTCTCTTGAGTGGTTTTCTCTCTACCTTCCTACCAACATGCTTTCTGCTTGCCCATCAGTATTCAGGCTGAGTGTCACCATGACTGTAAACCTCTTCTTGATGGTGCCACAGTACCTTCCATGCAATACGTTTATTCCATAAATAGCATTTTACTACAGCTATTTCTGTGAATTTGTTTTCCTCAACTGGACTCTTACAAGTTCCTCCGGGCCGGGCACATAGAAGTTATTCAATATTGTTTGCTTAAATAAATGAATGAAAGAAAATATTTGTATTTTTTTTACAAATGGAATATTAACACTTTTGATTAAAGTTTTACCATGAGAGGTTATCTTTTAGAAGCCAAGAAAGTATTTCTGACTAATTCTTTTTTGTTGTTTATTTTTAGGGTATACTTTAGTTTTCTATATCAATATATTTCTTATTGAGCCAATATCAGTCAGTATCTATCTTGGCTATTTTAATGTCTTATTAAATTTATTAATAATCATAAGTTACATTTAACAATAACAATTATTAAATTTAATAATATAAAAATATATTATTTATTTTAATCACTTTCTAAATTATCAGTTATTTTAAAGGAATATTTTATATAGATTTTACTATTTTAGAGGATGTGTATAGAAAAATATGTTCAGGATTTTCATGCAATATTTTCAGTGTTCTTAACAAGAGGAGGTTTTCTGTCTACATGTCATTTCTTATCAGGGAACCATGAAACCATTTCATCTGGGAAATCCCTACATGTCTTAGTGTGGAAAGTAAATGTGATCACCCCCATTTTGTATGTGAAGAAATAAATGCAATATTTTTCCCTAGAAATTTCTTGACAATCTTGATTAGCACTAGGAGCACCTGTCATAGGCTTGCTGTCATGATGCAAAGCTGTTGTAAATACTAACTGAGATAACCAGCCTTAGTGGACTGGGTTTCAACTCTGTGGGAACACACTGAGAAGAGTCTCATGTGGAATTGGTTGTCAGAGAATTTCATCAGACCCAAAATTCATATTGAACTAATATAAGTCTTTCTTACTCTAATAGTTTCAATACTTTATGTCTATTGTCATCATAGGATTCCATTAAGATTTGTGGTAAAGTTAGAGAATCCCAAATGCTCTCAAGAGAAAGTTACTGGTATGTGTGTTTTTCTAAACAAACAAAAGTGCCTCTTATTAAATAAGATACATAACTTCTTCATAATCCCTATCGTAATTTTAAGTCTGGGAGCATGGGTTCATCACCAGGGAATCATTATAATAGCATTGAGTTTTAAATCCTAAATTACAAACTTTTCAACAAATAATAAAGTTGAGTCAATTGGCAGTTACAGGAATACAGCAGCAAATAGCACCTGGCATGCACTTTTTAAAATAACTTTTTAATGTTTATTTATTTATTGAGAGAGTGAGAGAGAGAGTGCAGGGGAGGGGCAGAGAGAGAGAGAGAGGGGAAACACAGGATCTGAAGCAGGCTCTAGGCTCTGAGCTGTCAACACAGAGCCTGGCATGAGGCTTGAACTCACAAATTGCAAGATCATGACCTGAGCTTGCAATTGAGCCACCCACGTTCCCCCGACATGCACTTTATGATATGCAGATTGAGGCCAAATCTTTGGTTCAACTTCACTGGTAGACTGGGGATTAAAGGTGTCCATTAAATTGGCAACGTTTTAATTTTTTTTTTAACATTTACTTATCATTGAGAAACAGAGAGAGACAGAGCATGAGCATGGGAGGGGCAGAGAGAGGGGGAGACACAAATTCCAAAGCAGGCTCCAGGCTCTGAGCTGTCAGCACAGAGCCCAATGTGGGGCTCGAACCCATGAACAGTGAGATCATGACCTGAGCCGAAGTTGGATGCTCAATCAACTGAGCCACCCAGGCGCCCTAAATTGGCAACATTTTAAAGATCAAGTACATTCGGGTTGTGGGAACTATAGGCCACTGGAATCTTTTTTAGAACAGTAATTTGGTAAGGGTGTCTGGGTGGATCAGTCAGTTGAGCATTAGACTCTTGATTTTGGCTTAGGTCATGTCTCACAGTTCAAGCCCCATGTCAGGAGGCTCCTAGCTAACAGCATAGAGCTTGCTTGCGATTCTCTCTCTTCCTCTCTCTCTGCCCCCTACCTGCTTACGTGCTCTCTCTCTCTCAAAAAGTAAATAAATAAACTTAAAAAAAAAAAGGAACAGGGATATCTGGGTGGTCAGTTAAGCATCTGACTCTTGATTTTGTCTCAGGTCACCATCTCATGGTTCGCAGGTTTGAGCCCCCTGTCAGGCTCTGAGCTGTCAGCTCTCTGCCCTTCCTCTGCTCCCTCTCTCTCTCTCTCAAAACAAATAAATAAGTGAATAAAACAAAAAATATGAATATACTTTAACCTAGTCTTTAGTTCCTAGACCCAATTTCAGTGTGTGTGTTGGGGGTAGGGGAGCTTTCCATACAACACCAAGCAATTCTAGGACATCAACAGGGTGGTGAGAATTCAACTCAATTTTGACTGACACCATCTACCTGGATATAGTGTCTGATTCCACAGTTTCAGGTCTCAGTCACACAAGACTGCTCCTGCTTCCCATTCCACTTCAAGTGCCAGTCCCACCCAAACTATTGCTGGTGCCTCTGACAAACAAGCTACAAATTGAAGGTTCTGACACCCTTCAACTCAGGATGCCAATTCCAAGTCAGGGTTGTTGTTTCCCGTACTGTGACGAAATGGTTAGTTTCCAACAACCTCCTCCTTGGGTTCAATTAATATGCTAGAGTAGCTCACAGAACCCAGAGAAACGTTACTTCCTAGATCACCAGTTTATTATAAAGGATATAACACAGGAAGAGCTAGATGGAAGAGATGCATAGGGCAAGATACCGGGAAAAGGGCTAGGAGCTTCTCTGCCCTCTCTAGGCATGCCACTCTCCCCATACCTCCACAGGTTCACCAACTGGGAAATTCTCCAGATTCTGTCCTTTTAGATTTTTTAAGGAGGCTTCATTACAGTAGAATGACTCATTAAATCATTGGCCATTGGTGATTGACTCAACTTCTAGCCTCTCTCCTCTCTCTGGATATTATGTGTGTATGTAGGGGGTG
Organism: Cryptoprocta ferox; assembly: GCA_028646485.1. Taxonomy (NCBI): domain Eukaryota; kingdom Metazoa; phylum Chordata; class Mammalia; order Carnivora; family Eupleridae; genus Cryptoprocta; species Cryptoprocta ferox. Next base: position 64,103,273 of record CM053560.1, on the reverse strand, counting down.
GCAAGTGGATATGGGTTGGGTGTGGGTGTGAGAGTACACTGAAAGTTACAACCCTCTAAACATATGGTTGGTTCCCCAGCAACCAGCTCCCATCCAGGGCATATCAGAGGGCTTTCCAAAAGTCACCTCGTTAACAAAACAAAAGACACCTTTATAACTCTTATCACAGGAAACTCCAAGGGTTTTAGGAGAAATATATACATACATATATATATATATACAAGAGTTTTAGGAGAAATATATACATATTTCTCATTATAAATCACAGCATCACACCTAGAAATCCCACTAGTTACTTGTGATAGAAAGATGAGAAATCTTTCCCACAGAAACAAAATCATCAGTATGTATGGACCTACAAACAATGATGTTTATCACAGCATTTTCTTTGTAATGCCAAAAAATTAGAAACAATTTGAATGATCATCCATGGGGAGTAACTGAATAGATTATGGTATGTCCATATATTATGCAGTTATTAAAAAGACTAAAAGAATGCATTAGGTCTGTCTACTAATCTGGAATATGTTTGGGTTTTATTATAAAGGTAGAAAAGTAAAGTTGTAGATCAGTGTTGTTATGTGATTTCATTTTATAAAAAAAAAGGGGAAAAAGAAAAAAATTTCATATATTTGTATATACATACTTAAATGTGTGTATATATGTGCATATTTGTATAAATATCTGTACACATTTGTATAAGCATACAGATAGGTGTGGAAGCAATAACCATTTCCACTGTTACTGGGAGGAAGAGAGGTAGATGTAAGGCGAGAGATGGAGAGACTAGGAAGTTATTATACATATATATTCCCTATGTTTATATATAACATATACATACATGTATATATGTGTAGTTGGACTTGTTACAATAAACAAAATTACTTTCAAAATTTGAGAAAGTCTATTTATTATGAAGTTTTTAAAAAAAATACAGTAACAATAACAAAATCATTTCCATCCCTGAGATCAGCTAACACATATATAAAAAAAGAACTAAAAATGTGTATGACAGAAATTTAGAAGTAGTAGAAAACAATAAAAATTCAACCCCAAGATAGTGGTAACTATAGTGATGAGGCAAGAGAAATTCTGTCTTAGTTTTTGCAACAACATCAGGATAATCTACAAGGAAATCAAGACGCTGAATACTTAATTTGACTCAGGTTTTTCATTTCTGATGGTTTTGGACCAAATTCTATGTTACATTTAAGAAATACAATTTGAAAAGTTAACCTTAAGTTAAACTGACAGAGGTCGAGTTTTGGGCCAATGTTATAACAGCCTATATAGGTCCTCACCACACTGCAATTGAACTGAGTATACAGGAGACAGTGGAGTGTGAGTCTTGGTCCTCTTGGTCAAGGAACTAGTTATTTAGAAAGAACTGTCAAAGGAAATAATTCTTCAGTGATACACAACAGTAAGAATTCAAGAACTAAATGCTGTGATATGGACTTTTAATGCGATATTAGAATGTAAGAAGCCAGTGAAACCTGGAAGGAGGAGCCTGGAGAGAGTATAGATCAGCTGGGGGAGTCAGCAGGGCATCACAGAAAAAAGAATGTGGGGGCACCTGGGTGGTTCAGTCAGTTAAGTGTCCGACTTTGGCTCAGGTCATGATCTCATGGTTTGTGAGTTCAAGCCTTGCATCAGGCTCGTTGCTGTCAACTTGGAGCTGGCTTCAGATGGATCCTCTGTCTCCCTTTATCTCTGGG
>CM053560.1:63994655-64101455 GCA_028646485.1 Cryptoprocta ferox | reverse complement strand
AATGCCAGGTACAAGAGTTTAGGCTTGATGAGATAGAAAACTGGGAGCCTGTGAAGATTTTTTAAGGAGAGGAATGTGCTATGGAAGGGGACTATGTCTGGCTATGTACATAACAGAGGAGAGGATGAGGGAAGTGTGCTATTGTAACATTCCTGAAATGGAAAGTAAAGGTTCAGTCTAGGCATAGGCTACCTCATACTAAGAGTTATAACAAAACAACTAGATGGTGATCCCCTTGGGATTTCCCACCCCTTTGTATTCTACAGCCTAGAGCTGTGCTATACATAGACAGGGATACTATAGATGCATGCTGATGAGGGAAGAAAAGGAAATATAGGAAATGGGATAATTTTTAGGGAAAAATTAGATGGAATCTGATTAATGGATATAGGTGTGGTAGAGGGAGAGCCCATCCGTAAGGAATGTGGTAGAAGCCTTCTCAGAACAAAGGAGGGCAACGTGGCCCAATCAACTCCCATACACATACACAGAGCTCTGACACAACTCTGTAACTTGGACTGTGTCCAATCAGACTATATGTGTCACCAAAAATGGGAGACACAGAAGTATAAATTGCATAAAAAGCCACACCCCACTGTACTCAGGGCTCAGTTTCCTGGTAGGAACCCAGTGAGCCCATGCCAGCATGACAAATAAAGTTGCTTCCTGGACAAAGAAAACCTCAGTGTCTGGTCTCTCTGTGTAAGAATCCTGCTATAGAAGATTTAAAGAAAAAGATCTCATCGAATACTACTCCAATATTCCAAGCTTTCATGATGAGATAATAAGAGTACCATTGAATGGGATAAGTAGGAGATATAAAGAAAATAATTTTAAGGGAAATCCATTAAATCTTCACTTCAGAAGTCCAATTTTTCTAAGCATCAGTTTGATCAGTATCACCATTGAAACACCATAGCCTCTTCTTCTGACTTTAAAAACAAAGGGATAATGTTGCTCTCAGAGAAGATGCAGCAGAGAATCTAGTTGCACACACATGGTGGGTCAATTCAACAAACGTGGCTTAAGAATGACTGTGGACCAGGAACCATCCAGGTGCTCGTGATGGAAAAATAAACAAGATGACATATTTGCCTTCAAGGTGTTTACTGCCCCAAGCGTGAGACCAACATCATTTTGTAGAGTGGCTGTTTCTTTATGCAAATGTTCTAGAAAGCGCTATGAGGTTCAGTAGTGATATCAGAAAATGGCTGGAGCACTGGAGGGAACTAAACAAAATGTCTGAGAGGAGATGTTATTTGACCTTGATATTGAAGATATAACATAAATAGACAGTTGAGGAAGGAAAGGGGGGAGGGAAAGAACATTTATAAATGTGCAATGCATGATATCACCTGCAAGCAATGTTTCTAAAAAGTGATGCTTACCCATGTGCACTATTTCAGAGTTGATTTGCTGCCCTTTTTTGTACCACCCAACCCAAGATGGATAAAAGAGTTCTCCAGGCATGTGTGCTCTGAAATTTTTAGTTGTCAGGAGTGACGCATGTCTAATTTGGAAGTGACAGTAAGCCATGTCCTGCCATTTAAACTGAACCATAGAAGCACCGAGGAGAAAACAATAAAGACATGTACCCAGAAAACAGAAAATATGAGGTGAAAAAAAATGATCCTCACAGTGCATAAATGCCTACCTGAGGCCAATGTATTACTGTGACCAACCTTCATTCTTGTCCTTGGCCTCTATTACCCACTCCCTTTTATTTACAATGATAATTTCCTTTTTGTTTCTTTTTTTTCTCTCTTTCTTTTTTTCTTTTGTCTTCTTCCTTCCTTTCTTTTTTTTTGTTTTGTTTCATTAATTTAAATTTTGTTAGAATAAGAGAAGTCAAACTATATAAATGCCTAATACACTTAGGCAATTCTATTAGGTCAGTCTGCATATATTACTTCACTGAATTCCTCCCAATAGTCATGGTAAGTGGATGTTACTATCCCCATTTTATAGCTGAAGAAATCAAGACTCAAGTTTAATACAGGGCTTTTAGCAGCTAATTAGTGGTAGACCTGAAATTGTGGACCAGATCTTGTTCCAAGGCCATTTTTTTTTCCCTCACAACATTATATTACATTCCAATAAAGAACTGTGTGCATTAAAAACTCACAGAGGTATGAAAGGGCAGTGGATGTTCTGAGGACCTGTACTCCTTCAATGTAGCTGGGGAAAGGAGCTCACAGGAGAAAGCTTTACAAAAAAGAAGCTTGAGAGGAGGTTAGGGTGAGTTCATGAAGAACCCTTATGCTAGGGAATTTGAACCTGATTTAGTTACAATGGAAAGTATAAGCTCTCTTTTTCTGTTAAGCTTTTTTAAAGCCAAGGGAGAGATGTTATCAGATTTTGTTTAAGAAAGACAATAATGGCAGCATTAAAGATAGATTAGAAAAGGAGAAGATTGTTGGGAAACTCTTGTAATAATCTATGGGAGAGATGGTATGGGCTTGGCCTAAGGTAGTGGTGGCAAGACAGAAAGGAGGTTAGATTACAGAGATATTTCAATTTTAGTATATGTGCTGCCGAAGCAAGAACAGATTACAGAGATATTTCAAATAATGTCCAGGACTCAGGGCCACTTGACAAATGGAAGAATTGAAGCTGATTCCATGGTGTCCAGCTTGGACACCTGACATAATGGAGATTCTTATGACAGGGTAACTTTGAGGTCAAGAAAATGGCAGCACTGGAGGTAAATCCCAGAGCTCTTGATCATGTTTTAAAATGGACCCTTTGTATTGTTATCTGAATCATGCAGACATTCGATTCTATCTCATTGGGTTTAACTCTCTCACTAAGTCTCAAAAGATAAATACAGGACATGTTCTTTTTGAACTTTTAGCAGTTACCAAATTTAATGAACCATGGGTATATACTATTTTAAGTCTAAATCTAATATCGATCACGGACTTTTAAATTTCTTCCTTGGCTGACTGCTTTGGATTTGGATTCTTTAGAATGATGAAAGAGTTCTGTTTGGGAAACAAAAGCTGTTCAGAACTGAAATGGGGGGGGGGACCCTCTCCTTTTTGAATCCTGATGTATTATTCCCCAAGGCAGTCTCCTGAATGAATCTTTTTCCTTTGTTGTATAAGAGCCTTCAAAAGCAGTGAAGAACATTCATTTTTCTACTTGATTTTGTTACTTTGCCAGGAATAGCACAGGGGTCCCTTTAGCAAGTGAGACTAAGGGCACTAAAATGGTTGGAAATCACTGAAAACAGTAGCAGGTTTATTTGAGCAAAATCGGCAGGGTGGTGTAATATACATTTTAAAAAATGCATTTTCATTAAAATTAAAAATGAGCTTCCAAACAAACTCTGGAAAGGGCTCCAAATACAGCCTTACAAACCCAAAATGAAATCAATAAAAAGAAACCAGCCAAGCAGCAAGTTGAGAAAACACCAATTAGAGATTTTAACAAACAGAGAAGCTCACTGTGGGGTATGGTTTTTAAATCAGACAAGAGAAATTTGGGTTCTTTTTTTTCCCACCTCAGTACTGCTCTACTCTGCTCTCCCTGGAACTGAAATTGATGGGATTCAGAATGCACCCCAGGAAGAAACCACAAACAAGCGGGTGCTTTCGGCATTATATCTGAGCAGATGAAAGCAAATATTATTCTGATAGCTTTTCATTTTGCCCTCCAAGGAGCTCTGCATTATTATCCATGACTAGGGATTTTAATAGTTGAACTACCATAAATTTGTCAAACACTCAATTTCTGCCTGGTTTCAGAGCGCAGCCTCCACCCACGGAGGTTAACTCAGGTCTCTCCAGCCAAGGAATTTTTTAAAGCAAATCATGCTCTGATAGCCTATCTCCACTAACATCCCTCACTGTAGATGTTCTTAAACTACACCGGCAGGCAGGTGAGGTTTATCTTCAGCTACCTCCCACCCCAGCTCTCAAGCCTGGCTAGACACTCCTGGATGTAGTGTGGTCCCCAGTAGTGCCCATTCTATCGCTTCTCCCAGGCTGGTTCCCCTTGGGATTTATTTGCCCATCTCCCACCCTATCTTATTCTTTGATGCTCAGAAATAAAGCTGTATGCTTCCTCCCAGGTGAGGCAATTTTTCATGAGGTGTCATGAAAAATTACCCTGTCAGTGTTCAGGGGTCCAGTGTTTTTATCAATTTCACTTAACAAAAGACACTCACAAAATCAGAAAAATAATAAAGCACTTTCTATATGTGGATTATCTTATTTGATTATATCTCTTATTTGATTATATGTACCTATACAGTTGTGTGTACATGTGCACACAGATGGATGTATATGTGTGAACATCTTTGTGCTTACATAAATGCTTGCATTTGTACGTGTGTGTGTATGTTGTATATAAATATATATATATATTTTTTCCCTAAACCCTAGAGCTGTTTTGTCTGAAGATGTGGTTTTAGGTTCTAATACAATAAAGAGTGGTGTATTAAAGAAACTTCTCCCATGTTAATTGTTTCCTTTTAGCCATGAGTTTTAACTCAAAGTTCATAATCCTTAGTGATTTGGTAAGTTATAGAGATGTTTATTTGTGCAAGGCCCACCAATATAAGAATGTAGCTTTGAGATACATTCAGAATCCTACTACTTATATCACTTCCACTGGTACCATCCTTACTGCCAGGCCACCATCTTTTCGTTCCTAATCATTTTTTCCTTGCTTCTACCCTTGCCTCCATCTGTCTGTTCTCAACACAGCATAGTTATCTTTTCCAAAAGCAGCCCACATCATATCACTCAGACTTTCCAATGGCTCCTCATCTCCCTGAGGATAAAAAGCAAGGTCTTTGAATTGCGCCACATGATCTCAATTCTCCTCAGGTCTTTGTCCTACCATCCAGTTACTCTCTCTTAGCTCACCCAGCTCCATCAGCATTGAGACCCTACTGACACTCTTCCCCCTAAAGACTTCCCCTTCCTGGAGTGCTCTTTCCTTAGAATGCAGTGTGCTTGGTTAATGTCCTCACTTTCAAGTCTTTGCTGGAGTAAGGCTTACTTTGGATATCCGACTTAATACTGAAGTTACCCATAAGCACTCACCATTACCCAAATGCCCCCCATCACCCCCCCTCCTGGCTTTTCTACCTATCCATTTTTACTTTTTTCTATAGCACTTACCACCTTGCATTCAATATAATTTAGTTATTTCTTATTTTACTGTCTATCTCTGTTGCCAAAATGTAAGTTCTCTGAGTGTGGGAATCTTTGTCTAACTTTGATGCTCAATACCTAAATAGGAGCTTGCACATAGTGGATAGCTAATAAATATTTGCTGAAAAAATGTACACTGTCCAATTAATTCAAAATTGTGGAATGTATTTTCTATTTCTAATACATGATGCAAAGGTGTACATATGCATACCATTTTGAGTTTCTTGATGGTATGTGAGGTATATTTTTTGGTGCAATATGGTTAAAGAAATGTTAGGATGCTTAAAAAATAGAAGGTTTTAATTGGTTGCATAGACTGGTTCAGTGAACAATATTTAAAAGGCACCTGCCCTCTGTTATGTATTCCACATGGGAAGTTGAACAAGCCATGTCTCAGAAGTATCAATGCTGGGTGGAGAAGACTGACTTGGAGATGAAAGAACACAATATAGGTTGATAAGTCAAGTGGTGGAATCACGCACAAGGAGCAGACATGACAAGCAAGAGAGAGATTCAGCAAAAAAGTTGGACACTGCTGAGGTTAGAACATGATCCTGGTACCTTCAACATAACTCTTCAGACCTGAAAACACATGGGACAGTCTGAGATTTTGTTTGTTCTATTTGTAAAGAAGATCTGAATGCAGTCGTTGAGGTTCCTCAACCACTCTGTTCTTTGAGTGTTCCAGCTTCATTTAGGCCACGCTTTGGACAAAAGCACATGAACATCTCAGAGCTAACATGCAGGTCAGGACAGGGTACCACAGTCAAAGGAGAAGAGGAACAGAAACAAGAGAGAAACCACCCTTCTGCCTTTGTAGGGAGCTCATATGATGCCATATTAAGGCTCTGCAGTGTAGACATCATCGCCGACTTGCACCCCATACCCTTCCTCTAATCTATGAGTAACACATAGGGCAAGGGTCCACTGGTAGATATAGAAGAGAGAGTATATGCTCATTCTTGCCCTAGGATTAGAGAGCTCTACCTCACTGCTCACAGGATGGAGAAAATGAACACAATCACATCTGTCATCTAAATGTCAATGTAAACCAAAAGATAGGCATAAATTGTGTCTATTTATTTACTTATTCATTTAGTTTCAGGTCAAGTTTTGTGCTTGAGTTAAGTTTCTATGGAAATTCTTACTCCATGCTGTTAGGAAGAGACAACTCTGCTTCAACAGGCTTTGGATTCCGGTCCAGGCTCCAGCCTGTCTCAAAATCCAAACAGAATCCTAAAATCTGTTCCTGCCTCCACCAGAACTTGCTGTATTTTCTTTGCCTCCTGCTACCACACAGTTGGATGGACACCAAGTATAGAAAATTTCAGCCTCAAAGGAACATTTTAAGAAAGTTATGATGAGCCAGATTCAATTATTTGTATAAGAATCATTTCTAAAATATTATTATTGGAATATACCTTGAACACAACTTAAAATAACTACAAGTTTAAACCCCAGATGCAGATGGAATCGCAGTGGCTGGTTTTGCTACTTATTAGCTATTTTACTTTGTGCCTTAGTTTTCCTATCTGTAAAATGGGGATAATAATTAAAATGACATCATAGAGATTTGAAAGAGCTCTATTTATATACAGTACTAAGCATGGTAAAGGACTCCTAACTAATGCTCAACAGATTAGGTATAACTGTTGTCATAGTAATTAAAATTTTTAATCATCAATCCTTTGTAATATGCTATGTGAGTTTTCCAACAGCAAACTGACATCTGAGCATTCTTACGATTTTCCATACACAAAATAAATCCAGTAATCACCATCACTTCCATTGCATGGGTATCCTCTCTCCCAGGAGGGGAGAACAGTAAGGAAAAAAATGACAATTACAATTATTTTAACAGGAGTTTCCTTAACAAAAGCGTCAGGCGAAATGTTTGTTAATAAATTTCAACTTCCCTTTGACATGAGAATGTTATCCGCAGAAGCTGATTAAAAAGTTCTAAGAGGGAAATCACTTAAGATTTTTTTATGCCGTATTATCATATAGGCAGTACATAGATTTAGGAATAACAGTTTTACTTACTAATTACAAAATCTATTCATTTTGTACACACTGCACCCTGTCTTTCCCCTCTCCTTTCCCTCTCATTAATAGATTTAGAACTGACAGGGCTTTCACTTCTAAGTATAAAGAATCATTTTCTTCTGAACAGAGAGACAACTATGAAATCAAAGTTTAAAATATAGTCCTCCTCTAACAGTGATTCAGATTTCCATTAAACCTCCTCCCACCCTCTCAAATTAAAGTTTGAAAAGCAGAGCTCAGAAATAAACTGACAGGCGCTTGTACTTCGTTCATTTTCAGCAAGGAAGCACCAATTTGATTCCTACCATAACAATTTTTGCTGTTGCCAGTGCATCAAATTTTTTTAACACAGCTTCTCAAGTGATAGAAATCATCCCGTCACTTTGTTTCATAAAATTGACACCCTGGGGAAATGCAAAATAGGGTAAGAACTTCAGCAAAGCGGCTCCTCCAACCCCTGCTAGGTATTCCTGAAATTCTCTTTTCCTCTTCAACTAATGTCATCAAGTCCCAATTGCTTGTTGTTCTTTTCTCCTTGTTCTGCTCATGTGCTACAACATCCCTTGGCTTCCCTTAGCATGAAGTTGGTGTTTTTAAAAAGTGTTACTCCTAGATCCGGATTCTACTGCTGGCTGATTTGAATGCAGTGACAAAGAAAAAAAAAAAAGAAACCTGATGAAATTATTTCACACACAGAGCAATAAACATATGGAATAAATTACTACAGAAGATGATTCAAAGAGTTTAAGAAACACCTGGATTTGTTTCTGGAGGCAGCGGATTATAGTGATATAAAGGCGCACACTCGCCTAGCAAAGTGTTAAGGCTCCACCTCTTATTGAAATGGCACCTCTTGCGCTTACCGCTTACTGGGAGCTGTCGAGCTACAATGCAAGCCTATTTTAAGGGAAAGATTTCTCAAATACCCTGGAAACAAGTCAGACTAAATCACAGGAGCTACCTTCCTAATGGAGTTGGCCTCTGGCTTTAAGGAAAGAGAGTGAATGATCGAAGGTTCCCCTCAATCTGAAAGAGGGGAAGAATATCTGAATATACAGGAACTAAAATTTAGCAATTTTTGGGAACTGGTCCAGCCCTACCCTGTCAACTACATCTCCGATCTCCTTACACCACCAGCCCTCCCTACTCTCCAGGTACATCCTGACTTGCACAAACGGCCATGGTCCCCTGTGGATGAGTACACTGCGGTCTCTTCTGCCCCTCATTCTTCAGTCCAGAGGCCACCCTTTCTGTGATGTCACTGTCTACAGTTGTGCCTCCCTCAGTGTACCCATACCACATACAAAATGTCGTTAAGTGTTTACTTTATTAATCTCTTTTTCCTCAGCACTTCACAAAGTGTCTGGCTCATCAGAAGATGTTTACTCTTTTAAAAATTTATATTGCCTCACTTTGTTCCAGAAAGTGCTTGATAAAAATAATAGCTATGGGGTGGCTGGCTGGCTTGGTAGAGCATATGACTCTTGATCTTGGGGTTGTGTGTTCAAACCCCACACTGGGTGTAGAGATTGTTTGGAAATAAACTCTTAAAAAAACAATAGCTAACATCATTGTGCCTTTAACATGTATCAGGCACTGTTAGAGTGACTCACACATTTTTAACTCCTTTACTCCTCATAAGAGCACTGTGGATAAGTGAATTTATCATGTAGGCCCTAAATTATACCTATTTTGCAAGTGAAGAAATGGAGGTGTGGAGATGTTAACTAACTTGCCCAAGGTCAGCTGGCTAGTGAAAAGCAAACTTGGAATTGGCTTCACCGAGCTGGTTCCAGAGCTAGTACACTTGGCCATGACTCTAACCGAATGCCTACCAGAGAGAAACAAAAATAGGAGAAGGTGATAAGAAATAAACAGTTGAGGTCATAAAATGGAGTGCTTAATTAGGGTATTTAAAAATGCATGTAATAAAGCCGTACACAGTTTATGGTCAAGAGCACAGACAAGGAAGCCAGCTGCCAGAGCTCAAATCATTGCTCTGACACTTCATTAATACATATAAGTGACCATAGGCAAGTTGCTTAAGTGAGATGTGCCTCAGTGTCCTTAACTGTGAAGTACTGATATGGAATGATATTTACAATGTACAAATGGTATCACTACCTAACTGTAAGAGTAAAGTTGTGTACATATAAAAGAATAATAAAAAATAAAGTTCTACACATATTATACTGGTTTTCAGCAGCCACATAAAAGAAAAGGTAAACTTTATCAATTACTCACACAAAAATACATCTTTTACTCAGGAGAATATTCCTGATATCAGTTCTAAAATAAATTTCTTCTATGGTGTTTATAAAAGATGAAGGTGTGTTAGATCATGCTTTTTATTCACCACCTACACTTATATATGTATCAGTAGCAGATCTAGGTGTACAAAACAGAAGGAAGGATCACAAGACACCCTGTAAACTTGTATGTGACTATCCAAAATGATGCACATTGAACTTACGCATCCAAATGAAATACACACATCCATTCATTCAACAAATGAGTGGAACACATGCTGTTCGGGGCCCTAGCGACTTCATGGCAAACTGCAAAGAACCGAAGTCCCTGCCCTCATTGAGCATCAGTTAAATGAAAAGACAAATAATAAACAAATAAACAACAGTGTCAGGTGGTGTTAAGAACTAAAAAGTAAAATAAAGCAGATTAAGAAAAAGAATACAGGAAGGGAAGAAGGAGACCTCTCTTTTTAAATAATAAGATCAGGAAACACCTCTCTGACTAAGTGGTAACGAAACAGAGTCCTGAATCAAGAAACCTATCAGACACAATTATCCGGTTCCCCCACCACTCAACCATTCCAGCCTGGAAATCAGATGAAATGTTATCACCTGCATTTCTACCTTCAGGTCAATAAGATCAAATGTTCCTTGATGCTTTATTCTGTATATCTCCCTTAGTCCCTGAGCATTCTTCCAGGTTTCCTTTATTTGTATTCCTTTATTTGTATTAACTACAAATTTCCTCTGGAGGTTTGAATATAAGCAGCTGAAGAAAATGAAAGGGACAAATTTCATACATACCAATCTAGCAATAGTCTTAGAGTGAGGTGATTAATTTAGTCTAATAAAAATCCCCAAGCCTACCCTGGAGCCATCAAAAAGAAGACAATGAGAAACAGAATTAGATGTCTTAGAGGTGAACTACAGGAAACTATTTCAAAAATGTTTGGTCAAAATGATTTTCAAATAATGAGAGAGATTATTTGAGGCCTGCCTGTTGGCTAAGACATATGCCATTAAGATAGTCCACCTTTGGGAAATGCAATATTTTGAACCTATTTGATAACAGTTATTATATTCAATTCATTAAAATATATAGGGACTTTGGACCCATTGTTTGTCATACTGGTCAATTTTGGCCATTTCATACTTGAGCATAGAAAAGTTTGACCAATGGATCAAAGCTCAAACAATGTAAATATATTAATGTGTGGGTTTGCAACATATAGTTTAGATTAATTTTACTTTTCAGAAGAGTCACTCATTCTTTTTTTATTTCCTCCCACCCTGTACTTTGTCGAGAAATCAGCTATCTATTTTCTAACACTGCACACTAAGACAATGAACTTCTTCCTATATTATGACTCAATGATTGTCAGATATCAGACTGATTTTAAGAAATTGAAGTTTTAATATTTAAATAGTTACTTTCTGCCCTACAGGCATTATCCTTGATATCTGACAAGTTTCTATTATTCGGGACCACTCTAAGTGAAATTTGCAGTAAACTGCATGCCATTACTTACTTGAAAAAGGGATTCCATCATACATTTTTAGGTGATAGTGCCCTGACCTTCTGTCCTTTTGATATTACTTGTGTTTTTGTTGTTGTTGTTGTTGTTGTTATTCAACCTAAATTGCAAACAGAATGCTCTGTAGTGAAGGGGAACAAAAGGTATAGTCATTTATTTTCTTCTTCACAATGGTGATGCCCTATGATGAGATTTCGTCATTGGAAGGATGGGGCCTTAGGTATTAAAATCCTCTGAGATAAAAATACAAATGGAACAAAAAGCGGAGAGTGGGGGGAAGTCTCTAAGGCTGACAACCTGGACTAAAACCACAGGGATTAAGTGTGTGTCTATTTCTCTGCTAAAATACATACTAGAACCTTGACAGTTTCTTTGCAAAGTTAGCGCATGTGCTTAATTTAGACTCTGTTTCAGCATCCAAGAAGCTACCATATATGGGTGGGGTAGGGAGGCAAAATAGGTGTTGGAATCATATGATGTCACATAGTCTCCCGCATAGCAAAGAGACCAGAGCTCTGTGAGCACTGTTGCTTATGAACTATATAGTGCTTTTCTTATTTATAAAGCTGAGGCATACATTCTATTACTCTTGTTCTTAGGTTATCAGACAGCCATAATTTCTGGTCTTTTGTTTGAAATGAAGGCCTGCCTGGAAAAATTGAGGGTGCTGCCAGGCTTACTAAAAGACATTTTTTGTAGCACACAGTATTTTTTACTCCACTACCCCACCCCTCAACTCTTGGGTGTAGGGGGAGGGGCACAAGATTCGAGAAAGAGATATAAATTATGAAACTGAAAACACTTAAAAGCAATTTATGGGCAGAATCTTGTCAAATGTTCTCGTAGCCATAAAAACACTGACATGTACTCGTGTATAGTAATGTGCATCTAAGCATACCTCAATGACTATGTTCTCAGAATGAAATTACTTGTGAAATGCAAGTTATATTGGATTCCTTTTGGAGAAGGAAATAAAAAGTTAAAATTCAGGTTACATATCTGGAAGACTGAAGTAGGCAATCAAAATCAAACTTCTACACCAGATTCATTTGACATGATTTCAAAATAAACTAAGTTCAGCAAACCTGTTGGCAGAGAAGTATCATTTGTCAAGCGATTAACAGAGGCACAATCTGTAATTACGAATTGCTGAAAGCAGGCTTAATGAGAGAATGACTCACTCACGTTTTGGGGTGAAGGGGGAGGGGTCTCCGAAACTGTAATTTGATTTACAAAACTCTAAATAGCTAATGGCAGGTAACTCTTGCCAACTAACCAGCCAACTCTTGCAAGCTCATTAACAGAACTCCATGGTCTCACTGAAGGATAAACCATATGGAGGTGTCACTAAAAGCTGGAGATGAGAGACTGTAATTCACGTTCAGTCCTTCTGTGAGTCGGTCATATGGGCATTGATTTAAGCCTTTGTTTATCTGACATGACCTGTTCTTAAGAAAGAAGAGAAAATAAATTTTTAGGGGTTATTGGTTTTTTCCCCCTACTGCTTCACATTGCAATGTTCAACTAATTATTAAACTTCTTTATTCGGCACTAGTTTCTCCAGCTTCCCATATCTTTGTCACATTTTAGTTTCAGGAAAAAAAAATTGAATAATTGCATTACACAAGAGCCTAATTCACTGTTTGCTTGAGTGCTGATCTTAAAGGGTTGTTAAGTTGCTATTTTATGATCTCCCTAGTGATTGTAAACGTGTGACTGTAAGACCATTTTTAACTCCTTATTCACACGGACCTCATGAATGCCTGAGGGAACTAATGTATGGCAACACACCTTTACGAGGCATCATTTTGTAAGGGGTTCTGTTCATTTAGTCCCTCTAAACTGGGTACCATAGTAGTGTGTGCATAGATGCACTGCAATTTTCATTTGATATCCATCTGGTCCAATAATCTCTAAAGAAATGATCAGAATAATACATGAACATAGTTTTTAAAATAGTATAGTAGGCTATCTAATGATAAATGAGTCTCTTCGTACATTTTTCTGTATCTTCAGTCTGATTCCCAGAGATAGTTTTAACCATTTCTGTGTAGAATCTGTCATGGCTCTGAATAATAAACTTAAATGACCAATTCTTGATGTATTAACTGTGACATCAGCTATTGCTTCTGGACATGACAGATAAAAGATTTAACTCATTCATATCTCCTTTCCCATCACTCTTAGGATCTGTTTTAAATTTCTTCAGTATTTTAAAATTTTCAAAATATATAATCAAACATCTATTTATTATATACAATACACATAAATAATATATAATAAATATACCTTATTTTTACAGGATCAAATATTATTTAATTAATTTTAAATTGTACTTATTACCTTCCCAGTTTTTAAAAAAGGGAATGCTAACACATTATTTTCCCCCATTTTCCTTTCTCCCTATTCCATCTCTAACATTTTGTCAGCTATATTCTTAATTTTCTATCAACAAGATACATGTCATTTGCATTCTGTTTTACAACCATAATTAAGATTTGTTTGTTTACTTTTTTATAGGTCAATACCAAAAGTTGTTAATCAGCACTGACATCATATGGTTTTATAAATATTGTTTACAGGTGTGCTTTTGTTTCATTTTTTTTCACATGGGTTTGATGACATGGATTCACCACTAAAAATAGAATGGTCCTGGAATCAATACTTGATAGTCTTTTCTTAAATTATTCTAATTGTTCAAACTCAAATTTTCTTTAGTTTGTCCCATATTTGTACTTTTGGACTATGAGTCTTTTGATTTTGTTTTCTATGTGTTCCCAGAGGTTGTTTTGTTTTTTGTTTTTGTTTTGTTTTGAGAGAAAGAAAGAGAACAAATGGGGGAGAGAGGCAGAGGGAGAGAATCTCCCTCTCCCTTTTACATTGGAGCATTAAGCATGCTCCATGTTCAGCACAGAGTCCTACACAGGGCTGGATCTCATGACCAGGGAGTCAAAATCAAGAGTCTGGCACTCAACTAACTGAGCCACCCAGGCTCCCCATTTCCAGAGTTTCTAATTAGTATATCTAATACTACCCACCCCCATAATCAATCTAACCCATTTATTTTTCTTTTTGACATCAGTATTCTCAGCCTCCATCTGAAAGTCTTACCATAATGGATTAGTTGCTTTCTAGACCTGGTATAGAGTTGAGTTCTGTTCCATTTTGTCTTTTCTCAGTGCTTTCCACTTCCTCTGCTTTTCTTCTCCAAATAGGTATATACAATTGAATTTTGAAGTTACCTTGGATTTGAAAATGGTTCAATTTTGCTTTCAAACTATTGGTTGCCCATTTGATTGGGTAGAAAACCTAAGATTAAAAGCAATTCTGTTTTAACTTCAAAAGTTTTAACATCTCTTAGCAGGTGCTGTCATGAGAAGCTTGGTATCAGCCTAAAATCATTAATCCTTTGACATAATTTGTAACCCTATTCACCTCTTACTTTAATCATTTATCTTTATCTTTAATAAGTATTAATAATTAATAATAGCAATTAATTATCTAGACTTTAATAATTTTGTGTCTTGCTATGAGTGGTTTTTGTTCATTTCTTATTTAGATGTCTGTGTCTGTGTGCATGCACCAGTGTTTGGCACTGGTCTCCATAGATGAGATTTTAAATAATGGCAGTTGCCTCATCCTTCTTATTTTACTATCCATACCAAATATGCCTTTAGTGTTTTCACCATTCATCACAATTTTAACTGTTGAATTTAGATATGCATTTTATTTTTTTTTCATCAAACTAGTCTTTTGAAAAAAATTTTAGGATCAAAGTCCAAATTGTTTTTTTTAAGACAGCTGACACAGCACAGACCCAAATTCCTTTTCAACATATATTGAGGTAATTCTATTATATCTTGACATATTGAAAAATATTATTAATATATTTCCTAGGATAGAATTACAGTTGTAATCTAATACTTTCTGGTAATGAAGTAATTTTAAAAATAGCACTGTATCTAATTTCATATAATTTCCTTAATTCTTAATATTGGTGATTATTTTATTTTATCTTATCTTAATTTATTTTATAAGTATTTATTTATTTTGAGAGAGAGAGAGAGTACAGAGCCCAATGAGGTGAGATCATAATCTGAGCTGAAATCAAGAGTTGGACACAACCAACTGAGCCACCCAGGTGCCCCTATATGGGCAGATAATTTTAGAAGGTAGTGTTTTTAGGAGCTAGTAATGACTTTGATATTGTAATATACTACCTTCAGTTCATTTAGAAAGATTTACAAATGTTATATGTTCTGAAACATTTTATAGGCAGTGGTGACAATCATCTCATCTTTGAAAATGGTAAACAATTCACCTATAAAATTATATAAATCTTGTGCCTTTTAAAAAAGAAACAGTGTATATGATAGCTTAAATAATTATTGAATTTTTCAGATTTTCTACATTCATAATCTTTAGTATGTCATATTTTTCTAGATAGTTTTCTGTTTCATCTACATGTTGAAATTTACCATCATAGAGTTTGATTTAGCATATTAATCCTCTCTGTGGCTATGATTATATCATCTCATTTATATTTTTTCAATGTGTATTTCTCTCTTTAAACTTTCTTGCTTTGCCTAACTACAGTTTTTCTATATTATTTACAAACCAATTCCTAAATATATTTATCAATTCTGCTTTTTAGTTTATTATGTTTTTGTCTTTATTAATTTTTTAAAAAATTATTATACCTAAAATCTTGAAATTAGTTTATTATTTCTGTTTTTGTCTTTATTATTTTTTTAAAAAATAATTTAAAAAATTCTTTTAAAAGTTAATATAACTAAAATCTTGAAATAAAACTTTAACTTATTTATGTTCTTTTTTTGCCTAATAAGGAAAGCATTTAAGGTTGTGAATTTACCTCTGTACAGTTCTAGTTGTATTTAATTAGTTCTTTTGTGTAGTTTCCTTTTTTTCTTTATTTTTGAAATACTGACTTTGTAGTAGTAATTGATCACTTGATCCAAGGACTACAATAAATTTTGCTGATTTCCAAGTTGATCTTAAATTTTTGTTATTACTTTGCAATCCCCTTTTTACTTCTTAAAAATGTGGTCTTTATCATTGACCATTAAAATTATCTTTGTGGCAGAGTGCCTGGGTGACTCATTTGGTTAAGTGTCTCATTTAGGCTTGGGTCATGATGGGTGCATGATCTCACAGTTTGTGGGTTTGAGCCCCACACTGGGCTCCACACTGACAGTGTATTCTCTCCCTCTCAAAATGAATAAATAAACTTA
The DNA here is from genome assembly GCA_028646485.1 of Cryptoprocta ferox. Taxonomy (NCBI): domain Eukaryota; kingdom Metazoa; phylum Chordata; class Mammalia; order Carnivora; family Eupleridae; genus Cryptoprocta; species Cryptoprocta ferox. Next base: position 64,085,208 of record CM053560.1, on the reverse strand, counting down.
TTTTTTAAGTTTATTTATTTAATTTTAAGTTTAAGTTTAATTAAGGCACAAAAAAATTATCTTTGTGGCTTAATACATGATTACTTTAATAAATAATTATGGCTGCCTATTTATTATTTCTACCCAATAAATAATTATGGCTGTCATGGTAAATTATAATCATATATAACTTATTAATTGTTATATATACTATGCCTCATTTATCTAAGATACACGCATGTGTGCATACTTAATGATATCTTCTAAAAATGTTTTCCCACATATTAATACATTTAAAAATATTTTGTTGATTTGTAATTTGGAATGCAAATATTAATGTAGGGATATATTTATTGTAGATTACACCTTTTGAAAACCCATTGTCTCATTTAACTTTTTTCCTTAAACTGTTTTTCCTAATACTAATATAACTTCACCAATTTTACTGTGTTACCTTATTTTGAGTGTAGATTATACAACATGTAGTTAGAATTAATTTTTTAATCTAACCTAAGAGTTTCAACCATTTTGTGGAGGATATTAATATATATTTATTGCCATAATTAATGTTTGTACACAAGGGTCATTTTATTCTAACTTTTTCTTGAAGGTTTCCTTGGGATTTCCTTTGTTTTGTGTCTATTTATTTGTCCGTCTATTCATTCAACAAATATCTATTGAGTACTTTTAACAAGAAATTTGTTGCACACTAATGAAACAACTATGAACAAGTCAGCATCAATGGAACTCACTTTTCCAGGAAGAAAGTGTCTACGGCAACAATAATACATCATAAGCAGGGCATAATGACAGGTAGTTTGCTTGTGGATGACAGGCACACAAAGCACCTGCTTTGGTGGGAGTGGGAGGGGGTGTAAGAGAAGGTTTCTTGCAGAGGTAACAACTAAGCCAAGTATTCAGGGATGAGTAAAAGTCTGAGGACAAAGGGCAGAGGAAACTTTGAGTTCAGTGAGAAAAAAATATTCAAAGACCCAAAGGTCAGAGTGCCTACTATTTGGGGGAATTAAAATAATTCAGGATGAAAGGTAGCATTCAAGAGGTACATGAGTGGAAATAACAAAAAGACTGAGGAATTTGATATTGACTTATTGATATTAAAGGCTGTGTGTATGTGTGTGCTCGTGTAACTAGAAGTGCAGTGGTTCTGGAAAGACATCTAGATTTCCACGTGTCAAACAACTGAATCCTTATGGATATTATTCTCCCAGAAGAATGCAGAGATCCAGAAGATTGTGAGGTCCTAGGAGGGGACACCAAGACTGAAGGGACAGGCAGAAAGTTAAGAGTGATCAAAGAAGATTGATCAGAATGATAACCATACCATAAAGGTGTGGTGTCATGGTGTCACCATGATAGCTTTTCAAAAAGGATGGATGGATCAGAAGTTTCAAGAGTTTCCACATCGATTATATCTAATTTGATAGACAACTGTAAGTTGAGATACATATCTAGCTTCCTATTTGCTTGTAACTCAACACAAGTTACAAAATACGTCTCCACCTGCCCAGCTTCCTGGTACTTATGTCTACCAAAAAATCCTGCTATATTATACAGAAGTCTTCCACACTGCAGGTTTTTTTCCCCATTTCTCCTCTGTGAAAACCCTGAGATCTTTCTGTGTGGATGCTTTGAGTATTTTGGTCTGCTATTGTGAAAGGAATAATTTTTAGCACTGCTCAGTCTATCAATGGTCTACCCTTGTCCTAAGGGGTCACTTTAAGTCTTTTGCCTAAGTCTCATCTTAACTGATACTGTGATGCTTTCTTAGGAAATAAAGCTGAGGGTTAGTCTCTCATATTTTCCTTTACGGTTTCTTCTGTATCAGAAGAAATATGTTAGAATTTATAATGTATGGTCACACTCTGCTTGTTTCCAATAATGGTGTACATTTTAAAATTTTATTCCCCTAGATTATTTCCATAAGAATGTGGAAAAGGGATTATTAGAACTAATATTACCATTTTACCCGGAGGTCTTCAACCATTTTATGATAGCAAAACCCAACAGGTTCTATGTAAGACTCAAAAAGTTAACAAAATGGCCAATTAACACTTTGGGGGATAATTAAAATGTATTTAATACAAACTAATGCAAACAAAATAAAGTTCTACAATTAAATTTAAGTTTCTCCTCACTTTAGTGAGATCCAACAATGGGGATGGCTCTTAATCACTTTCAGATCCATTTCTCTGTTTATTATTCTATGTTTTGGGTCTTTGCCTGCTCTTCTTTGGTGTTTCACCTGACTCCTATACAGGCTTTGCTACATCGTATTTGTTTTTATTCCCCCAAAGTGTGTTTATTAATTTTCTTCTTATTTTGAGATAGAATTGATATATAACATTATATTACTGTCAGGTATAAAACATAGTAATTCATATTTGTTTTTCTATTAGTTGTAGAAATATTTTAATCTCTTTAATTGTAGTCGCTCAATTCACAATTAAGCTTAAACAGATATTAAGTTATTCTTACAAAGATTTTTATCCTTCTCTAGTATATAATCTTGCAAGACATTCACTACAGCTCCCCATCTGGCTTATTTAATGAACGTGGCATTTTGGCAGGAATCTTACAGACTCTAGGTTAAGAACAACCTTTAAAATCTCTACCAGTAAGTCTATGAAACTCTCTCGGTGATTAAACATCCTTCCTATTGATGTTATTTCAGTGTGCCATTGCTAACTGGGTGGGTGTAGTTACTCTCCTTGCATCAGTCTCAGTGATACCTCCTCAGAAGGGCCATTCCTGAGCAACTTATCTGAGTGAACACCCTCTTATTTTCAAATCATTCCACAATGTTTATTTTCTTCAAAGAACTCAACATTATTTGTAATTATTAACTGCTTTATTTTTTTGTCTGTTTTTTTCTTTGTTTTCCTCACTAGCCTTTGTTTTGTTGGAACAAAATGGTATCTTTTTGGAGCTCCACCACAGTCTACATAGTTCACTAGTAGAATACCTTGATGTTTAATATGTATTTGTTCAGTAAATAAATGAATAAAAACATTGAGTGGAATACCCTATGTTGGAGATCAATGTCTACTACATATTTACTGAGTTTTCAATATACCAATTTAAAACATGTATTAAGCAACTATAGCTGTATATGATATTTAGTAGATACTACCAAAAGGGAAAAAAATACCTATAGAATAAAACAAGACATACATTCTAAGAGTTATATGCCTTAGTTGGGAAATAAGTGGGAATCTTGTTTAGATTTAGATGGAATTATCTGAAAAGTTGATACAAACTTTTTCAGTTTGAGGTATATACACATGTCAGTTCACCCACTAAGATTCTCTCTCTCTCTCTCTCTCTCTCTTTTTTAAATGTTTTATTTTTGAGAGAGGGAGAGACAGAGCATGAGTGGTGGAGACGCAGAGAGAGAGGGGGAGACACAGAATCCGAAGCAGGCTCCAGGCTCTGAGCTGTCAGCTCACGAGCTGTGAGATCATGACCTGAGCTGAAGTCAGATGCTTAACCAACTGTGCCACCCAGGTGCCCCTGGTTCTCATACAGTTTAAAATATGATTTAAAATGTACTCCTCATAATTTAACTATCCTTCCAAATAGATAACAAGTCACAAATACTGTATACTCATGAATGAAGAGCTAACTATGAGGGAAAACAATGTGGTATAGTAAAAAAAGGGCTATTATTTGATGCTAGATAGTGGCTCATCCTTCAATCCATCTACCCATCAACCTTCCACTTAACTTTCGATCTACTTAACAGACACACCAACTATTTACTAAATACAGCCATACATTGTACTGCTTGCTCTTGCTCACTGGATTTGAATAGATAGAAGGCTACATATTAATAATGTGCCCTGGGCAACACTGCTTAATCCTCAGTATCCTCAGCCACGAAATTATTATTTGGGATTGTAAGGAAAAGAGATAATATCATTAAAGCACAGTGCCTGACACTCAAAGGCTATGAGAATATGGAACAATTATTAGTTTTAAAGAATGACTTTTATTTTATGATTACATAGTAGAACCTAGATTTGAAGCATTCCAAAACTGAAACAACATTGGTTGGCAATTAAAAAAAACTATCTGCAAAACCAGTATTTACAACTAAGAGCCGAATTTGTTGAGTAGAGTACTGAAAGTTTGTAATTCTGATGCTAATTCACATCAAGAACCTTAAATATTACTTGTGAGCCACCTGTTTAAGCTGCCATTTTTTATATAAAGGCATAACTTAGAACAATATTGAATAAGAAATGTACAGAAGAAACATAGCTAGTTTTCTCCATCTTTAGCTAGACTGCCAGAGAATGGAAGAGTTTCGCTTTGTCAGAGGGAATTTTGCCTTTTGTTGCCTCTTTCTAAGCTGTCTACTTTTCCTATTACTTGAAATTTGGTTACTTCTGCTTCGTACTTAACATTTCTAGCATTGTAGGGAAATAATCCTACACAAAAGACATAAAATCCTGATTAAGGCACTGAAGAAAGTTTCTCAATAATTAAATAATTAAAATGTAGCACATATTTTTGCCATTCAAAACCGTATATTATTTCCCTTAGGAGTAGCCAAGTGAACTGTGAAAGAAATTTTCCTTCCTTCCTGTTAAAAACCTTTTATTTCATTCTGAGGTATTTCATGCAGAAAGAAAACTACTGAAAGTTATACAACAGATAACTACACTAACATTTTGTCATATCCGGTGATATTTACTTTAGTAATTTTTTAATAAAAAAAGAGATAAAGGACATATAAAGTTATAGTCCTCTCTCTCCCATTCTGTCCCCACCCCCTTTCCTAGGAGATAAACTTTGTCTTAAAACTGATCACTCCAAGACATGTTTTAAAAGTATTTTCTGTATGCATATGTATTTCTAAACCATATATTCTAATGTTTCTTGTGCATAGTATTATTCATGAGTGGTATCAATCTGAATTTACAATTCCATTATTTATTTACATTGCATTGTTGAGGTGTATTCATGTTCCTATGTGTAGATAAAGTTCATTCAAATAAACTTCCAGATTCCACTATTTCACTGTACGCATAAATCAGGACCATAAAGCTGTTACTTTTCTATCACTTTACAAACAGGGCTACAATGAACACCACTAGATTTGTCTTTAGGTATGTGTGTGGGAGTTCCTCAAAAGAAAACACTTAGTAATGGTTGTAGGGTCTATACATCTTAGACTATGCTGATTTACCTTTCCATCACTCTATATATGAGATCCATTTTCCACTTTCCTCATATCTTCCAAATAGTTTATGTGGTAGGATTAATTGTGAACTCCTACTTTAATCTGACTTCTCACTTTTTGAAATACTGGTGAGGTATAGCAAATTTTTATGGCTTTCACCATATTCTATTCTGTGAATTTTCTGAAGTCCATTTTTCAAATGGGCTGTTCTTTTTAACTGCTAAGAATTTTTTTTATGTTGGATATAACAGTTGGTCAGTCGTATGTGTTAAAAATATAACTTTCAGTTTGTGGCTTGTCTTTTCACTTTTATTATGATGGCCTTGTCATATAAAAGTTATTTAATTTTAATGTGAAATTGTTTCTTTTCTTTTATGATTTTTGGGGGTTTTTTGTGACTATTTAAGATAATCTTTGCCAATCCCAAGATTCAAATTAAATAGCTCATTCTCATTTCAATTCTTAGCTGAAAATATGTTCCTTTGTTTGATTGCACTGTTTAAATTTTATTTCTCTCATTTTCCATTATTTCATAATTCCCTTGAAATATTTAGTTATTTTCTAAGGTGTTTAAACATAATTTGTATGAAAGATTCAATATAAAATAAAATTGTTCTGTTTTTAATGACAGTGAGTAGAATATAATCATTTGCTTCTGGACTCCATCCAAGTTTTTCTTAATTTTGTATATAAATTGTCTAAAGGCAACTCAGCTATATTAATGACTATATCATAAAGCATTGCTTCGTGAAGATTTAATAAGTGTAGAATAATAAGGAACTTTTGTTGACATACTGTTACTATATATGGAAAATATCTGGCAATTATAGACATTTCAGAGTATATCTAAAGAGTTTACCTTGAGCAAAGCAAAACATTAAAAAATATTTTAATTAGACTTTGGAAAGTGTGGTGTCGAGGATAACCACAAAAACTGTAGAGAAGACATATATCAGAGCTATACAAATGTCCCCAAATAACCTAATTAATTTATTACTCTTATTGAACTACCCACATCCCTCTTTGGAAAATCACAACATGAGATTTATAATTGGACATTTGTTAAGTGTGTAGATGTTTTGGGTTCCTGGATCCAATTCCAACATTGTGGGGGGCAGGGCCTCCCACATAACAGCAAGCAATTCTCAAACACCCTGAGAATTCAACTTAATTCTGACAATACCTATCCGGAGATAGCATGAGATTTCATTGGTTAAAGCTCACTTCCATAAGACTGACACATATCCCACCTTACTTCAGATACCAGTTGCAAGTTATCTGTACTTCTGACTGACTGGTAATAAATCAGAGGTTCCCACAACCTCCTCCTCAGGTTCAGTTAATTTCTAGAGTGGCTCACAGATACCAGGAAAACATTTTACATAATAGATCACCAGTTTATTATGCAAGGATATAATTCAGGAATAGTGCAATGGAAGGGGTAACCGGACAAGGTATGGGGAAAGGCTGTGGAGTTTCCATGCCCTCTCCAGGTGTGCCCCTCTTCCAGTATCTGCTTGTATTCACCAACCTGGAAGCTGGCCAACCCCATCCCTTGGGGTTTTATGGAGTCTTCATTACATAACTAGGGTTGATTAAATTATTGGCAGCTGGCTATTTATTCAACCTCCAGGCCCTTTCCTCCCAGTGGGTGGGGAATGGGACAAGGTGCTCTCCAGGCAACAAGCCCTCATCTTTAGGTGGGGTACAAAAGCCACCTCATTAACATAACAAAAACACCTTATAACTCTTATCATAGGAAATTCCAAGGGTTTTATGAACAGTGAGCCAGGAATCTTGGACAAAGACCAAATACATATCAATGCATATAAATCACACTATCACAGTAGAGATGGAGTAGATGATCTTAGCGTGTGAAAACATAAGAACCTATCTTCTCTGATATTAATACATATTGCTAAAAACAAAATAGGCTTAAAATTGAGTAGCTTATGCTAAGCCCCACATCACCAAATAAAGACTTAATTACACTTTGACCCTCCTAGAAATGGAATCTTAAGTCAGTGTAGGGGCAAAGGGCAGGCTGCCCCAAGATGGGCCACTTTGGCATGAAGATTATTTTGAGTTAAAAGCAATCAAAACCCAGCAGTTTCAGGAAAATCTCCTTACCTCCCTCTCAAGTGCCTAAAAAGAATTTAGATAGAAGACCTGTTCTAGGAAGAGAATTATCTGCATAGATAACTACATTATCCTATGAACTAGGTATGGTAGACAGCATGGAGCCTACCAAGGCCTGCTTGATGGAAGTCTTCTATATCCCCTTATTTCTGAGTGGTCCAGGAAACATTTGTTTACTGACCATTTACCTTTTCTCATCTTTCTGTTAACTGTATTCCTACCCTTTGAAATCTCATATCCATATCCCCTATTCCTTAGATCAAGATGCCATATATACCTCATTTGCCTGATTATCTTTGGAATCTCCATGTCTGTGTGGATTCCCTGTAAGTACAAAATTAAATGTGATTTTCTAATAACCAGTCTTATGATTCTTAGCCCAGCTAGAAAGATCTTGAAGGGCAGAAGATAGTCTTCCTACCCAATACCAGTCAATCAGGAATTGCCTGATCAGTGCTAGTTAGGTCAAAGGTTGCCTGTTAGACCACTGCCATCCTCTAAGAGAAAGCGACCTTGGAATAACCAACCCACTTATTTGTCTAGTTGAACTTCCTTATTTATGCTGCCTTCGAATTGTAAAAGTCTTACATTTTGTACCTCTCCTCAGAGTGTCTTTTTTATCTGCCAAATTGGATGCTAACCAATTCATGAATCATTGAATATAGCCAATAAGATCTTTAAACTCAGTTGAATTTTGTTTTTTAACAATATTATTCATTCATAAAAAGCCACTTAAAACAGAGTATAGCAATGTAAGAGTTTTTCTCTTAAATTTGAGATTTATAATTTATCAATAATAAATCTGATCAATGTATGTGATTTATTCCAAGTAAAGGAAGTCCAGGAAACCCACTTTCTGTGGAGGGCCCTTCTCTTTTTATTCACATCTTACTTTTTTGAATGACATATGATGACCATTAAAATTACTCTTATAATAGTTGTAAATACAGTGGCAAGATATATAATGATCTATTAAGATATTCTGAAAGTTAGCAATGAAGTGATACATGTACTAGGTATTATTTACATTGTTAAACTCCAACAGTTCTTCAACATTTGAATAACTAAATAATGATACGGTTTGCCATATGTTTCCATTTAATGAAGCCTTGTATTGATACTTAAATGCTTCATTAAGTCACAAGCTGCCAAAATAAGTAGTTTTTCTCTTGTCATAAATGTGACATGGTTTAACTAAGAAGTCTTGTCATTTTAAAAATTAAGAATGCCTTTATTCTGCATATGTTATAAGCAACATCTCAATATTTCAGGTTTAGATATAAAACATTTTTAGGAGGCTGACATTGCAGTTTGGGAATTTTTGTGCACAATTTTCTTGTCAGTGGAAGGTTGTATGAGTTGTTAAAACTATCATTTCATCATAAACTAAACAAAGTTTATATGCAATTTTCAAAAGCTTCTTGAAGTGACACCTGTTTCATTAATAATAAGCTTAAAAAAGTCCTAGTCTGAGCTGTAAACACCAAATAAAAAACTATAATTTCACCAAAATCATATTTTTTCAAGGCAGCAAGTTACTTTGAAAATGACAATTTCAGAAAATGACGAGTTCACATACTCTGAAAAACACATGTGGCTTCAAACAGTAACATCAGATTTTGCCTTTCTACCTTTTCAACGACATACATAAGACTTGGTGATACAATCTTAAGGTTTAATTGGTATGTAAGGTCTAACTTGTGTTTATTTTGAGCAAAAATAAAGCTTTTAGATCTTGATGTATTATTTTCTAGGAGATTCACTTAGATGAGAGAAAGTTCAGGAATAAATAAGTGATTATTTCAAGGTTGGTTCATTAAATATGACTGCTCTTAAAAGAAAATTGAAGGAGAGCTGATTATATCTAACAGTGGACAAAGCAGTGTGTTTTGTAAATGTTAGTTTGCAGAAGAAATGAGGCACTGCTGTGTTTCTGTACTTGAGTTTTAACACATTTGGATGATAACAAATATATTTGAACACAGAGAAAATGTTACTTGAAATTTAAAAAATACAGAATTTCAGGACTCTGAAGTTTCATCATTTCTTTTTTCAAGTGAAATTAATATAGCTTATTTTAACTTAGATCCAAAAAAAATTTTTTGAAATACAGTCCACCAATTTTTAACCCCTCCCATATAAGTTTCCAATTAACAAAACTAGAAATTAATAAATGCTTTTTTCAATATAGTATTCTTTGATGTTAAATAATTTTCATTTTTCCTACTTTTTTGTCTTTTTTCAGTTTCTTCTCTTTCTATATCTCAGGGTATAGAACTATAAAAATAAATGATAAACCAGGGTGGACAAAAAAGCAATATTCTTTTAAGTAGATATTAATATGTTTCTCAGTAAGAGTTATGTAGCATTCTTATGAAAAAATCTCACTCAGAATGGTACCTCAAGACAATGCATCCTGAATCTGGCTGTCCATTAGAATCACCTGGGTTTTATTTATTTATTTATATATTTATTTATTTATTTATTTATTTATAATATTTAATGTTTGTTTATTTTTGAGAACGAGAGAGACAGAGACAGAGCGCAAGCTGGGGAGGGGCAGAGAGAGAGGGTGACACAAAATTCCAAGCAGGCTCTGAGCTGTTAGCACAGAGCCTGATGCGGACTCCATTGCATGAACTGTGCGATCATGACCTGAGCGGAAATCAGATGCTTCACTGACTGAGCCACCCTGGTGCCCCGAATCACGGGGGTTTAAAACTATGCTCCACTTCAGTGATTCCAGTTCAGTAGGGTGGAAGAAATTCCTAGAATATGTACTTTAAAATGTCATTAGGTGATTCTAATTTAGAAGCACTGGTCCAAGGCCTTGATTATTCACAAATTCACAACGTGCTCCACACGATAGCAGCAAGGGCCTTACCTGAGAGCTTCTTAGAAATGCATAATCTGAGACCTCACCAGAGATTTACTGAATCAGAACCAGAGCTTCTTAGAAATGCAAAATCCGAACACTCACCAGAGATTTACTGAATCAGAATCTGATGTTCACAAGGCTTCCAGGTGATTCATGTGAACATTAAAGTATCAGGTATTCTGGATTAAAAATCAAGAAACCCTTTTGGAGCTAGATAGCCCTCTACCAGGAATATAAATAAGACTTGCTCTTGTTAGACTTCAAAGGTGACCAGAGACTGACTAAAGAGGACTAAAACAGGCTCAAGTCTTGAGAATGACATTGACCTCAGAATGCTGATGCATTTGTTTACAATGAGAAATGACAGTTGTCACAAAGTCCAGACTATTCAAATCAATATAGTTAGCATCTCTTCCAATGCAACCAAGTATGTGACAAGCCAAATTACAATCAGAAGAAATTTAGAGGATCTCATCCAAAGTTATCAGTGCTAGCTGGAAGACTTTCTAATGGAGACACTAGATGAGAATTCTCTTCTAATGAAGATGCCTCCTCCTCTGGACAGTACAAACTGTGTAGCAGCAAAGTTCTTTACCTATTCCTTCTTGTCTGTTTGTACTTCTCTGTTTATCTTCTGTGGCTATTTTCATTTCCATCTCTTTACCTATGTAATTTAATACTGTTACCTGGATCACATCTTTAATACTGATGGTTTGCCTGTTAAAGATGCTTACAATTTACTGACTGCTTCTCAGTTGTCGGGAATTACTTCATATAATATTATACTTCCAAGTTTTGGGATGAGAAAGCCACAAAATATAGAAGTAAATTGCTCATTTTTCAAAGCAAGTAAGTGATGGAACTCAGCATTCAAGCACAGGCTTTTCTGAATCTAAGCCAATAAAGCAGACCCTGGGGCAAACTCCTATATTACCAAGTGTAGAAGCACCCCTAGATCATCTCATTAAAAGAAACACTTATTTTGCATTATACTTTTAACTCTACACTTTTGGAGCTGATCACATATCACCTAGGTGTTGTTTCCATCGTTTAAATTATATTTTTCATCATTCTAACATTTTTTGGATATTCGTCAGTGTAATTCCCAAGTACTAACAATTATTAGCTTTTCTAAGGTTATTAAATGCTTACAAAATATTTATTTAGTAATTCTTTAGATTGGATGAAGACATTGTTAAGGAATCTCAATAATTGGGCAAAATGAAAAGAATGCGAATAAGTTACTTCGGATTTATTTTTATTAATCTCTCCTTTGCACTACTGAGTTTAGCAATGAGGAATTTTAAAGAAGAGATCAGTGATGGATAATTAACTATTCTCTATTTTCTTGATTCTGGGGTTTAAAAAATATGTTCTTAGCAACACAAATATTAATTAGATGCTAATTAATAATTTCACCCATGAAACATTTACAAAACAAATATGCAAATCCTCATAAACCAACTTGCACTCTAGTGATGATTAGGCTATCATTATATTCAGGAGCAATTCTGATGAATGCATAAGATTTTAAAAGTATGACCTAATGCTAATATAGTGAAAACTTAAAACTTTTTTTCTCATTTTTGTTTCCCTCTGTAGTTCATAAGGACAATACATTTCTAAGACTCATTTAAAATACCTGTATACTTTGCTTCTTCATCTAATCTTTAAAATTATGGTTATCAATTTGATTTAGATCAACGGTTCTTAACATTTCTGGTTCATTAACTGCTTTTGGAATATAATGAAAATTGTAAACCAGTTAACAATAAGTAATGTACTGTCCGTGTAAACAGAATTTTCCACACAATCCAGTGAGTTCAGAAGCTTCTCTAAACTCATATATGGATATCATATGGATAGCCTCTGATGTAGGTGGAAATTAGGAGATGACGCATCTAGTCCTAGTTTTACCACTAATAAGATATGTGATCATCAACACTTTACATTTTATCTTAGGGTATATGATTCTTGATCATAGAATTAGATAGCTGATTGTTAAGGTACTCTCCACCTCTGAGAAAATGAATATGAAATTTAACTCTTAGATGTGGATATAATGATTGCTTTTTTTTTTTTTTAAAAAGTAAATTTAACAACTTAGAGTCCAGATGAATATATTATCTTTATAGCACTCACCTTGGGAGGTCATATGCTTACTCTAGGGATGAGGCAACATCACTCAATAAAGGAAACAGTGCTCAAAATATTTTAAAAATATTTTTGTAGTTTTGTAATTGCCATTCACAAAAGCTTTTTACAACTTAGTATCATGAAAACACTTTGTAGAGAAATTGCTGAGTAACTGTTGGGATTCTTTGAATTACCACTAAATATCAGGAAGCTCCAGAAAACTGACGTTGGGTGATTCCCAACATTTTTGCAATTACAAAGATGGTGTGCATGACAGAATATGGGCTCATGAATTTGATATCAATCACAGGTAAAATCTGAATTGTATTATAAGCAGAGAGTTTCTTTTTATATATAAAAAAAGTATTTAATTCTTTCTTCCTCCCTCCCTCCCTCCCTCCCTTCCTCCCTTCCTCCCTCCCTTCTTTCCTTTCTTCCTTCCTTCCTTCCTTTATGAGAAGAAGCAAGTGAGTGAGATTGCAACAAGAGGGAGACTCTCACACAGGCTCTGCACCATCAGTGCAGAGCCCGAAGCAAGGCTCCAGCTCACCCAGTGTGGGGCTCAAACTCATGAACCAAGAGATTATGACCTGAGCCGAAGTAGGCCGCTTAACCAACTGAGCCACCCAGGTGTCCCAATAAGCAGAGAGTTCCTAAATAATCATATGCCAGTAGTCAGGGGATGTTAGTTTAAAAGAAATTATGTCAAACAAGTTTAATTTCCTTTCCTGATAGGATTGCTAGGTTAATTGATCAGAATTGCCTTTTATCACGGTGTTGGACAGTCTCTACCATACTGGGCTTGATAAGGAAAGAGGGATATTTGGCTAAAATAATAATGTAATAAGTGGATTCATAACTAGAAAAAAGTACCTCCTGTAACCTGTTATTGGACCTTGTATCTGGGCCTTCCTCAGCTATGATATACATTGATGAGGTAGATGATGGTGCAGATAACAACGAAATCTGCAGAAGAGCAAATCCAACAAATGATAGAAAGAACACATCTAAACACTTTAGCGAAGGGATAAATCAATTTTAGCATAGTATATATTTTTAAAGAATCAGTATACTTTGCACTTGAATCTAGATACCCATACGAAGTTCAAGCATCTGTCAAATATTTACTAGACAACTACTGAATGCTAAGAGCTGTGTCCCATGCTGCCTAATATCTTGGTACTTCCCAGCATGGAATACAATTGGCATATATTATTGTCCCTTCAAAGTTTTATGTTGGAGACTAAGTAATAAACAGTAATAATGCAAAAAAAATGGTAAGAGACATTAATAATAGTATGCATGTAGTACTAGGGGAATAAAGAGCAAGGGGCTCCTAACTCTGACTTAGTGGGTGACTTGGAGAATGCTTCACATAGGATGTGCTATTTCAGCCTGTTAAACAGAACTTTATCAAATGGACAAGGATAGGAAGACGTGGAGTCTGGCAGGGATGGAATTCCAGGCAGAAAAGACAACACCTACCAAATTGTGGAAGCATGCTGCATTTAAGGGAACTGCAAGTAGTGCCAAATAATTCAAGGGAGTAGAGAAAGTTTAAACTGGAAAGGGCAGGTAACAGTCAAGTCCTAGAAGGGTTTTTGTACATCCTATGAAAAAGTATTGATTTTTTAAGTGGGGAAAGGAGTAAAAGAGAACTAAATTTTAATAATTCCCTGTTCTATGGCAAGCATTTAAACTAGATGCTTTTCACTCACTCAATGCCGTCTAACTGCTATTAATGAGAAAATCCTTTATTAATGGAAACTATTATTATTCCCATTTTGCAGACACGAAAACTGAAGCTCAAAAAGATTAAATGAACTCCTGAGGTTTAACTTTTTTGTTTGAAATATCACCCTAGGGAACACTGGAAGAAGATGTATCCTTTGTGGAAAGACAAGAAAATTACAAGCTTGTTTCTGGGTGTGCTGTTAAAACATCCAAACATTTCCAACTAACGATGGGATATCTTATGTGAGATGTGTTGACAAACATGACTATGATGGCTATTGTTTTTGTCTAGTCAACCTCTTCTCCCTCTCCTGGTAACAGATTTTCTGCTTATTGGGTAAGAAGACAATAAATTGAAATAATCTAAAAAATTATTCTTCCCACCACATTCCTACCACCAAATTTTGGTGCAAAAATGGACACTGGTGCAGACAGAACTAATCAGGTCCTTCCTGACTACCTTTTCACTATAGCCAATAGGAAAGAGTGCCTTTTCCCTACTTTATCACTGAAGCAATAAAGTCATGATCACAAAACTGCCTATAGCTATGGCTCCACTATATGAAGAAAGTCAGAAAATGAAGATGACTACCATAGAGGTCCCACTGTAAATCTCAGAAGTCCCCAAAATTGGCATGATTATGGAAGGTATTCGAGTCTTTGCTGTGTTTCCAAATCCACCCTCACTACAAATAGTTGGACACTAACCAACTATCCCAGGAAAGAGCTCTTTATTTCTTAAAATTTATTTAGGCTGGCCTTTTGTTCCTGTGACTTATTCATCTTTACTTAAACACAAAACACTGACAACACAGTTGGAATACCTATACTGTCTCAGGTGATTACATTCAAAGGGGTAGGATTCATTTTATATTCTGATTAATTTGCTATCTTGTTGACTAAATTCTTTTTAAAATTGAAGATCCCAAAACCATATTACCCTATAGTTTAATTAAACAGAATTTAAATAAAAATTTAAAACTAACTAAATAAGTAAATAAAGTTGAAGAAAAAAGAAACAAAAATAGTACAACATATTAGGTGCATTTTATGTTTTATTCTCTTCCATCCCTCTTCCTTCTGTGTATGTATGTGTATGTATATATGTATGAGTATTTATATGGAGGTAGGTATGTATATAATTTTTACATTTTTCTTACATTAGGTTTGCACTCTTTCATGTTAAGTTTGTAAATATTTAACCTTTAAGCTTTTCTCTAGAAATCATTCAACTAAAATTAACTAGACCTATTTAAATCTTTCCAATTTCTTACAAAACCAATTATCTCTAGACTGAAAATATTTTTCTAATTTCTTCTCTTCAGTTACTGAATAGTATTTATTTGATTGTATATACTGAACTTTGGAACAGAATTTTTAAATTGTGATATAAGTTTAACATTGTCAGTTTTATCACTCATACTTTGATAAAAGTGCCCTTTCAGTTTTCACACTTCTAAAATTTCCCTTAATATGCTTTGACTTCATTAGAAGACTCTTTTGTCATCAACTCTATTTCATGACCACTCTGTCTTAGATACTATCTATATCAACTTCTTCTAATTATCCTCATTAACACTTCTTTCTTTGCCTTGCAGAGACACTGCTGTAATGTGGGTGGAGTTCATTTTGCTTACAATGCATCTCAACTTTCAGATTGTCATGCATGTGGCATCTACTTATCTATTGGTCTCCTATTTATTTATCTGAGTTATATATGGCCTTCATTTGAAAAACACAAGGTGCTATACATAAAATACTTTTTTCTCACTGTGAGCACTACACCACTTTTATAGCATCAAAAATTATTGGATGGGACTTGGCTTAAAACAATTAAATATGAGGGGCACCTGGTTGGCTCAGTGGGTTGAGCATCTGACTTCCGCTCAGGTCATGATCTCACAGTTCATGGGTTTGAGCCCTGTGTTGGGCTCTACACTAACAGTGCAGAGCCTGCTTGGGATCCTCTCTCTCTCTTCCTTTCTCTCTCTGTTCCTCTCCCACTTGCACTCTCTCAAACTAAATTAATTAATTTAAAAAAATCAGGGATGAGATTCAGTAAATGCATAAGGGGCTAACAGTTAAGTAAAAGAGAATACAAATAAAGAAGAGTAACAGTATTCTTAGAGACATGTCTAGCCTAGATCTCTGCCTTTTGAAATAAAAGATAATTTATAGGCTCCTTACAACCTGCCTAATAAAGTCAAACTTTTAAGCAAGGTACTGAGTCACTGACATAAGCTTCCTTTCTAGTTTAATCTTCCACTGAACCCCATGTCTGTCAGACTCCCTAAACATGGCTTATGCTGTCCAAAAATCTTTCACTCTGCCAGATTATCAGACTTCAGAAATATCCATAAGTTTATCTTTATAGTATTTTGATACTTTCTCTACATTCAAATATACTTTCTTGGATTAAAAAATGAGATCAAGGGGTACCTGGGTGGCTCAGTCACTCACTTGGTTGAGCATCTGACTCTTAATTTTGGCTCAGATCAGGAACCCAGGGTCATGGGATTAAGCTCTTCATTGGGCTCCTTGGTGAGTACGGGGCCTGCTTAAGATTCTATCTCCCTCTCCTCCTCTCCCCAACGCGTGCATGCTCTCTCTCTCTCAAAACAAAAAAAAAGCTACACACAACAAACAAACAAACAAACAAAAAGCAAATGAGATTGAAATGGAGAGTAAGCAAGAGAAGTGAAATTTTAACACTAATAGCGCTTGGCGACTTTCTTACTGAATTAGACACATTCTGCCTTGTAGTAGAAGTTGACATTAAGCTTTATCTCATATCATAGGGTCTATTCATTATTTGTCTTTCTTTTTTCCAAAGATATTTAAGATAACTTACAAAATAAATGACTTTTATCTTATTTTGTGTTATTTGTTTACTAAATAGATGAGAGAACTTCAGGGGATGGATAGAGACAAAAGGACAAATTTCATCCCTCCTTTTCCATTGAAATTACCTAGAATATTAACATGAGAGAAGATCTATGACAATGATTGTCACAGATGGGGAAGGACACCATAAATATGACCCAAATAACCCTAAGAAATTCTTTTAGATCTAATACATGTGGGTCTAGTTAAAATGTGATTATCAAGGACATTTAAGACCTCTCCTTGCTAAAATTTATCTGGTTCATTAGACAAATAGAAAAGGCTGCCTTGAGAAAAAGAAAAATCTGTTGATCAGGAGGACTAAGGATTAGGGACACAGTGGGCCTGACTCTTCCAGTTGCATTCTTTGCTTCTCAAATAAGCTCTTATGAAACCAGCACTAAAGCAGACCTGTGTTCACACAGCAGCTATCTACATCATAAAACCAGCAAAGGGATACTTCTAGATTGTTGTGATGTATACAGGTAGGGCTTAGAAGTGAGAGTGGGCACTGAGGCAGAAGGAGACCACACTATTTTGGCAACAATTTTTGGCTGCTTCGTATCAGTAGCATGTCAAAGATTTTGTTC
This sequence comes from Cryptoprocta ferox, assembly GCA_028646485.1. Taxonomy (NCBI): domain Eukaryota; kingdom Metazoa; phylum Chordata; class Mammalia; order Carnivora; family Eupleridae; genus Cryptoprocta; species Cryptoprocta ferox. The sequence continues at coordinate 64,067,663 of CM053560.1, read as the reverse complement.
ACTGTCTATACCTTGGTTACCCAAAGAGAAAGCAGTGTTGTGAAGAGCAAAGACAGAAAGGATCCTGTGAAAAGCCACTTACTGGGCCTGTTTTGGAGGGCCAGACCAAATATAAATATGGGTAGAAATAAGGATATGCAGCAGACTCATCATCATCATCATTATCATCATCATCATCATCATCATCAGTGGGACAAAACAGAAGGGACACACTGAAGAGCCCTGTTGCTAATGCCCACTTTTGCACTGCTTGGTGGTTGTAGGTTGGCTTCCAAGGCAGTAGATTTAGTCATGACAATTCTCATCATGCAGATTCATGGCCAAGATCAAGTGAAAATATTTGCATTGACCATAAGGGTAATAAAGGAAGCTGCTCCTACTTTATCTATAGGCACACATTGAGACTGTGCATACTTCTATGCTAATAAAAGTGAGTAAACAAAAACAGTAAAGAATTTGGTGCCTATAAAAAAATCTGCAAAATAAGTGAAGGTAAATATAGCACTCAGGTTACAATAGGGAAATACTTTTTAAAAATACTTGGTACAGGAAGAAGAACATTTGGTATTAAAAACTCTGCTTTCTGTAAAAAACATCAAGAAAATATAGCACTATGAAATAAGATCAAGTTGAGAGGATAAGGAAATGGAGTTGAAGTGAACTGCATACTTGCTTCTCCTGCAGCCATCCCTTCTTTATTGCTACACTTTCCATTTGTCTCCATCATTCTTCACTCTCACTTCCACTCAGCCATTCACTTCTAGGGAAGCTCATTCTATCCATGAGTAGAGTAGAGTGGCTGAGGCTTCAGGCCTAGCTTTACCAAAGGAATCTTATATCCACATTATAGATATTGATTTGGGTGGGTTCCGGGCTGGCTTCATAGGGAGCAACCTATATGGTTACAAAGGATCCCTGTATTCAGAAGGGACCTGCACTTGGTTTAACGCTCTGTTGTTGCCATCTTGAAATTCTTTTTTTTTTTTTAATTTTTCATGTTTTATTTATTTTTAGGAGAGAGAGAGAGTGAGCGCACATGCGAGAGAGCGCTACCAGGGGAGGGGCAGAGAGAGAGGGAGACAGAATCTGAAGCAAGCTCCAGGCTTTGAGCTGTCAGCACAGAGCACCATGCAGGGCTCGAACTCATGAACTATTGAGATCATGACCTGAGCCAAAGTCAAACGCTTAATCGGTTGAGCCACCCAGGTGCCCCATGCATCTTGAAATTCTTAATTCTATATTTGAACTTGGGTTTTGCAAGTCAAGTCAATGAGACAATGAAGAATGTGTACGAACAGAGGAGGTACCTGCTCTAAGTGTGTCTGCCACCAGTCACGTATAGCATTTGTGTGTTTCATTAGCTAAGCACAGAATGCCAGTGGTTCCACGGTGTGTGGGAGTTCAGCAAGTAGCAAAGTTTGTACAAGGTGTTTTATATTTATGACTGAGGAGAGCACTGAGAGCCTCAGGAGGCCATGCTCTCCATTTAAACCAGACTTTGCTTCAAACAGAAAGAAAGCAGTAGAGTTCTAAATGATTAAGAACCTTTTCTCACTCATGTAACTTTTCCTATTAGCCAACCACTTACACTGAAAATGACGATATAGAATTAGAAAAAATAAAACAACCTTTTCCTTCCTTTCCTTTCCTTCCTTATGAATACACTGAAGGTAGAGTGTTGACAGAGTGTATGCAGGGCAAGGGAAAAAAAAGAGAGAGACAAACCAAGAAACAGATACTTAACTCGAGAGAACAAACTGATGGTCCCCAGAGGGGAGGTGGGTGTGTGGGTGAAACAGGGATGGGGATTAAGGAGGGCATTTGTGATGAGCACTGGAATGCTGTGATGTATGGAATTGCTGAATCACTGTATTGTACACCTGAAACTAACATAACACTGTATGTTAACTATACTGGAACTAAAATAAAACAGATTTTAAAAAAATTTAAAAGAACTAAAATAAAAACATGAATTGGTTTTGTGCAGGTTTTGACAGTAATGGTAAGAATAACACATATATGTAAGTGCAATAACATATTGTACAGCTTTGGTGATTCTGCACATGCCTTAAATGCTGTTCTATCTGCATGTAAGATTGGCATTGTACAATATACAGATAATTGGTAAAATTGTTTGCTAATAATTTAAAATTTTTGTTTTTATTTACTTAGAAATCACATTCATTCACAAATATAAAACACCATGACAAATCAAATCAGAGACCATTGGATAAATGACAAAGATTTCTATTTTACCACACTTAATAGCATTTTTTTTTTTACTGATTTTTAAACTCTTCATATGCATTTTGCACTGAGACCCACAAATTACACATCCAGCATTGGGTAGGGAAGCTTATAATCCAATTAGGGCCAACAAGATCATAGATGATGTTTGCTGAGAGCCACTGGAAAGAAAAAGAATGTTTCTTTGCCTTCTGAGTGTTTCTAGAAGAGACCCAACTTCTCTTTTCCTGCACATGTAGGTGCAGAAATACTGGGAAGTACTGAGACCTTAAGTAGGATTCATCTTTGGATGAAGGTGATGCTATTGGAGGACAGGAAAGAAATAAGGCTCTTGAGATTTTCAATAAACCAATAAATACCTGTTGAATGGAAGACTAAATGAAGCCAATGGATTTTAAAAAGTTTGGGTAGGGTTTTTTATTTTTTTATTTTTATTTTTTTTAAGTTTAATTATTTATTTTGAGGGAGGGAGTGAGAGAAAGAGTGAGTGCACTGCCCCAAGCAGGGAAGGGGCAGAGAGAGAGCAAGAGAGAATCCCAAGCAGGCTCTGAGCTGTTAGCACAGAAGAGGATGTAAGGCTTGAACCCACAAACCGTGAGTTCATGACCTGAGCTGAAATCAAGTCAGACACTTAACTAACTCACCTACCCAAGCACCCCTGAGCAGGGTTTTAAAAAATATAATTTGCTAACTGCTACTTATATAAGACTTAGATGAAAAGAGAGCTAGATATAAGTCAGAGATAATTTAAAAACAGAACTAGAAAAATATTAGAAAATATTGTGTAGAAGATAAAATGGTACAACAAAATCAGAAACTGCATTAAAATAATAAAAAGAAAAATCTACAAACTGGATAAAGCTAATCAGTAACGTAAACAAACTTGGAAGTACTACTGCAGATGCAGAAAATGGCACAAGTTTTAAACAAGGACAGAGAAGGTTGATATAGAGTGTATGTAACAATTATCCAACATATTTAAGATGCTTTTTCTTAAAAGGAGACCAGAACACACAGACTAACAGTACCTGAAAATATTCCAAGTCCAAGAAAGATCTAAATCATTTCAAAAGAATTAATCAAGTTATAAGCAGAATTAGTAAAAATAGATTAATATTTGAAATAACCTGGTGATATCAAGGATAAAGAAAGAATGTACTAGCATCAAAGCAGAGAAAAACAGGTTATCCAGCTACTTAGACTTCCCTCTCCACTAGTAAATGTCAGAAAACAGTAGAGCAATATAAAAATAGTTTTGAGGAAAAGAGTTATGGTTCAAGATTCCTAAACCCAGCCAAGTTGTGATTAGTATATGAAGTCAACACAAACATACACTACCATATATATGACTCAGAAAGCTTGCTATCCATAGACTTCCTAAAAATATTTTTCAAAAATGCAATTCGGCCAAACTAACAATGAATCAATATATCCAGTATCCCCAAGTCCTGTAAATTTTCAACTTTTAGATTATTCTTCCTATTAATGCTCAACAAAATATTTTTGGAGACTCTATCCAAAGAGCATGGAGTGAAGATAATGTTTTCCCAAATATTTCTTAGGATCCAAAGGATCTGTTTTTATTACATTATTCCCTTTGAACTGTGGCTCCTGCCATCTCTTTACCATATCTTCGTATCTTCATGGTATCCCAGAATTTGACAGTCTGATTTATTTCAAAATATAAACATAATTGTTTTAGTTCCCAAGCTTTTGCCAACACAAAATTATTACTCAAATATAGTGATTAATAAAATTTATTAAGGATTTGATGACTTCATAAAAGAATGATAGCACAAAAAAGAAACATGCAATCCATGTTGATATCTAAATTCCACTGTCCAGTCCCCACAGGATCTGTGTCACAGGCTCAACCCTATGTTTCTGAGAATCTGCTTATCACAGATATTGGCCTGAAGTCTGTTCTCACTCTGAAAGCTCTATGTCTCACCCCTCTCTCACTTTATATTTCAATCTAGGAAACCAAAATATCAGTTAACAGTGATTTCAGTACCTAAGGAAATCTACTCCTTACCATTTGTTTATTATTTATTCTTCCAATCATAAAACAGTTTTTTATTTTTATTGTTCATTTTGTGGTCCTTCAAAAATAGTATTTTACTTCCACTGCCTTCTTTTGGCCTAGCTAATGACTCTTCTTTTTTTCCCAAACAGTACAAATATCCTTACCAAGTAGGTATATTTGTATTTAGACCTTTAAAAAATGACACACACACACACACACACACACACACACACTGCAGGATCCTAGTTAGATTTTCTTTACTGAGCTCAAAGTTACCTATTGAATTCTTTGTTGTGGCTCACGTTCAAAAAACCTCTGCTTTTATAGTCTTCCAAGATAGGACATAAGTTTAAAAAATGAACCCAAACCTGTTTGGAATTCCACTCTCTTTTGGCAACATGATCCAAAAAAAAGATATTTCTTCCCTCCCTTCATAAACTCTTCTTTTTCATCCATTATAAAGCATTCAAGAAAATTTATAGTATTTCAACTCTTTTTGCCATTATAAATAATGCTGGGACACAAATTATTTCATTCTTGGCATTGATAATTATGCATTTGTTTGTAGTTGTAGAACAGTTGGGAAAAAGGGTGTATACTTTTCAGTAGAGAAAAACAAAAGAAGCATGATCCTTATTAGCAAATACAGAAACATCAAGAAACCATTGATAAAGACCACAAGATAAGATGACTAATACCAAACACATCAGCTATAACAAAAGACTTTCATATAGGGTAAAAATTAAAATCCAATTCTGGCCTATGCCCATTATACTAATATTTGGAAATAAAGAAAAAAAAAACCTGAAGAAAAACAAGTAGGAGAATGATGAACTACATTGTATCCACATTAGGAAATATGTAGCAGCTAGAAAGAATTCGTTACTTTAGGTATTCTATGCATTTAAACATGGAATGCTCTGCAAGACATAGTAAATTAAAAATCAAAATATTAGGGTGCCTGTGTGGGTCAGTCTGTTAAGCGTCAGACTTCAGCTCAGGTCATGATCTTTCAGTTTGTGAGTTCAAGCCCGGCACTGGGCTCTGTGCTGACAGCTCAGAGCTTGGAGTCTGCTTGAGATTCTATTTCTTTCTCTCTCTCTGTCCCTCCCCTGCTCACACTGTCTCTGTCTCTCTCTCAAAAATAAATAAACATTAAAAAAATCAAAATACAATATCTAAGGCATAATTTCATTTATTCAAAACAAAAGTGTGTATTCACATGTACAAACATATGTAGGTAAATATATAGAGAGTTCTGAGACTATATATCCCATTCAGATAGATGACAAATGTTTTGTCTAAAGAACTAAGTGGGATGCAAGGGGCCTTTCCCTGGATGTTCATTGTTGCTATTTTTTTACAGTGAGAATTTATCTACCTTTTATATTTAAACTTATAAATACATTTAAAAATTTTAAGTAGGAACAATGCCTATTATTGCTTCAATTTAGAAGACTCATTATTTTTAAATGCTATTTTTCTTCCAAATTAATTTATAAATTAATGCAATTCCAATCTGAATAGTAACAAGATTTTTGTTTTACGATTTAAATTGTTTCTTTTTTTCTTCACAGTTAAAAACATCTGTAAATTATTCTCATTGACCCTTCAGTCTTTAGAGAGGACTTGGTGATGAATTCTCTAACATGAGCCTCAAGCTTAATATTACCCTAATAGGAAATCTTCCTGTGATGCTCAAACAATAGTTTTCCGTGGGACAAATGGAAGAGGTGGCCTTTTCTCAAACTGTTGCAGGGTGATGTTGAAAAGACCACCAAACGTGGAACGGGAGCGAGGCAAGATTTTATTTACAGCCTGGCCAAACCTGGTCCCTGGTCTTAAAGAGCAGAGAATGGCCTTGAAGAAAGGTCGCAGTGAGATTATATAGACATTTACAGCATTCCAGGATAGCCAATTGCATTGTAATACACAGAGGCTAGTTTTGGGCTAGTTTCGGCGGGAACCTATCAAGTTAAAGTTCTTTGTTCTTGAAAATGACCAATCATAGTTAGGCAGTGACTCAGCGAAATTTTTTGTTTGGGGGCTTGGCCTTGGTCGGATCTTAGCAACCAGGAGCGTTTAGCAACAAGTTATCCATTATATTCCATACATGGGTTAACCCATTACATTCCATAAGCTGACCTATTACAAAACTATCTATTGTTCAAGATGGAACTTTGTCCTCAGGTGTGCTAGAAAACATGTTTATGGTACAAATTCTGTGCCTTTCATCAGTAGGTGGTTTGTTTTGTGTTTAATTCTGGCTGTATTGTTCGCAACAATGCAAGGGGTATATTTTCTCTTCCCACATCAATTTTTATCTCTATTTTCATTTAGAGGCAAAGGAATATATTTTATCCCCTTCAGTAATTTTCTCGATATAAAGCAATAAAGTATACTTCTCTCACTCAGTACTTCTAAGAAACACAGGCAACAGAGCTGAATGAAAAGAGATTTGGCGAAACAAGCGGTAACTCCTACCTTTCTATCAAATAAGTAGAATGACCATTTGATTGAAGAACTGGAGAGAACTTAGCATCTACCGAATCACCATATCCAGGGAATGTTAAGAAGCAGGTTAAAAAGCAGACATGGGTTCAGGTCGATGAAGGTGGATGTGGGAAGATTGTGAACCCACCTCCTCCCAGGAGCTCATCTACAGCTACATTTGGAACAACTTCCTCTAAAAATGAAACGAAACGAAACAAAACAAAACCCCAGCAAAAGCTAAAAACTAGCAGAATGACTCTTTTCGCTCAGAGACTAACGTGAAGAAAACCACGTGTGAAGCAATAGGAAAGGCTGAGAAACAACCTTACCATAACTTCCCCCACCCTGTCCTGTGGCCTTTAAGACCTGCACCTGAGATCAAAATGTCTGGCTTTGAAAACCAACAGGGCTGGTGCCCCAGAGACCAGAGTCTGTGTTAAACTGAGGGAAGGCTCTTAAAGGGCCCACACGCCCAAACTCAGAGGCCCCAGGGCTCAGCGCAAAGCAGATTTTTTGAAAAGCACTAGGACTTTATGTGAAATAGCCTCTTTTGCTAACTGTATTAAATAAAAAAAATTTTTATGTCTTTATTATTTTATTTTGAGAGACAGAGAGTTAGTGGGGGAGGGGCAGAGAGAGGGAGACGCAGAATATGAAGAAGGCTCCAGGCTCTGAGCTGTCAGCACAGAGCCCGATGACGCCGCCGGGCTGGAACCCACAGACTGTGAGATCATGACATGAGCCAAAGTTGGATGCCCAACCGACTGAGCCACCCAGGCGCCCCCCATTTGCTAACTTTAAAGCATCAGACTGAGGGATAGGAGATACTCTCTGGTGAAGGAGCCTGGTGGACACCGGCTTCCCACTCCCAACCTACCTTGCTAAAGCTAACAGGAACCATCTTTTTTCCCCTTTTCTCTTTTTCCTCAGGTGCTAATTTTGCACTCCCCGTCTGCATCCCTCAATCTAGAGAGCACTCTTCCCTCTCCACACTACAGCTTGCCAGTGTCTTCCAGAAAGGACCCTATATACTGGTGTCGAGCCCCAATTGTGACTGCTTCCCAGAGAATGCCTCCAGATTTCCTGGTTCTGGTGACCTTTGGGGCTTACTCTTGTGGTCCCACTGGACTGTGTGTATTTGCAGTTTTTATTTAAATAAATTTTTAATTCAAGTATAATTAACATATAGTGTTATATTAGTGTCAGGTGTACAATATAATGATACAACAATTCTATACATTTCTCAGTGCTCATCAAGATTAAGTGTACTCTTAATCTTATTTGCATTCCTTAAAAGCTGCTGCCTGAGAGTCTGGGTTCCAATCAGCCTTGGAATTCAGATACTGACTAAGATCCTCCCCTTTAAGACACTGACTGGTCTTGGCACATTCTCAATTGCTGGGAACTATTAAAGATAAAGTAGGCTGCTTTGACAATTACAAAGACTTGAGAGACAACCAAGAACTAGGGCAGGGTTGAACCATAGGTTCATCTTTTATACAAGGCCCCTCTAAGACTGGGAGAAATGGCTGTTTCATTTCAAGCACAGAGAGCCAAGCAAAATGAAGAAACAGAGGAGAATGTTTCAAACAAAAGAGTAAAACCTGAGTAAAAACACACTGACAAACTTAATGAAATAGAGAAGTGATTTACCTGACAAAGAGATTCTCTCATGCTCTTGCAGCCAAATGTTGGTTGGAACTTAGTCATCTGAAAGACTAAACGGGTCTAGAAGTCTACAATGGCCAATGCTTTGATGGTTGATGCTAGCTATTGGGTATGGGGTCAGAGCGACTGTTACAAGGAATATGACATGGCCTTCTCCAGTATGGCAGCCTCAGAGTAATTGGGATTCAGGAGTCCAAGCATGACTGTTCTAACAACCAAGGTGAAAGCTGCTTCACCTTTTCTGAACTAGCCTTCAAAGTCATGCAACATCACTCCTGGATATAATCTTATAGTTTATATCTTGTAGTTTGTAACCTTGTAATCTTTGTATCTAGATTCAGTGGAAGGAGGTTCTCCAGGGGAAAAGTGTCAAGGTTACAATGTAGGAGAATATGTGTCATAGGAGATACTATTAGACTTCTTTGGAAAATATTGTCTACAAAAGGCCATCATCTGGCTCTAAAATGTCACTTATTTCCCACATGTCATATGTGAATAAAGACAACTTTACTTCTTACTTTACTATCTGGATGTCTTTTATTTCTCTTCCTAGGTTAATTGCCCTAGCTAGAGTCAATAGTACAATGTTGCATAGCAGTGATGAGAGCAATATCCTGGTCTTGTTCCTAATCTAAGGGGGAAATCTAGTCATTCTTTAACCATCAAGTATGAAGTTTGTTAGACATATATTATCAGGTGGAAAACGTTTCTTCCTATTTCTAGTTTGCTGAGAGTTTTTGTTGTTGTAGCTTTTAATCAGAAACGGATGAGAGATTTTTGTCAAACACGTTTTTCTGCTTCTTTTAAAATTATCATATAATTTTCCTTTCTAATGTTACTGTAGTAAATTACATTAATTGATTTTCAAATCAATTATACCAACCTGGTTTTCCTGAGATAAATCCCACTAGGTCATGTATAATTCTTTATGTATATTTTTTTATTCCATTTGCTAAGATTTTATAAAGAGTTGGTTATGTCCATATTCATGAAGGACATTAGAATGTAGTCTCTCCTTTCTTGTAATATATTTTTCTGTTTTTGGAGTAAGCCTAATGCTACCTGCAGAATGAATTGGAAAGTATTTATTCCTTCTCAATTTTCTGGAAGAACTTGTGTAGAATTGGTTTTATTTCTTCCTTGGTAGAATTAAAAAGTAAAGCCATTTGGGCTTGGTTATTTACTTGTTTATTTATTTATTTATTGTTTATTATTTATTAATTGGAAGGGTTTTGTCCATAGATATAAGTCTTTTGGGGAAATCTCTTGAAAGAATTTTAGTAGTGTATCTTCAAAGCAATTTATCCATTTCATACAACTTTTAAAATTTATTGGCATAAAGTTGTTGATATTACTATCCTTTTAATATCTGTAGTGATATTTGTCATTTTTCTCATTCCTGATCATTGCTAATTTCCATTTTTTTGTTATTGGCTCATTTTTTTTCAGTGACTTTTTAGAGCCAGATGATGGCCTTTTGTAGACCATATTTTCCAAAGAAGTCTAATAGTATCTCCTATGACACATATTCTCCTACATTGTAACCTTGACACTTTTCCCCTGGAGAGGTGAAATCTATACCTCCTTCCACTGAATCTAGATACAGCGATTACAGGATTACAGACTACAAAATATAAACTACAAGATTACAGTCCAGAGGGATGTTGCATGACTTCCAAGGCTAGGTCAGAAAAGGTGATGGAGCCTTCACCTTGGTTGTTAGAACAATTGTGTTTGGACCCCTCAATCCCAGAAAAAAGGCTTAGGATTTTACTGATCATCTCAAAAAGCAGCTTTTGATTTCATGAGTTTTTCTTTATGTGTCTATTTTCTGTTTCATTTACTTCAACCCTTAGTTTTGTTATTTTCTTTCACTTGCTTATTTGGAGTTTAATTTGGTCTTCTTTTTCTAGTTTCAAAAGGTGGGATTGAGGTCACTTTTTAGCCCACCATTCTTTCCTTCTGAGAAATATTTTACCTGCATCCCACCAATTTTAACAGGCTGTTTTCATTTTCATTTAATTCCAAACATTTTATAATTGTCCTTGACCAAGCAATTCTTTAGAAGTGTTTTGTTTGCAAATATTTGAGTATTTTACAGATATCTTTTTTGCATTGATTTCTAATTTCATAACAATGTGGTCACAGAACATATACATTGTATGATCAGACTCCTCTTAAATGTAATGAAACTTATTTTATGGCACAGCATATGAACTTAATAAATGTTGCACCTGTGCCTAAAAAAATTCTTCTGTTGTGGGTGTATTGTTCTGTATGTGCCAGTTAGTTCTGGTTGGTTGATAGCATTTTTCTGGTTGGTTGATCAAGTCTTCTTTACACTTGTTGATTCCTTTCTACTTATATCAATTATTGAGAGAGACTCGTTAAGTTTATGACTATAATTGTGGATTTGTCTATTTCTGTTTCCAAGTCCATTAGTTTTGGCTTCATGCATTTTGAACCTCAGCTATTAGATATATACACTAAGGATTGTTATACTGTCTAAATGAATCAATCACTTTATCATTATTACTCTCTTTATTCTTGTTCATATCCATGTTCTGACATCTACCTTGGCTGATGTTAATACAGCCACTTCAGGTTTCCTTTGTTTAGTGGTATCATAGCACTTATATTTCCACCCTTTTATTTTTGGTCAATGTGTGACTAAAGTGAATTGTAGATTCCCAGTAAGCCCATAAATGATTTTTTAGGGGAGTGCGTGGACAGGCAAATGATATGTGTGGAGTGCCTCTCAACTTTTTAAAATCATGGCAAATTAAAGGGAAATGGTTGTTTTATTGATTACTTTTTCCTCTGGAGCAGTAGGGGATTGAAAACTAGACATACTGTAACCAAGAGGAGGAACACTGGTTAAAAACTCTTTAAGAAATAAATGGTGTGATTTCCATCCTAAACTCTGAAAAGTCTGTGGATCCCATTTCCTGAATCAAAGAAATCTAGAGGCAAGTTTGTTGAGGAGAGGTAATAGAAACTGTGGTCTTTTGTTTTGACCCCTGCAAGTGTCAGGAGTAGTTGCTGTTGCTGCTGTTGTTTTCTATTTAGGACTAGATAATAAATATTTTAGACTTTGCAGACCATGCAATTACTCAGCTCTGTCGCTGTAATGCAAAAGCATCCATAAATAACACCTAAAAGAATGAGCAATAAAGTTCCAATAAAACTTTATTTATGGGCACTGTAATTCAAATTTTAATATAATTTTCACATGTCAGAAAGTACTAATCTCATTTTCATTTCTGCAACTTTTTAAAATATAGAACTGATTCATAGCTCAAAAGGGCAGTTGGTCAAATTTGCCTGGTAGGCCATGTTTGCCAGCTCCTACACTGGAATGGCAAGTCAATAGCTTCATATCATGATAAGGAATGACCATATCCAGAGGACTACATGTAGAGTCAGAATCAAAGAGATAGGAAGATTATGAAAACATGACTGTGAAGAGAGAGATGACTTGGAAAGGAAGGGAGCCAAAGGGAAAGAATTCTTTGCAAATATATAGTTTTCCCTATAAAAGAGTGACTCAGTATCATAGGGATCTCCATGGCACTATACTTTTCTTGATTCCCAGAAGTCTCCGTCTCTATCTCATGTACTTGAGGGATCTGCTAGACCACTGTTTGTGATTTGCAGACCAAATATTGTAGTTGACTTCACATTTCCTTTCTTTCAGCAACCTCTTAGGTACAAAAATCAACTAGAGATAGCTCTAAATGACTCTAGCTCTCAAAAGATGGCAAATATCATTCTTCCTTTTTCCAAAGGACCTAGACATTTAACATCATATTTTAAAAAACTTTGGGGTGCCTGGTTGGCTCAGTCGGTTGGGTGTCCAACCCTTGATTTCTGTTCAGGTCAGGTCATGATCTCACAGTCATGAGATCAAGCCCCAAGTTGGACCTGGTTGGGATTCTCTCTCTGTCTCTGTCTCTCTCTCAGAAACTTTTAAGTCAGAGACTAAAGCAGAATTCTCTTTTAAATATCAAACATTTCTCTCTATCTAACCCCTCAATTCCCGTACACTTTTCTTTCCCCTACTATTATTTGGCCTTAGGGGAAAAAAGAAGAAAAAACAATTTGAAGAAAACAGATTTGGAGTGTTCTGTCGAGCAGTTGTCAGAGAGTAGAAATAAAGAGACCCAAATTACCAGATCCTTCTCTATCTTTGCCCCCCACACATGCCCCCAATTTTGTCTCATAATAAAATTTGTACATTGAAATAAAGATGGATCACTTTGGTCTTTAGGTTTGATGGGACAATATATCCTGATTTTTCAAATTAGCAACTAAACTCATGGCCCTAGAGATTTTTAAAAATTATTAAATCAATTTTTTAGAAATACTGTAAAATTATTTAAATTTCTGTGTATGCAATGTGGTATTTCTGGTTCTTTTTCACACTTAAAACTCTCATTGAGAATAAAACAGTTTTCTGCATTAAACTGTAACATGATTTGGCATTTATACATCCTGTAGGAGAGAGTGAAACACTACCTGCTTTAAATTGTGATTTCTAGGAGGGTTTCTAGATATAGTAAAGCCTCAGATACCAGAAAAAATAAAATAAAGATTTTGAAATTGCCTTGCCAAGGCTAAGATTCATATGTCTATTTTTATTCAACACCAAATAAAGGTACCATTTCTAATCCAAGAACTTCACTCTGCTGTCTTCTAGCACACTGACATTTTCCACAGGCGTTTCTTGTTTTACTTAATGTATTTTTTCTAGTTTTTCTTAATATGATATCTGAGAATTTTTGTTACTAAGTATTGATTCAAAAATTTAAAATTATGGTTAAATTGGGGCTATTCTGCACATTGTCAAAGGTGATTTACCATTTTCAAAGCTTTATTTTTCTTGACTTTGACTAAAATAATATCTAAATAAAATTTCAAGAACAATTCAGTGAATTTTAAGCCATACAATGAAGCAATGCTCTGAATGCAATATTAAACAGAACTTCGCAACAACACTGCAAGACATTTCCATTGCCTTCCATATGTAGCTGGAAAGAGAATAGTTTTGATCAAAAGATTTAATTTTTCTATAGCTAAAACATAGTGAAGGATAGTATGATTTCTCTAAGTCCTAAGTTTATTTAATTACTTCGAAGCATTTTGTATATTATAATTCAATCCGAATTAAAGTAATCCATCCCATTGTGTTTTCAACCAGATGAGGTCAAATTCTGTCTTTCATAACTATTTTCTATTCACAGGTTATTGGTTTCTTAAAATTTTTTTAATGTTTATTTATTTTTGAGACACAGAGCAGAGGAAGGGCAGAGATAGAGAGGAAGACAGAATCTGAAACAGGCTCCAGGCTCCAAGCTGTCAGTCCAGAGTCCGATGTGAGGCTCGAACCCATGTACTGCTAGGTCATGACCTGGGCTGAAGTCAGATGCTTAACCGACAGAACCACCCAGGAGCCCCTCATAGGTTATTACTTTCTAAGGTTACTTACTTGGTTTCAAAACAGAAAACATGGTTACATGTACATGATTACGATGAAAAGAAGATTTTTAAATATTTGATTTCACAAATTCATGAGAAGGCAAAATTTTCATTTTGTTTCGGTTTTCCATTTGCTTCACTTAAACTTTCTCAAATTAGGCCCAAAATACTTTCTGGTATTATAATAAATGTCATTTCTAATATTTCAATAATATCTGTGGCATAGTCTTTACTTTGCCCTACATCTTTTTTCATGAAACATAAGCAAGAAGAATTCTCACTGTATGTGTAACATATACTTTACCCAGTGAAACACTCAATTGAAGGATGGTGCTAAAGCCAATAGTTCTGAAAGTTTAAGAGAAAATGATTAGAAACTGATATGAGCAAAACTAACAATATCAGGGTAATAAATTAGGATGAAATAACCAGATTTATCCATGCTTATTCTGCAGAACATAATCTGCTAACCTTTACAAAAACGCCCAAGCTCTATTCTTGGATTAAGTGACATGTCTGCATTTTACCACTTGTTTAGAATGGCCTGTTGGTTATATCATTTTCCCAGTATGATTAGACTAAAAACCCAAAATCCAGGCTCAATAACAGCTCTGTTATTCCTATATATCCCATAATCCTAAAAGGAAACATAGAGGTAAAGGTTACAAAAGTGTTTTCTCTGCCACACCATGAAATCTGTCCTACTTGCAAGTGAAAAGGCTCCTGTAGGACCCTTTCTTGCCATCAAGAATCCAAATTAGCAACAGCTTGCAGTGATAATCAGTTCATTTCAGTGTACTCAAAATGGGCTCATTATTATTAATTTTTGCCAACTCCCAAGCAATTCATGAACCATTTTTAGATTTTCAAAAAGCAGTTCATGAATCAGACAAAAAAAAAATGTAAAAGGAACCCATCCCACAATGAGATGATGACTCAGAGTCCTTTGCTGTAGCTGTGTCAACCGCCGAGCATCTGAAATCTGATGAGGATGGGGCTGATGGAGAAAAGGCCATGATGAGCATGAAACAATGTGTTGAATTTACATGTTAAAACTTCTTGTTGGTTTTGGCAATTTTTGCTGAGGATTATTGAGAAATCCATAACATCTGGATGTGGGGGAGAAGCTCCACTAAAATGATGAAGTTTATATTGGTCGACAAGACTATAAATGGAAAAGAAAGTAGTTTCTTAACACAGCTGTTTCCAATTTTGTTAACATTTTAGGCCAAATTCATTTGAAAAAAAAAAGAAATAACATAAAACTCTAATGTTCAAGATATACTTTACAAGTCTGATTTAATGTACACATGCTGAAGACATTCTTGACTCAAACTAATACACCCAGAGAATGGACAAATGAACCAGTGGTCTAAGTCTGGGCCCTAAACCCGTCTTTGAAATGGACACTAGCAAGCCATTTTTGCCAAGAAATTTGGATTTCAAAGTGAAATAATCCCTTTAGGTTAATTTGTTTTTAAGTGAAATAAAACTATCAGATTCCTGGCACTGCCTTATGTTTCAATACATATCATATCTCTCATGTCTTAAAATAATTGAAATGACAGATCATTAACTGAATCTCAAATGAACTAGATAGTCTCCATTCTTCTCACTGACTGGGTGACTTCTTATTCATCACTTACTCTTTCTGTACTTTATTTTCTCCCTCTGTAAGATGAAAATTATGTAAGAAGACAAATAAAATATATGCAAACATATTTTCTTGTGTTCTTGAAAGGAACTGCATAAAGCAAATACATACATACATATATAAATATACATATATATGTACACACACACACACAAAGGTACACATTCCTACACATGCAGATATATTTATTTATTTATTTAAATCAATGTCTCCTTGGCTTCCAAATTCTCATTTTCCTATTATTAGTTCTTTGACATCTTTTTTCTCATATTTTTGCAGAAAAACTATGGCAACCTTTAAAAAATCTTCTATTCCTTTTTCTCTTTGTCTTGTATTTCCTTCTTTTCCTTTCCTTTCACATTTCCTCCATTGTGGACTTCAAACACCTATCTGTTTTCTTACAAAAGAACAAAGCAAAATAGAAAGCTCAAAGATAAATAGGCTTTCCTATGATTTTCATGTATGAACCTCTGAAGTCATTATGCAGTTGAATAAAATGGGAGCAGCATCTTTGTAAAATGTTCTATTAGCTTGTTGATGCTTTTTGGCTAGAGATGACTCTTAAATATTGATGACAATTATAATCTACTTCCTATGCTTTTTTTTCTTTCATAATTCAAGATTTGGTAGAGGCATGAGCATACCAATATCAGATAGATTTGTTAATTCTCCTTGACATAAGTAAAGTCTGGGATAGCAAGATGTTTTAAAGATCATCAACAATATGATCAATACAGATTGCCAAAATCAATTCTGGAGTCTGACTCTGCCTGCTGTGAGCAGTTGTCACAATGTTCTTTGAGAAAATTGGCAAGAAATGATAAGGATTCTGTCAACAGACACCCATCAATAGAAAATAATCCCCCTCAAGAAATATTGCACTCTTTTTGCCTTTTCCTTGCAAACAGGTTATAAATAAGGAAAGTCTGGTTGAAACTTGTAATTAATCAAGTTGATATAAAAGATCTTATGTAAGATCTTTGTTATAAATAGATTAAAACATTAACTGGGAAAATATCTTTCTCAACTTATAGAGTATTTAAGGACTCAGAAGCAATACCTAGTGAATGAAATGTATCTGATATCTCTATAAGTAATTTCTGATTCAGTAAGATCCTCTCCATAGGTACAAAGTTTGACACTTTGGATAGTTTGTTGATTGACTTTGGTGAAGATTATTTTGTTTTTTCCTTAAATTTCACAGGTTTACCACAATAAAAGCAGCAGGATATTTGGCTAACTATAGCACCTCTGGTTTCACAGTTTTCCTAAATTTTTTCAGTTGGGACCTAAGGATTTTGGGATTTTATGAGTGTCTTTATGATGTCTGTGAGTTTCTTAAATTGAATAAAAATTTTTGGCGTATGTGTACATATTTATATTGTTTATAGAGAGAAATCCTAACAAGTGGCTGACATACCAAGGCATCTATGAAGTTTTGTGAAGGAAAGAAGGAAGAAAAGAAGGACAGAAAAAAGTTATCTAGAGCAAAATGATTTTTTTAAATTTGAATAACTTAACCCTACCTAGGCATTTATTTAAAACAAAAAACGCTTATGGAGTGCCTATTTTGTGCCATCATTGAAATGTAACAATAACAAAAAGATCCACACTTAAAGAGCTTATATTCAAGTGACAGGAGAAAGACAATAATAAAGTATGCTAAATTTTATCTGATGCAAGTCTAACGTAATACCCTCCAATAACAACTATGATATTAGGAAATGGTATAAAATTGTTAGACACAAAGAAGTTTCCTTTTTAGCAAATATTAATATCCTCTAACAATTCCACAACAATATAAACAATGCCTTATTTTAAAGAGTTGTCCCTTCTCCCGGGCACTACTGACATTTGAGCCAGATAATTCTGTTATGAGGAGCTGTCCTATGTATTTGTTTAGCAGCAATCCTTGCCTGTACCCACTAGATGCCAGTAGCGTCCCCCTCCCCAGTTGTTAAAACTAAAAATTTCTCTAGAAATTGCCAAATGTACCCTCAGGGGCAAAAATCACTCCTGTTGAGAACCATTACTCTGAAGGATGCATCTACCAATAGTTCAAGCCAATGGCAAGGTATGTAGTGATAAATGCAATGTTTTCATTGTCATGGAGAACTTCACATGTCTCAGAGAGAACTCAAGTCTTGAGAGAACCTATTCTGGAATCCATCAGTCTAGAAAACATCTACTAAAAACCAATACCTTGCCCTTGAAGAAAATTTTTCTCTCTCTTTCCCATTTTCTTTTACTTCTTATTTGCTTACTTATATTTAGCATGTTTTTCTTCCACACCTAAGTTCACAGAGGTCCAATGTCATAGGCATTCTTACTTAAAAAAATTGGCTTTGTAACAAAAAAATCTGGCTTTTAAAATGTAACAAATATTGGAGATACCTAACTAAAGGAAGGATAGTACGTAAAAATGAAAGAAAATAGCTAATGGAGTAAAACTTAAAGAAAGATAGATATAGATTTGTCAATATTTTCTTTGATTAAAGATCAAAATTTCTAGTTTTTTTCAGAAATTCAGAGCACAGCAGTAATAATCTCTTTTGAGTGTCACTGTCATCCCTGTAATGGAAATACCTCACCTTCATTTCCAGAAAAAAAGAAAACAGTTTGAAAATGAATGAAAACAGTATGAAAAAAAGAAATGCCGTATGAAAATGAATAGAGGAAAATAAAGAGAGCCAATTTATGTAAAAATAAACTATTGGGATTTTATCAAAATACAAAGCTTCTGCCTCCCTCTCTGCCCCTCCCCCATTCTCTCTCTCTCTCTCAAAAGTAAAACATTTTTAAAAAAGGAGAACTTTGAATGACAATTAGAAATATCTAGAGAGTTCAACACACTAAGGGGAGGACAGACCCAGTTATCAGGCAGTTATCAGAAATTAAAGAATATAATTCAGAAAAATGTTGATTACAACTTAGAGAAAACAAACGTGAACTTGTATAAAAAAGACACGTGCCACACCTGGGTTGAGGCACATACTAATCCTAACCAAGGGACATAAATAAATTCATTAAATCTTTCTCCTTTCCTCTCTTTACCCTGAACTCTTCACTCTACTTATTTCTGATGATTTCTCTCTCTCTCCCCACCCCTCTGTCTCTTTTTCTATGTGTATGTCTGATGTGTCTCTTTCTCTCTCAAAATGGGTAAGAGGCTTCAGACAACCTTAAGCTCATAATGTCCCAGCAACCATAAATGAATTTCACAGAAAAACTCTGATTCACTCTGGTTGGTTCACCTGCCCATTCTTGGATTAATTTCTGTTTTTGTGTTATTTTTCAGGTTATGTCAGGTGCCCTCCTCTTTGATTGGTAGCTTAACCGAATCCAAATCAACAGAGGAACAAATTTCTACAAAGAGAGGGAAATATTATTACCACATTAGTGAGGGAAAGGACGATGCTGGAATAAAAACAACCGAATTTTTTTTTTAAGGAATAAGGAAGTAGGGAAAAAAGAAAACACTAATGCCTTAAATGAGCTCAAAGCCATTGTAGGATGTATAAGATATTAAAAGCCTGATGTGTATACAGGCTGGGAGAAAGAAGCATTTCAGAGGAAGGAATGTGATTTTTTAATGGAAGAAAAGAGAAACATTTGCTCAAAGTTTCTAAATGGCTGGGGAGGAGGAGAGACTAATTTGGAAAATAAAACAAAGAACTTGTTCACCTAAATATATATTTATGAATTGTCGTAGATCATTGATCATTATATATGTGTATATATGAATGCTCTAGAAACACCTGAAGTAGAAAGGAAACTAAGCTGAATATTTCTTTATTTATTCTTAAAAGAAAACAAGATCTTTTGCTGAGATTTAGGTTTTAGCCAAGCAGATTGGATCCTTAAGGTAAGAGGAAGAGGTTTGACTTTTGATTTCATTTACACACTGTGTTATGTTTTCAGTTTCTATGATGACCATATACTACATTTACAAAAAATAAATAATGAGAGAGCCAGGTTAGAAAGTGAATTTCATTTCTAGGGGCACCTGGGTGGCTCAGTTGGTTAAGTGACTGACTCTGACTCGGGTCATGATCTCACAGTTCATGAGTTTGAGCCCCGCGTCAGGCTCTGTACTGCCAGCTCAGAGCCTTAAGCCTGGTTGAGATTCTGTGTCACCCTCTCTCTCTGCCCCTACTCTGCTCACACTCTGTCTCTCTCACTCTCGCTCGTTAAAAAATTTTTTAAAAAAGAAAGTGAAACATTTCCGAGTAGTGATAAGAAGTAACGGATGGCTGCAATAATCACAGCATAATGGTACCTAAGTTACATGGTGACTCAAGGAATTTTACTCCAAGCATTACCTTCATGACTCAGGGGGAGTTCAAGAAATACGTGCCACTGGGGATGAGTGCTGCTATCAGAGGGAAACCCCAGGGTTCAGTTGGGAAAAGGAGGCTGAAAGGGCAAGTGAGAAAAGTTAAGGATAGAAACATCACATTAAATCAAGGGTGCAAATTTGTAGCCCATACGGTCTATGTTCATTTTGATGCTTTTAACCTGGGCTTGCATTTTCTCATTAATCAAAATTTCTACAACTTTCTCTATGTTTCCCCTCAGTTCTGCTACTACCTGGTATCTGAATGCACCAAAGAGTTATTTTTCCAGTTTTCCAGGGCTGGTATTTTTACTATAGGCATCTTTGTGGCAAGCTTGCTTGCTGCAAAACTTATTGGCTGTAAAGCAATTTTGCCATAAAAGTTAAACTCACGAAAAATCAAAGATAGACATTCATTAAAAAACATAGAGTGAAACATAAAAAAATGAATAAAAAAATTATAAACACTTTATTATGAAATACAAAATATTTGAATACATTTTAAATGTGTGTAGATTAATGGCAATACTGTGCAAATAAATGATATTATTTTGTGGATTTTACCTAGACACTTGTTTTCAAATGCTTTCATTCATAGTATTATACTTTTTTGTTTTGTATTGTTTGTGTTTTTGTGTTTGGAGGTTTTTTGTTTTTGTTTTTGTTTTTCTGCCTGTTGATTCTTTTTCTTGTTCAGCACCACACTGTTTCTTTTTTTGGTAGGACATCTTCTTTCCTTAAGAGAAGTATCAGTTTCCAAATACTAGGATGCATATTTGTAACTGAGCTTTGCGTTGTGTCCTGAAAGCTTTCTAAAACTGTTGCTTGTTCTTCGCATATTGTCTCATTTCCGTTCATAGACATTCCAAAGTTCTGTGAGAAAAGCGAGTTCAAAACTCTGCACCACTGTATAGATCATTATAAGGGCTAAGATTCATATAATATAAAAATGAGAGTACTATACCAATGGAGAAATGAAACCAAACTGTCAGCCAGTTGAAACCAACAAACTGTCAAATCATATTGTCAATCAGTTATTTTTTAATCTTTTCAACAAAATTGCCTTGTGGCCAATTAGTTATACAGGAAAAATGCTGTGGCGTAGATACTAACTCAGAACTACCTAGAACTGCAGATTTCATTTTCATTATCTCATTCATGCTCGCAACAATTCTGTGCTAAAACAGATTTTCCTATTTGCAGATAAGCATTACTGGACCGGGGGGTGGACCCAGTAAACAAAATCTGTGTCCAAGATCCTTTAATGTTGTCTCCTATTTCTGGGCTTTCCATTTAGAACCCATGCTGTGTGGAAAGTGAGGGAGCATAAAATCTGAGCTAAAAATTTAGCTTTAATACCACGTATTTCTCTCCTAGCTCTAGAATATAAGTTATGATCTCAAAGAACTCTGGACTTAAGATTGAGATATTCTGAATCCTTAAGTTCTATCCCTAGGATTCTATGTTAAAAATTGTGGAAAATAAAACAAGGCTTATGAGTAAAGATAATTAAAACAACATCATTTAAAATAGAACAGAATTTGAAGAAATTAAAATTTTCAGCCATAAGAGAATGGATAAGTAAACGGTGATAAGAAGACATCATGGAGCCATTAGCATTGTTTATGGATACATAAAAAAATTAAGTAATATAGTAATTGAATAAAGTAAGATAGGTTACATATGCAGTACAATGTATACTAGACAGTATGTAAATGATGCACTTTTTAAAAATGCAATTAATAGGCTCCTGGGTGGTGAAGTCAGTTAAGCATCGACTCTTGGTTTCAGCTTAGGTCATGATCTCAGGAATGGTGAGATCCCGTGCACAGAGCCTGCCTGGGGTTCTCTCTCTCCCTCTCTTTCTGCCGCTTCCCTGCTCATGCACACATACACTCTCTCAAAATAAATAAACTTAAAAAGATAAAATAAATTAATGTTTTCTGAAATTAAAATGATGACACACTTTTGCTCAGGTTATGGCACAACTAGTTCTGCTTACTCTTTCAAATTTTCTGTATTTTCAAGATTTTTAAAATAAAAATAATAAAATACAAGTAATACTCATTGAAGAAAAATAATTCTCAGAGTTTAGGAGACTACCAACTGCCAGAAAAAGTACCTAGGGGTTAATATAAGCTTTTAAAAACGAGCTAGCTGAGGGAGGGAGACCAAAAGCTATGTAGAAAAAAAAATATGTTTAAATCTCTTAAAATGGAATTAATAGACACTGAGAAGAATAACGGGGTCAGCGAAAAGAGGGATAAAAATGAGTGTGTTTTTCAGAGGAAACAAGTATGTTTTTTCTTCTTTCAAAATCAACATTCTTTTTGTTTAGTTTATTTATTTTGAGAGAAGGTGTGTGAGAGTGAGCATGAATGGGGGAGGGGCAGAAAGGGAGAGAGAGATTCTTAAGCAATCTCCTTGCTGGCAGCACAGAGCCCAACAGGGGGCTTGAACTCATGAACCTTGACATCATGACATGAGCCAAAACCAAGAGTCAGATGCTTAACCAACTGAGCCACCCAAATGGCCCCCAAATTTAATATTCTACTTATTATCTAGAGAATTAATGACCCAAAAAGAGGCATCAAATGATTTGATTTTCTTTATCTCCTTCACTCAGTCTGGCTATTGCTATTGACCTCACTGCTAGAAAGAAGCACACTGCAAGGAAGATATTACAATTATATGAGTTAAGATGAAATAAATTAAGATTTATAAAGTTCTTAGAAAATAGTCTGGCACAGAATATGCACTATTTAAGTATTTATTATATAAATGCTTTTCAGTAGCCTGGGATATTGCATTAAAAAATATTTAAAAAACAACTTTCAATCCCCAAGTACCAGAAAGTAACTTAGAAATATTATACGCTTTTTCTAGTGCTTCAGAATAACCAATAAGAACAAACAAGCAAACAAATAAGTTCAAAGCAAATTACTTTATTTTGCTTCATTAAACTCAAAAGAATGAAAATGGGCATAATTCAATTTGGATTAAACAAAATGAGAAGGCACACTATCTTTAAAGCTACTGTAAATTACCAGCTTAATAAATTGCAAGGAATGTGTGTAGCTATTTATTCTTCTGCTCAGGAAAAAAAAAAAACCATAGTTACCATGGCAACTACCAAATCTCATAGTGTGTGTGCTACCTCTATGATATGATCACTTTTTGTAATATAGATATGAGTAATACATCATCTGGTATCTGGTATTAAATGATTTGAAATGCTTTAAAACACACACATTGCTGATGTACATACTCACTATTTTTGACTCTCTTAGCTCTCTGACATTAAATATACTTTAAATTTTAACATTTTTGTGTTTCAGATATATTCTAAATGTATAACCACAAATATCAAATCTCTGAGAATTGTACAGTTAGAGTCAACACCTCAAATTTTTCAATGATTTGTAATTGGCTTTCCATGAATTCTATAGAAATGAATAAAAGAAAGATTTTTCCTAAATAATTTTAAGTGGGATTACATCTTATAAAAAATTAAAACTTTTATAAGAAAATAAAATACTTTTTGTATTTTCTTAAAAAGAAAAGTAACAATTTGAATTAAAAATCAACCAAGATATTGCTGCTGTTACATTTAACACATGGTCAGAGTATGAGACACCTAAAATAGAATATAGAAGTGCAACATTTGTTCACAGCTCTTATTCACCCTAAGGTGAACTTGTGCCTTAAAAAGTGTTGGGACGTAAAGTCATGTCTCACTGATTAAATTGAAACTTCAATAGTACATTGACTCATATTTTTGTCATCTGTCCTTGGATTTCTGTGGAAAAATTCAAGGGGAGTTTATTCTCTCTGAAAATTTTGCCAGATAAATAAGAGGGCTTGGACTCCTGGCCGTTGCTGATGGAATCTGTTTCATAAAAATTTTACCTAACTGAAACATGGCTAACTTTTTGCTTTCTTCCACCCAAAATCAAGCAGGGTAGGGATGAGTGAAATGAAGTGGAAATCTCACAGATTACAAACGTATTTTATTTTATTTTGTTTTAAAATTTTTAATGTTTATTTATTTATTTTGTGGGGGAAGGGGTGGGGAGAGAGGGTGAGAGAGAAACTGAAGCAGGCTCTATGCTGTCAGGGCAGAGCCAGAGCTCAGTCTCAGTCTCACAACCCTGGGATCATGACCTGAGCTGAAATCAAGAGTTTGACACTTCACTGGGCTTTATTACATTTAGTGTTTAACAGAACTAAATTAAAATTAAATTATTGTTACACCTAAATTAATGTCACACCTTAAGATAATTGTGTATGGTCTTCACTGTGGCGAAACAAGGTAAGTAATCAATATTATGAAAAAGGTATTTGGATGCTATGCTAAATTTTCTACTTTTCTTCCATGCCAATTTATTGTGTGCCTATTTAGCTTACTTTGCCACTGGAAAAAATGTCACTTTTAATCTCTTACTAACAACGTGGGCATGTGTTTGTGTGTGTGCGCGCACATGTGTATGTGTGTAGAGAGAGAAATTTAACTGCTACCTTCAAAATCTTATTCTTTTTTCTTTTTAAAAATTTTTAATGTTTATTTATTTTTGAGAAGCAGAGAGAGACAGAGCATAAGCAAGGGAGGGGCAGAGAGAGAAGGAGACACAAAATCAGAAGCAGGCTCCAGGCTCTGAGCTGTCAGCACAGAGCCCGACTCAGGGCTCGAACCCATGGACCATGAGATCATGACCTGAGTTGAAGTCGGACGCTCAACCAACTGAGCCACCCAGGCACCCCCAAAATCTTATTCTTATGAAGCTCTCATTGTTTTATAGTTTGACAGATACACAATTTGAGGAGAAAAGAAAACAGGCATCGAAGATATAGAAAGCCCTGTACCAACGTTGCTTGAGTCTACTATTCTGTAAGCTTTTTCTCTTCTAGAATTCCATAAACCTATTTTTCTTGCATTTATTTAACAATTTAGAGTTTGCATAGTGCTTTCATAGACATGATCCCTTGTCCTTCTTATGACACCTCTGTGAGGAGAAAGGGTTCACAGCACTTAGTTTTTATTTCTGTTTACCAAGACTTAAAGAGTTACATACAGTAAGGGGAGAGAGAGGAGATTAGAGTCAGAGGTGGTGAGTAATGATGCGGAAAAGTAATAAAATTAAAAAGCAGAAAAGTGAACAAAACAAGATGGAAAAATATTCACCAGCCCTTAGCAAACGCTCAGAGAAAAACCATTAACAGACACAAGACATGACAGCAGGATAAGCAAGGGAGCAACTGGGTTTCTGAGAATAGAAGAACCACACAGTAGCCATCAGGGCCTTGATCTTGGGGTTCTAATTTCAAGCCCCACATTGAGTGTGGAAGTCGCTTAGAAAATGAGCTAGAAGACATGAAAAACATGTTACAATACTTAAAAGAATAGCATAAATCAGAATTAGAAATGTGACTGAACTCAGGAAATAATTAGAAATAAAAGAAAAATCAACTTTGAAATAAAGACAATACTAGAAGAGTGATTAAATACAAAAGTGTACTTTAAACAAAGAAGGTGAAAAGAGGAACATTGAAAAACAAACAAAAAAATCAGAGAGGAAAAGATTCATGAGAAAGTGACAAATACTGAAAAGAGCAAAAAATACCAAAAGAATGCATTCAACAGGTCTTGTGTAGTCTCACAGTATTTCAAGTCTGAGCTGAAGGCTTGTTAACAAAATAAGGACAAATCAAATCTCTTAGGGTCATCTGATTAGTGAAAAGACCAGAGATTAGAATCCTCCCACCCTCTTCCTAAATGTTAGTTCCCATAAAGACTAATATAATAGAAATGAACCTTTTGAAATAACTTAAGATTATGAGAAAGACATGCAATCATTTAGAATAAAAAGTTACTCTTGATGGGCTAGCAGGGTAGCTACTTAAGTGCAAAGGTCTTCCTGGCTTTTATTTTTTATTTTTTTAAATTTATTTACTTTGAGAGAGAAAGAGAGAGAGAGAGAGAGAGAGAGAGAGAGAGAGAGAGCCCACAAGTGGGGGAGGGGCAAGGAGAGGGAAATAGAGACTCCCAAGCAGGATCTGCTCTGTCAGCATGGAGCCTGATGTGGATGGAGCTCAATCTCAAGACCTGAGCTGAAATCAAGAATCTGATGCTAGCCAACTGAGCCACCAGGTGCCCCAATCTTCCTGTCTTTTATATAGTATACCGGGGCCAAATCATCGTGGGTCCTCCTTTTCTGCCTCATCCACTTTCAGAATACTAGCACTCCATTTATTTTTTTAGTAGCAGAGTTGAAAAAAGCAAGAGGCTTATCATGCTACAAAACAGAAAGAGAGGTGAACAACGGGTAGGGGATAGTGAAAGTGTCAACAGGTTCAAGGTGTTATGAGAGAGGAAAAGAGCCAAAAGGAGAGAACAAGAGAAAAGGACTGGAGAACACACATATGGATTACTCTGAGTCCAGCATGAACTACACCACTCTCCATGGATGAGCCATAGGATTAAACTAAACAGAATAGAAATTCTACTATGAACCTTCATACCTTTATGGAATCTGTTTGGCTTTTTCAACTTAAATCTGAAATAAAGCACTGGTGATAACTTCTTCTGAACTCTGAATGTGCTTGACCAATCAATAGTGAGAGTAGATGCATGTTGTCACAGATAGTGCCTGAGGTTGCTAATGATACTCCTAATAGTAATCCTGGACTCTTAGTAATATAATTCTTTGTAACAGAAATAAAATAAAATTTTAACAGGGCACATTGTTGACCAGGTTGAGATCACATTTTCCTGTCTCCTTTGCAGTTAGTTATGGCCACGTGATTTGAGTTCTGCCCAATGAGATGTAAGCAGAAGAAACCTGTGTGATTTCTTAGCTGTGCCCTTAAAAGAAACATCTTGCCTTCTAATTTCTCTTCCATCCTTGCCACAGACTCAAATATAGAGCAGGGAGGACCTAAGACGGTGACAGAGAAGTAAGATAAATGGTTTTGTGGACCCATTCTACTTTACTGTACCACCTGCCAGGTGAAATTTTTTCTCAATGTTAATTTCTATTGTAGCAACTAAACAAATATCCTCATTACTATACTACTGTTCTTTTCTGTACATGATTAAGGCCTAACACATGGGCTATAAGAGATTATTGAATCATGGCAGGAAGGAGTTGCACCTGAATTAAATTACACTATAGCACTGAACCAAATGATACTTCAACACGGCAGCCAAAGTCTTAGGAAAAAGCTGCAGAAGAACAGAATTAGATCAGATACCAACTCAAAATATTTAAGAAGAAACTCAGATATGCTAGACATTCTCTCTGGAGAGAAAAAAACAGTGGAGCCAATGTATGGGTTTCTTAGAATCTATATATCATGCTACTGGAATTAGCATCATTCAGTAAGGATTCATCAGTTATTTTTATATGTTTCAGAGGGAACCCACACCATTCATGCTCTCATATTTTGTGAAATAAATGTAAGAAAGAAGAGAATTTCATTTGATATGACCCTAAACTGAAGGATAAATCCAAAATGGCTTATCAATTGGCTACTATGTCAATATTAAGTAGTGGTTAAGAATGCAAGGGAAGCTTGTTTGACTGAGATTGAATCAATAATGTGTATTCAACCTCCTCAAGCATCAGTTTCTCCATGAGTAAAATGAGTAATAAGAATACCTATCTTATTAAGTTTCTGCTCACTAAATGAGTTAATACATGCAAAACACTCAAATCAGTGCCTGTCACATAGTAAATAGTCAATAGAGGTTAGCTAATATTATTATCTCAGATAGTCTAGTGAGGGAAAATAATCACACACACACAAAAGGCTACATCACAAACAACAAAATAGAGACAGGGTATTTCTACAAAATATTACAATGGTGGGTATCCATGAAATAGTCAACCACTAAAAATGATCCAATATTGTGTGATGAATCAGGTGCCTATCAGTTTATAAACTACAATCAGAGTTCAGAGAAGATCCCATCATGAGGGGAGAGGCCTGCTGAGACACAAACACTAAGCCTCAAGTCAGAATTTGTTAGAGAGAGGTGAGATAAGATCAGTAGGTTGCAAAGGCTTTAACCAGAAATAAAGGTGGGCACTTGAATGTGAAAATTCATCATGAAGCAATAAGTTTTATGTTAATTAGACCCTGCTTGATAACTACAAACAATGATTGAGAAAGAGATGATAACTTCAAACAAAAGAAAACATTGGCTTTACTCAGAGGCTTGGTATATCTCCTAACATTGAGTTAGTTTTAATGAAAAGGATTCATGTGTTATACCCACATGTGAACTTTCTAGGTCATAGGGCACAGCAAATTCAATTTTTGTAGAAATGGCCAAATTCCTCTCTCATTTGCCTTTACCAACTAATGCTAAGTTCTGTTTTTTATTAAATATCATAATTCTGATCATGCTATGATTTATACCATAAATCATACCAAAGTGTATGATTCCATTTTAACACTATATGACACTACATGAACCAACTTTTAAATATGTCTTACAAACCAATGCTTATTTCTTATCTATCAGAGGACCAAGACAGGGACGATAGATTAAGACAAGTCTTAGAATTTACAAAATGCCAGGGTTGCAAGAGAATAGAAAGAAAACAACAAATGTAGAATTGTTTTCTGGGTACACTTGTGGAAACAGTAAAAATAAACTTCATTGCTACAATTACATTAGCTTTATCATGTCTCTTATTTCAATAGTTTTGTATCTTTCTTTGCACAATGGATGACAATTCAAAAATGAGATAGGAAAAAAATAGGATAGGAAACGTAGAAATACACCTTACATGTCTCTACATTAAACTTCTATATAATAAAACACTAAGAAATCATTATAGCATATTTATATTTAGTCTGCACTTAATATTCAACTCTGTAACCAAAAGCAAAGCTAGAAAAATTTTATTTACATATATAAAACATAATTGTGATTTTTTTCTCCCATGTTTCCCTTTTTGATGATATGTTTTTCAAAATGAGTACTTGAGGAGTAAAGACATAGACCACATAGGCACTTCTTTCTGCTTAGAAGAGACACAGGAAATGAGAAAAGCATAAACCAAAGTAAAGAGTTTTCACAAGTGTTCTGAAATAAGTAAAGATTCTGCAAAATGATATCATATTAACTCAATATTCTAGACAAGTTTTATCCTAAACAATTTTTTTCTACCTTATGTTGGTAACTACTCAAAGGACTATATGCATATTTTTTCTATATTATCTATTCTATTCAGATTCCATTCTTTAAGTATCTCGAAGTGATTGTAATAGTAAATTGCTGATTTTTAAGAGTTAAATCAGCGATAGCTTCAGTGGTGTACTGTCGTTACATTAGAGACTTTAGACACTGAGGTATAACTTAGATGTTTAGGACACAGACTATTACTTATTGTTATTGCCTTTCTTTCCATTTAGTATAATTGTCCATTCAAGAAAGGCCATCATCTGTTATTTTTTAATCTATGAAATGCATTGCTTTAAATGTTTTTGCCCTTCTGTTTTGCCAAAAATAATTGTTCTTAACTAGCAACACAAATGAAGTCATTGAGTCGCTTACCACCCTTGTATTATCCATTAAATTGTCTACTGTTCTCTATTCTTTGGTTTTATTATCAACCCACAAAGGAAAAACTGATCAGACTGATCTTGCCCTCTCCTCTATTCATAGCGTAGGTGCCATTTATCCCATGTCAGGTGTGCGGAATTATTGCAATGATCTTAAATAATATTATAAAAAGAGAAAAATAAATGCTTTAAAATATCAAAGATTCAACGATTTGCTACAGAGGAGTGCATTAATTTTTTTAAGCCCAAACTAGGAATATGTATGGAACACCAAAGTATCTTGAGATGGTCTTTACAGCAATAGTTTGTGGGGTGGATAAAATGTTTATCTTTCATTTCTCTGGATTAAAGGATAATGTTAAAAAGCATATCAAAGTTTCAGTATTTTCTTAAATTTTTCATCATCTCTATATTTATCTTTTTTAAAATTTTTATAAAGTTTATTTAATTTGAGAGAGACAGCATGAGCAGTAGCAGGGGAGGGGGCAGAGTGAGAGGGAGAGAGAGAGAGAATCCTAAGCAGGCTCCATACTGTAAGCACAGAGCCCAGTGTGGGGCTCAAACCCAGGGACCCCGAGACCATGACCTGAGTGGAAACCAAGAATTGGACACTTAACTGACTGAACCACCCAGGGGTCCCTCATCTTCTCTATATTCGTCTTATTCCAGGATTAGACTATTTCAATTATTCACGCAAAGAAGTACTCATAGTTGTTTAAGTTAAAAATTTTCACAATTAAAGTTAAAAGTAAATGGAGAGCTCATTTCTTTAATTCATACATCTTTAGTTATAAATATTTTTAACTTCTGGCACTGGATGTGAAATAAACAACTCATTTTATAAGTAACTCACTTCACAGGGCAAGCAAATTGCTAAAAATAACAAATTAAAAATTATTCTTGTTTGGAAAGATTATTTCAACATTTATTTAATGTAGGGTAGTTTATCAATTATTTGTAATTTTAGAAGTGTCAAATAAGATTCTAAGGAATCTAGAGTACTAGCCCTACTTCTGTCACTAACAGTGTATTTTGGGAAAGTGACTTAGTGTCTCTATTTTAAAATGTATAAATATTGCAAACGTAGACTTTCGTAACATAGATTTGAAGATTCGGAATAGGTTCTTTGGCACAGTCATAATTACAGAGTGTGCACTTGGCAGTGGGAGAAGGAGAGATACCAAAAGGTTGAAGGAGCAGGAATACAAGACCCAATGACAGTACCTAATTCACAGCCTGGACATTCACGAGCCTTCTAATCTTGACCTTCAGACCAATTTGACAGGCTCCTGGCAAATCTCTTTAAAAATGTCCCCTTTATAGGATTCAAATAATATCAATATGAAATGAAAGACATTTTTAATGACTCAGATCTGTTTTGCCCTGCTGTAAGAAAAACATGGATTTATATATAAAACATGTTTTGTGGAAGTGAAAAGCAGATAATGATAATAAAATTTCCTTTTCTATAATGAAAAATATGGTGATAGGAACAGATTCTCATTAAGACTTAACGAACTCAGACAGCCATAGGACATAGCCTCCTCTCTTTTTCCATCATCTTAAATTTATTCTCTACTTTTTGTAGTCTTCACACAAATTCTTGCACTACTGCTGTGATGATACTGTTTCATTGTGGCCAATATGGGACATTACATGATCAAAGTCTTCACTACTGTTGCCTTTCTTTTCCTCAGAGGAACCATATAAAAGACATGCTCTCACTTATTGCTTTATAATTTACTTCTAATTTCAGTTTATTCTTTTTTGAAATCTTTTTATCATATAAACACAAGTATCTTTGTAAATATCTTATTTCACCCTCTTTTCCCCCCAGATCTTGCATAGTCACCAATGAAAAATTTTTTTCCCTTTTCTCTTCAACCTTTACTTCTTCATCCCCACACGCTCCCACATACACAAACAAAACTAATCTAGTCTAATAGGGCACAAAGTTTCCAGTGTCAAGGAAATAGAAGTCTGGTATTCCAATGAGACAAACCAGAATTGGTGCCATTGGCTTCTGTGACTCTGACTATGTCCAGAATCTCTTACATGATTCAAGTAACTATTAGCCTGCTTGCACTTACTTACTCATTCTCGTCACTCAGTGAACATGTCTTCAGCACTAGGCACTCACACTGTGTTACGCAGTGGAAATGGTGATAAGAAGCCAGATACAATTCCTGACCAAAAGATAAGAAAAACAAGTCCATTACACAAGGACTCCCTTTTCAATGTGGTTTATTTATTCACATTTATTGTAGCAGTACTGTTTAATTATCTTTTTCAGGGCCAACAAAGTTTACTAAGTCATATCACAGGTTAAATAGGTTGTGTGATAACTGGCAACTGTTTACATGGGAAAATATATTTCCAGAGTGCTGTTTTCATTAAAAATAAAATAGCCTGAATCCCAACACACTGCTTACAAACATGGTTTTGGAACACAACTCATTTATTTGTAGCCTGTCTGTAATACTATCTTGAACTTTAAATTGCACCTTTTCTTAAGAGGACTTAAAATATCTCCACGTGTAATATCACTGGGTCTTGTTTGTTTATGCTCTGCCTTCTTTCACAAATGATTTGAAACACTTTATACATATAACAGAATAATAAGGCAACATAAATAAGGTAAAGAGGTAGGACTAGGAAAAAATGTAAATAAAAGCAGAATACAAGCATGGAACAGGACAGGGCCAGGTGAGCCAGCACACATGTGTTTGTGACTGTCAGCCAGGTTGCCCAGGATGACCATGAAAGGACATGGGGCACTTGCACTAAAGACTCACTCTCCTTTGGAGTCTCTTCTGAGTTGTTGTTTTAGAGTGAATCTATATAGGCTTTGGGAATTTGAGGAGTATACAAAAGAGTTGGCGTTCTTTCAGGAAACCTTAGAAGGGTTTGAAAATGATCCCTAAAACATACAAAAGTCACTTGTACCTAGAAGTGGGTTTCACAGTGGTCTACAGAAAAATATGAGACTTTATCTCAATAAACCACTGGGAGTTCTCCAACACAACATCTTTTGGTTTCTTTAGTCCCCCAGATTTTATCATGCAAAGCTGACAGAGATGATTAGGGACTAGAAGACTTTTCAAAGCAAATATCTTCAGAGAGCTAACACAGATAAACAATAACATGAATTACAATGATATTATGGATTAATTTTGGGTAATATATTATCATGTTAAAGCTTCCAGGAAGAATTAAGGTCTAAAGTGTTAGCAAGGAGCCCAAAATGTAGATCAGTAGGTAGGATTTTTGGAAATAAAATGCTTCAGCTTTTAAATCTGCAAAAAATATGGTTTTATTTTTAAATAGTGTAAGTAATTCTTTCCAACAAAGGTGGTGAGTAATTGCTTTTTATGTCACTTTTAAAAGTAAGGGACAAAATGGTCATATCATACATATAAAATATGATGTTATTTAATCTTAAAATAAATTATGTTGTGAATTAGCATAGGACAATTCATTAGTCCCATTTTACAAAGACAAACTGATAACGAAAGAAACTGCCATGAAAGTTAAGCCAGAGATCAAGGGTATTATGCTAGGTGTGTGGTATACATGCCATAATATTTGCTGATTGGTTGATTGTTTTATGGCTACATGTGTAACAGCTAAATTACACTGGCCTATATGTTTAAATAACTCAGTTTTTTATATGCATAATTACAAATCTCATAATGATAGAAATTTAAAATATTGGTGTCTTTCATTTCCAGAGATGTCTTCATATAGCAGTCAATGAACCAGAAATAGCTGTCAATCAGAAAATCTTAATGAATTTTGAGTGTTAAATCAAAGACAATAAGTTGCTAAATTGAGTCCCATGTGTATACATTCCTTCCCTTGGCAGCTTTGAGGGTCATTTTAGAATCTGCTTTATCAAATTAGTTATAGACTTAACAGGTGATGAACTTTTATGATATGTATAACATTCCTTAACTTTTAAAATATATTTCACGTTGTATCAAATAAGAGCATTTAACCCAAACATATTTTTGAAATATGACCCCAAGATTCATATGAAAAACTGCTTTGATAAACTAAAAGAATATTTTTTTAAGTTTTTGTCCAAATATAATAGGGCTCATTATCCATATAAAATGTAATAAATTCTTAAGTATATCCTGGAAGTAATTCCATCTTTTTTTTTCCTTTTTCTTCATTAGACTTACAAAAGTGAAAATCAATTAAACTGATGAAAAAAATTTTATATTTAAATTCAGAATGCTACATAATTACCTTCCCTCCAAAAAACAAAACTAATGGAATTAGAATATTTAATAATTCAATTTTCCAACTGTATTGAAGTAAATTCTACTCAAGATGTATTTCTGAGCAATCGATAAATCTGTTCTCAAAAAAAACAATCATTTGGAGTTAGAGAAAATATTAAATATCAGTTTGTTTGTTTTATATAGCAGCTTTTTCTTTTGTAAATTTCCATGCAAAGTAGTGCAAACACAAATGTTTCTACTGAAAGTAGATGGTAGAATATTGATGGATACTGTATTGTAGCTAGATATTTGTGTTATTATAATTAAAGCATCTAAATCTTTATCTAGGGAAAATTCATTATGACTGTAATCAATCAACCAACATTTATTGACCATCTGTTATATTCTTAATACTGAACAAGTGGTTTTTTTTTGGCTTGGGGCTGAAGAGATATTGAAGGAATAGAGAATATGGGGTCTGTTTTTAAGGGAAGTAAAAACCCAGGTTTTTATTTTCATCCCTATATAAACTGATACTCAGCTATTTAAAACCATTTTCAAGAAAACACAAATCCCTTTCAGAATAAAAAAGAAACTAAAAAGAGTTAGAATCCCAAAGATTTAGGAGGTGTTCTGAATAGTTAATAAATATTATGATCTGACTGAGATGTGATTAAAACCAAGTGTAGGAAGTGTCTATATTCATTCAAGTGGTAGTTGTCACACTGCCATTTCTACCACAAAATGCTATTTCACCCCTGAAAATAACTCTCCATTAGGAAAGGTATAAGTCAGCTGCTTAGATATGGTTACGCAACTCTTTCTTTCAATGCTAAAAGCAGAATCGCAGTTCCTGTTTTTCTTTTCCTTGAAAGGAGGTGAAAATTTGACAGCTCAAAATGAAGCAAAAATTCAAGATAAAACAGACACCATTTTGTGCCCACTCAGTCTTCTTTCCAGGGTCATACATGTGTAAGTAGCTGTTTGTTTATAGTCAAGACCTTCTGTGGGTAAATCTGGCAGGATATCAAAGACATTTAGCATAGATATTTCATTTTCAATGCATGTGTCTATTTTTTCTCCTGTTGATGAACCAAATATAACACATGCAGATGATTTTTAGGAATTTATTTTAAATCATAAGTATTTCTTTTTTTCCTTTTCTGAATGTTCACAGTAGCTAGAGACAAGTATTTGCTTACTGCTTCCCTCCCATCAAAATATTGAATGGTTGGATGAAATGAAACACAAAATTGTTAATGTGTTTCCCTCCTTTAATATGTCTATATGTTTATCAGTCTGTTAATTAATAATATATATATCAAATTGTCTACTAATCATCTATTAATCATCTATTAACACAACCATGTCATAGTGTTTAAGACTATGAACTTTGGATTCTGTTAAACCTGAGTTTAAAGGCAGTGCCTTTAGTTAAATTAATTACTTTTCCTAGTCTAATTATTTTATCAGTTAAACCAGCAGTGACAATATTCATTTCATTAGGGAAATGAATGATTATGAAGATTGAATGAGATGACTCATGCAAAGGGCTGTGTACATTGCTTGGCATATAGTACCTGTTCAATAAAATTTAAGAATTATTCTTATGTTTAATAATAATAATCATTTTCAGAATAATACACCATAAAGATGAGGTAGAGATCAAAGATTTTAGTTTAATATCTTTAATAATATTTCACTTATTTTGAGAAAAGCTCATGGTTTTAGTTAATTCTAGGCAAAGCCAAGGTAGTAAAATTTTCCTTGCTTTTTCAGCTTCCCATTTCTGATATTTTCATAACAGTGATAGTGTTTTACTCTTTTCCTAGTCAGACGTGTTCCTAATCCAAACATGTTTTCATAGTGTTCTTTCCCTCCAGTAGCAAAATATTTGTATTTATAGTTTATTAAGACTGAAGTCAATACATTATCTCCCTAATAATATAATTTGGTGGAGTTTTTGGTTTTGTGTTGTTTTTGTTTTGAAATGCTGTCTTGTCCCAGTTGGCAGCCTTAGCTGGAAGACAGTTAGTTTCCCTCAAGCAATTGATTAAGTCTATAACCTGACAATTTCCCTTTGAGGTTCCCACATAGCAGGACTCCTATGCAGCAACAT
The DNA here is from genome assembly GCA_028646485.1 of Cryptoprocta ferox. Classification (NCBI taxonomy): domain Eukaryota; kingdom Metazoa; phylum Chordata; class Mammalia; order Carnivora; family Eupleridae; genus Cryptoprocta; species Cryptoprocta ferox. The sequence continues at coordinate 64,031,840 of CM053560.1, read as the reverse complement.
CAATTGCCCCAGGACCAGGACACAGATAACTAAGGGACAGCTCCTATGCTCCAGAGGTCAGAAAATTACTAACCTTAGCCATTCCAGAGGGAACCTAGATAGATAGATAGATAGATAGATAGATAGATAGATATAGATAGATAGATAGACAGATGATAGATAGACAGACAGTAGTACAATTTCACTCCAAGTAACATCTTATATAGAGGAAAGATGTTATTTGTTTCTTGTTCAAATAAAGAAGAAGAGAATTTATGGAAGTAATAATATGAATAAAGATGGAGGGTGTGAAAATGTGTAATGGAGGGTATATATCTGGAGGGTGTAGTGTGAAACAAAGATGGACAGGTAGCATGAAACCATACATGGGTTTATAAATTAGGCTGATTATTTTTTATTTTTTTTATTATGTAGACCAGTTATCAACTGGAGGCAATTTTGCCTCTCAGGGGACACTTGGTAATGTCTGGAGCCAAATATCTTGGGAATAAGGTGTTACTACATCTTGTGAGAAACCAGGGATGCTGCTAAACATTCTATGATGAACAGGACAGCATGTTCACCACCAAAAAGAGATTTTCCAGCCAAAATGCCAGCTGTCAAAGTTTGAGGAATCCTGGACTGCACCAGTGGTCTCCAAAATGGGATACTTGAACTTGACAGGTGATAAAACGTAGCACATTAGAGTGCAAAAAGAAAATATTAACATTTTATATAGTTGTTTTATCTCATTTAAAGAAATTATTGAAAGTATGTTTTGTAGCATACACAGTATATATCTGCAGCATAGAATTAGTAAATTATCTATACATACATTTGTAGTGCATGTTCAATTTTTTTTACTAATAGAATGCACAGCCCCCAAATGTGTATACCCCTGTTGTAGAAAATAGGAAATCATCAAAAATTTAAGTGGGTAGGATACAGATATAGATTAAATGTGCTGGTTATGCGGGGGCAAGAATGAAGACAAAGAAGACTGGAAGCATGAAGAAGACTTAGGCACCATCACAATATTCTAGGCAAGAAATGAAAAGAACATGATTTAAGGCATTGTCACTGGAGATTAATAAGGAGATCATTCAAGACAGACTTTTTTTTTCCAAAGTAGTTTCAACAAGAATTATTGGGTGCCAGATTGGGCTTGGATGTTGAATAAGAAGGAGATACTGGAGAGTAAATAAAGTTTCCAACTTAGACATGTTCTAGTTGAAAGTATGCAGGTCTCTCATGAGAAAGTGAGAGAAAAAGTAGTGGTTATCTTTTATTATAAGTTTGTTTGAATCATTGTCATTTTGATTTTATAGTCCCTCTGGGAATTCAGGCAAATAGTCAGATGAAGATTTGGAGACTACTTGATCTTCTTAGGTAGAGTTGAAAGGATAGTTCTGAGGAGGTGACTACCTCCCATGTTGTTAGTAATAATGTATTTGAAATGCTGTAACTTATTTTGCTTATACAGTTTTCTTTGATTCTCCACACAGTAACCAACAAAAAGAAAGAGTTTGGATTAATGCAGAGCTGAGCATTGAAATGATTAGTAAGGGGAAGAATACAAGGTTTAGAAGGAAATATTGCAGTAGAAGGATTAATAGACCGGATTTCAGGCTATGGCAGCAAAGGGGAAAGTAAAGAGAGATTACTTTAATTGAATAAAGAGAATGTGGAAATTTGTGGACAAGGTTTTGGTGATGGTGAAGAGTAGATCCAGTTGGATTATTGGAAAGGGAAGAATGAAAAAATTAGAGGTTGTGGCCCAAGAGTATAATTTCTGGGTTTACAAGATTTAGTTTTAAAAATTATTTTCATAGGACTATTGAGAAAATTCTCATATATATCAACATACATACATAAAAATAGACTATGAAAGGCATTTGGAAAATAAAGCACTCATTACAGAAAAGTGAATAGAAAAAAATAATAAAAGGGAATGTCATATTTGGCCTTAATAAATGTCTTCTCTCGAATTTTCCTCTTCCTACACAGTTTAAGTAGTAATAAGTATGTTTCATCTGGACTTCCACATCTCTCAGTGCATCCAAAAAAAAAATCTTTAAGGCGAATCCTACAACTGTATTTTCTCAAATAGAGATAGAATAAAAGAAAGGGATAGGGGAGAGAGAAATTCATCATAGACACATTTGCTGAAAAAGTCTGGCAGATGAACAAAACATGATTTTTTGAGAGGTTCTGTAATGGATAGTTCTTTTTCTCACTTATGTACTTATGTGAAGCTAGGAAAGATAGTAAAGTGCAAAAAAAAATGTACCAACTTAAAAAAAATTACAATTTCTTAGCAGCTTTGACTAGTGACTTACAGTGAAGTTATCCAAATGCACTTAAGGCTGCCTTTTTATTTCCTTTCATTTTGACACCATAATATAATGTTTCATTTCTCAAAATCAGGATGCGAATCAGGTAGATACAGTTAAATTGATAAATTCTACATCTGTGATTTTCTCTTCAGGAGTAAAAATAATGTCACATCTTAAGGTCAAAGATTATTAACCACAAAACATTAAAACTGCTGAGTTTAAAATATTTTTTCTATCTCCTAGAGGAAGAGTCCAAGAAGCATATTTGAAAATTTTCCTTTTTTTTCCTCACAGTAGTTGGGTTACAGTTTTATGTTTAAGGCATAATTAAACAAATATGCCCACTTTAGAGAGATTTTTAAACCATTCAATTCAGTTTAGGTTAACAAGACATTGAAATTCATAATAAAATATGTTGTTGAACTGTTTTTGTACTTAGTGATTTCTTCATGGCTTTTTGCATGCTTTATGTATTTCCCTCACATTATTTTGGAAGGGAAAGTATAGTAAATATGGTTTTTGATGCTAACAAATAAGCTGAAATCCTTCGAGTTACCTAAGATGGCATATTGAAAACATGTTTTCTTAAAAATCTCTACTGGTAGGGGCGCCTGGGTGGCTCAGTTAGTTAAGCGTCTGACTTTCAATCTCGACTCAGGTCACTATCTTGTGATTCATGGGTTGGAGCCTTACATGTGGCTCTGTGCTGACAGCAAGGATTCTGCTTGGGATTCTCTCTCTCTCTCTCTCTCTCTTTCTCTCTTTCTCTCAGCCCTTCCCCAGCTTGTGCATGTGCTCTCTCTCTCTCTCCCAAAATAAATAAATAGAAATCAAAAAATTGAAAAAATAATAATTTCTACTGATTATCATTTAAAACTGTGGGAACTCTAGTGAGGCACAGAACTAGCTTCCATTAGAAGGGAAAGCTTGCTGGATCAACAGAGTTTATTCTTTTAGTTTTTCTTTCCTTTTTAAATTTTTTTTAAAAGTTCATTTATTTTTGACAGAGAGAGAGAGAGAGAGAGAGAGGGAGGGAGGGAGAGAGGGAGACAGAGCGTAAGCTGGGTAGGGGCCAAGAGAGAGGAAGACACAGAATCTGAATCTGAGCTGTCAGCATAGAACCCGATGTGGGGCTCGAACTCACAGGCTGCAAGATCATGTTCTGAGCTGAAATCAGATGCTTAGCCAACTGAGCCACCCAGACGCCCCATTCTTTTAGTCTTTCTCCCCCAAATTGCCACCCACAATTTAGTTTCAGGGCTATGTTCCCTAAACTATTTATACAATTGTCAAGGACAAATTCTGATATTCATACTGTGCTGTTTTCACATTGCTCCACTAAGAAGAGGTTTCCTAGGGACTAAGGAATCTGTTTGTTTTATTAGATTCCTTGTGTTTGTGGTGTTTCTTTTAATGAGATGATCAATTTATGGTTAGGATTATGACAAGAGTCCACAGTCCTTTTCTTGGGAAGGAGGTTGCCTCTCCATGACTGACAAAATCCATTAGAGTCTTTGACACATTCTCTGGCAATAAGCAAATTACAGAATGAAGAACTTTCTAGAGAATTCATTGCACTTCTGGCTCTATCCTAAGACAGTAAATCTTACATGCCAGTCTCAGAGCAGTAACCTGGATGCCCATTCAGGATTATTAGTTTTCTTTTTCAAACCAAAATAGAAACCATGAAACGAGAGCTATATCAAACTACTTATAATCTAATTGAATTCTGATATCACAGCCCAAAGGACCAAGCAAAGAATTTTCCATATTAGATTAGAAATACTGAAATCCAGTTTATGTATAGGGAGAATGAAGGAAATCACAAGACAAAAAGGTTCTTAGAGATTTCTAGATAAAAAGTTGAGAGTAGATGAGATTTTGCACTTTTTTACATGGGTGAAAACGCTAAATGCACTATCTGGTTTGGTAAAAGACTTGGGCTTTTTAATTGCAGGAAAGCATTTAAATCTTAATCAATAAATGGTGGGGGGGGGAAGGAAAGACTTTTTCTTTTTAAGGAACTCCATGGAGAAAAACGCAAGAACAACATGCCACATAAATGCTAAATAACAGCAACCAGGGCAGTATTAGTGCCAACTAAAACTTTTTTTTTGTCAATTAGTTTAATGTCAAAATTGAATCATTTCAAATGCTCACGTAACACGACTTTACTAATCGCTATCAAGCATGGCCCAGTCCAGGCGAATCCATATGTCTCTCCAATTCCCAGAGCCGCACAGCACAGATTTCTGAAAGTGCTTTCTACTAACGTCCATGAGCAGACAAACAGCACTTGGCAAATGACACTTGCAGGCTTTTTGTGACTTCATTTTCCTCATTCTCTTGCTCCGTATTCCTATACTCTCTGTTGTAGGAAAGAGTATGACCTGCTGCTTACAATAATGCTGAAGAACATAGATGAGCTCTCAAATTTAGAGTCATAAAATGTAGTGTGCAAAAGGCAGGATTTCAGCTGCTGCTTGTTTTTCTTCTTTTTAAAAGGGTTTCCTTAACTTTTGGACTAAAGAATTTGGACACCTGAATTCTTTTGCTTTTGAACTCATCTAAGACATACTTTCTATCTGCTGCTTAAACACCTTTAAAAAGCTTTCTTTCCTAACCTCACCTGAATGCTAAGAAGAAATTTATTATCATTTCTAATGTGTCAGAGAAAATGTCGCATATTAACTGGTGTCTGACCATGCATGAGAGGCCCCTTTTATCTCTTAGGGAATAAGAACCATGAATGTTCTCCAAGGAAAAGGTATATCACTTGTCATTTTGTTTCTGAGAATTGGTTGGGAGATTTTTTTGGGAAAACCCCACTAAAATGAAAAACAAAAAATGAAATAGTCTGTAAATTAGATCTGGCATCCCTACACACAAATTCTAAGACTCAGTCAAACTCAGTTTCCTCCTCCACAAAGCTAAGGGTAGTAATATACGTTTCTGTCAGCAAACTAGCAAATGTGAATGCACATAGTAATAGCATGAGCCATAAAAAAAGTCACAGTTTTTGAAGACCAAAATGGTGAAATATCATCAAATGTATATGGTTTCTGATACATAGCAGAGGATTAAATTTGATTAGGTGAAAATCCATAACATTTTCTCCTTTCTTCTTTTGTCTTTTGTTTTCTTCTCAAAAATTTGCATATAAATATTTGCATATTTGCATATGAAAATATTCTTTCAAAACTCCTTATCTTTCTACTAAGTGTAATATCCACTTTAAAGCATACCTCACTGAATATACATATCAGTATAAAAACAGTGATTAAAGAAGTCACCTACAGCTTGTCTCTTGTCCAAACTCACGGAAGTAGATCTACTGATATTCATGCTTGCTAGTATTTTCTAATAATCTGCAGAGTTTTTTTTTCCTCTTTTTGTTATGTTTGGAAAATATGAGCATTAGATAGCATGACTGTGTGTTCAGACTGCCAAATGCCAATAGGAACAGACCGCACAGCAAGAGAAGTGCTTTTGTTTGACAATGTGTTATACACTATTGATAATGATCTTGAAATTGAAGTTGGTACTCTTGCCTTTTGCTCAGTGATATGAAGTTTTTAAATTGTCTTCATTTCAATTAAAGAGCAATGGTTAGTGCTGTTGTTTATGTTCATCCCGCCTGTCAGTGTATGTGGGTAATTAGAACATGTAAGGTTTTATTCTCCCAAATGCTTTTGAATTTTGTCCAGGACAACATATTTCTGAAGGTATTTGCATTTATTCACCAGAGACTATTCATGATGTTGCTTGTTTTCTTGATTAAATAGTGTTTACCCAGAGCCTCCTATCTCTCCTCTTCCTGATTCCTAAGCCAGGAGCAATCATCATCATAGCCCGTGTTAGATAGAGGATGGACCCACAGGCCTTTGGAATTTTCTTCCTGGCAGACTTCTGCTAACATTAAGTCACTTAAATTCTCATTGCTCACATTATGCTTTGGAGGGAAATGTGGAAAGAAAAGAGTTGGGATTCTCGCTTCCCACCACAATGCAAATGGCTTAGTTTACAAATGTCAAATTCTAAGAGTAAGTGACTCTCATTTTTCATCACAACAGCTTCTCTAGCTAATAAATGAAGATAATTGCCGTTGTCTCATACTTGAAACTGATGCTGAAGGTCATGCAAAGGGATATAGAGAAACAGATAAAGAATGATTGATGCAGGTGTGTGTTTTTATTTGTGTATATTTGTCAACCGTCAGGACAAAAGTGGGACATCCAGCCTTGATCGAGGGAAAATTGCTGGCTTTCAGTGAATCCCAAAGGTGATACAAAGGGAGAAATTCTCCCTTAAGAGGTTTTCCATGAATGGCCCCAGAGATGGTTGCTGGAATGCTGAACGTAATTTCAGGTTGTCATTTCAAGTTTCTAAGAATGAATTCACACAATCTACACCACTCTAGTGAAATGACATCTACATATTTAGACGCTCTGTATGATCCCTTCATAGGTATCTGACAGGAAAATCCTGTCATCAATAAGTGGTTAATATTTGAGGATTGCTAAGGATTTAGAAAGGACATTAAGGCTTCACTACCCAAGTTTTGGTTTTCTCTTACTACAAAAGACAACTTGAAATTATGTACTTACGGAGTTCTTAGCTGAGGAAAAAACGTGTACCCAATAAAGGAGAAATTTTTATAGGAGAGTTTACTAACTGGACACTCATTCGGTTTACCACACTTGCAACTTTGTAACTGGCGAGGCATGTGATATTGTTCTCACAATAGGAAGTGGGCATAAGTTCCTGAAAAGGCTTCCATTTTTGTTTCATTGCCCTGTCCCAGCTTCCTTCCTGTGGGGATGGCAGTATAGAGCCTAGAAGTGGAACAGCCAGTATATAACCCTAAGAACAAAAGTCACATCCTGAGAATGATGAACTAGAAAGCTAGGAGGAGCCTGGGTTCTTGATGGCATCATGTGGCCACAGTGCCATCCCTAGCCTGCCTTTCTAGGGAATTCTTGTTGTTGAGCATAAATAAGCTCCTTTCTTATTTAAACTGCTGTCGCTCAGATTTTCATTTCCTGGAAGCTGAAAATATTTCTACTGAAACAGCCCCCACGAGTCCATTCTCTACACCTTCATTTACATCAGACTCAGGTGAAAGTCTTGCTAAAACATGGTTTACTGGGCCCATAGTAGATCTGTGGTGGCTGGCACCTGAGAATTGCTCTTCTAACAAGTTCCCAGATGATGCTGATGCTGATGATCCAGACTCCACACTTGGAGAACCATTGCTCAGAAGAATAATTTTTCTAAAATATAAATTTTAATATGACAATCATTTGCTTAAAATACATTAGTATTGCATCTAGATCCTTCAAAGTAAAAGTCAAGCTCCTTGCAAGGACATCTAGATCTGTTCCTCCATCTTTATCTTTTATATCTCTTCCAAGTTGACCTTAAGCTCCTGACACACTCAACTGTCTGTAGTTCATGGGTAACATTCTATTACTCTATGTAGCCACTTTCTAATAAACTTTTCCCTCTGCCTAGAATATTCTCCTTTATCATGTTCTTGATCATTCTAACTAGTCCTTCAAGAGTTGATCTTCACTTGGCTAAGTCCCTGAATTAAAAACCCTATACTCTGAAATAATTGTTTATTTACTTTTCAGTGTTATTCGTGCAATTTTCTTGGAGTACAATATATGGCATTCAGGCATTCTCCTTCATAGCCCTAGTGCCCAGCATAGGTGCTGAAACATAGGAAACACTCAGTACAAAGACTTGCTGAATGAAAGACTATTTGCTGAAGCATCAGCAATGCTATGTGTTTATGATATAGTTCTTTTTATACCCTTGGGCTGCTGTAATAGAACCTCCCTCTTTCTGTAGATCTGTTTATTGTTTATAAAATATACAATTTAATACTTTATTATAATCACTTTCATCACTGTTTAAAAATAAATTTGATGGGTGACCTTTGAACGTAGTCCTTTGCAAGGGACAAAGCCCTTATTTTATCTCTCTCCTTTTTTTTTTTTTTGATGTAACAGAAATTGAAACCAGAAAATTCTCACAGAACAGATGCCCTTGCAATTGAAAAGCACTCCCTCTAATAATGCTTGGCATAATTTTTGTTAGGTTTGTATCTCTGGTATAATTACATGATGATTTTAATGGAAATTATAAAGAAGTATTTTACAAAGGAACGGAATATTTTATGTGTAGTTATATGTAAATTTACTCTTATAAATATGCAAGCTTTCTTTCTCACATGGGTATTTGCTTAAGGATCACTCTGATAAATGCAAACAAGACTCATATTATTTATTAGAAGATTGCTGAGATATATAACAGTAATTGTCATACCACTCTGTAGAATTCACTTCCAGAATCTGCTGTTGTTCCTACTGACTGATAATGCACAGTAAAAATTGCCACATTTTAAAATTCTGTTGAGATATTAGAATATCTAAGTTTTTATTTTCTTCAGATGCATAAATCATTTTTATATTCATGTTGTTATTTACCAAGCCAATCTGGCTTTCAAATGAGGCAACAGCTCTAGTTTGTGCAGTATGATTTCCGAAGGTATCATTCGTAACAGTGTTAATTGAATAATAGATAAGAGAAAAATATTAAAAGATAAAGGAAGAGCCTAATCTTTGGAACGTGGTATTAAATGATATAATATATCTTAAGAGGAATGTTTCAGTACTAGCTATGTTTTCCCAAGATTAAGTTTGAGGTAAAAATAATGCTAGTGTCCATTTCAAAACAAGATATACAAGGTTACTCTGTCCTCTTACAAGCTAAATAGCAATATTTCCACAAGAAAATTTAAAAAAACAAACAGAAAAAAACCCCTTGAGTTCAGTTCACTTCAATTAATATAACAAGCACTTGTTAAGAGTCTTCTACTTCATTAGAATGGTTTAGATACTCTGGGAAGTACATGAGTACATAGATGCATAAGGACATATGAGGTAAACACTAAAATTATATTGCAATGCTTGGTATTTTAGACCAACTTCAGAAGAGCAGTGACTTGATTTCAGCCATGTCCATTGCTTGTTTCCTGATTCTCTATGCATCAAAATGTTTGATTATTGAACAGATTCTCTTGTTTTCTAGGTGAAAATAAGGAAAGGGAGTGATAGGTCCCTAAAGTGGTACTTAGATGTTGTCATAAGACTGTCTTTAAGTCATTTAAATTCTAAGGTGTGGTCAGAAAATGATAAGAGTTTAGATACATAAGTCATGTTTTGTTGAATTCTCTAAGACAGACATTGTTTCCCTTTTTCTTCATTTTATGGCATAATATCATGTTGGAATAATCTGGGAGCACATTAACACTGAGGCAGAGGAAATTCCCAATGCTTTGACTGAATGGCTGGCACCATCTCTTTATGGCAGTCCTGAAATCTAGAATCACAGTCATCTCCAGGGTAGTGCCAATGGGGGTAGTTCATCCAGACTCACTCTTGGTCTATGTTTTCTCATGCAAGTAGCTACTAGGGAGAGTGAGGGAATTAATTATTTAGCCATTTTGTCCTAGGAGAGCTCAGGGCTTTGAAATATTGATACATCTTTCCCAATTACCAGGCAAATGAGACTGTTTTGCTGTCTGTCTTAGGTTACTAAACATGTATATTGCCTTTCTTTGATTATTTATTTTGCCACAGTTATTTTAAGACTGATTGTATTTTTATGAGTGTAGATGGTATCAACGCCTCCTCGCAGACACTCTTCCACATGTATACCTTCCCCACCAATTGGGCTCTGTCAATTCAATGAGATTTGCACTCTATGGGGGTCGTTCCCACAACACACTTGATCTAGACGTTTAATGCTGAGCTATCACAGTCCTTGTCTTGACTCTTTACCCTTGGACCTACCTGATGGCTTTTGGACTGAATTTTCTTACAAAGGGAAGGAAAAAGAAAAACAGGAAAAAGCTTTTGGTGGAGTCTAACTTGTTTTGACATATTTAAATAATTTATAAGTATTCAGAAGAATTTTGTTTAACTGGTCCTTTGATAACAAGTCTCCTGCAGGAAAGCAGGTTTAGATCTGTTCTACAACTATAGTTTTCAATACCAACAAAACAACAATCAGGTTGGGCTATGCTAAGAAAACAGTATTACCTTTCATTTCAGCCTCAGATTGGACCAAAGAGAGGCAGTTAGAGTGAAGAAACTCTGGAGTGACCCTTCAGTTCTGATGGCCTAAATTTTGAGGTCTAGGCAGATTCTAAATAGCTGTACATTCTTCAGATCCCATATGTAGGGATTTTAATACCCTAACAATGGTTTTAGATGAAAGTAAACAATACTTGAAAATACTGAAAATATTTGAAATACTCTTCAGAGTGCATAGGAAATTTTTTATCTTTAATTCTTCCTTTAAATGTTCCTGATTTCTGGCAAGCCCTCATGCAGACAGACTTCTCTTCTTAATTATACAAATGTTTATTGACTTTTCACTATGTGCTAATTAGGTAGATAAGTTCAGTGTCATGTGTCAAGTGCTATGATCCAGATGAGAGCAGGAAACTCTGGAGGCACATATGATCATCCCCTCCTGGTGTGGTCAGAAGAGGCTCCCGGGAGCCTATTTCTGAGCAGCACATTGAAGGGAGTCAAGTGAAGATAGGCATTGGGTCAGGAGGTATGGCAACCCAGAAGCTTGAGAAAACATGTTCACAGAATCAGCTGACTGGTTCTTAGTATTTAAGGGTGGGGTGGGGGGTTGTAAAAGGCGGTATTCTAAAGGTGTCCCCTCAAGATGTGTTTACCTTAGTTATTAAATCAAGCCCTGATCTAAAGGCTGCTTGAAGAGACTTTGTAGATGTAATTAAGATTAAGTTACTGAAAATGAAAAAATTATCTTGAGTTATTGGGTGGGGCAAATCTAATGACTGGAGTCATTCAAAGCAGGACAGTTTCTCCAGCTGGAGTAAGAGAGATGCAGCCAAGCAAAGAGGAAGAAGGGAAAGTAAGATGCTGGATGCATGAGAAGTAGTTGACCTACTGTTGCTGGCTTTGAAGAAGAGAGACAGCAGTCAGAGAAAGTGGATGGCCTCTGGAAGCTGAAAATGACCTCCAGCTAAAGGCCGACAAAGAAATGAGGACCACAGTTGTACAAATGCTAGGAACTGAATTCAGCCAATTTGAATGATCCTGGAAGCCAATTCTCCTCAGTCTCCCAATTAGAGCCCAACTAGCTAAGACCTTATTTTTATTTTAGTGAAACCAGGAACAGAGAAACCAGCCTAGTCTGACTTCTAATCTTCAGAACTGTGAGTTAATAAACTGGTGTTATTTTCAACTTCTAAATTGTGGTAATTTGTTAGGGTAGCAATAGAAAACAATACAGGAGTAATTGTGAAAAATGAGACTAGAAGCCGTGATTCTCAACTGTACCTAATATTGCTCCCAGGGGGCATTTGGCAATAAATGGAGACATTTTTGTTGGTCACTACTGGGACAAGGGGTAGAGGGGCCAAGGGAGATTGAAACATGTTTGCTACTGGCATCTAGTAGGTAAAGGTCAGGGATACTGCTAAAATTCTATAATGCACAGAACAGCCCCCACCCCATGGCAAAATATTATGTGGCTGAAAATATTAAGTGGAAGGCTGAGAAATTCTAGATGAAATTTAGGCAAGTACTGGCTGGATCATCAAAGGACTTACGAGTCTTTATCTTACAGAATTTGCCTTTTATCTTCAAGGCTATATGAACAGCAATGAAAACTTGTTTTGTGCTCTTTTCTCCTTCTAGCTACATGGAGAATATGCTGTACTTCTTTGGTTGAAAAAAGCAAGCAGGACCAAGAAAACTATTAGAAGTAGTTCTATTTAGCAAACATTAGTTGAAAAAGTAGCTAATAAATTAAATCACATCAAACTTCTTTGTTTTTAGTCTAACATAAATAATCATTTGTTTTGATGCAAGTACTGATTTAAAAATTAATAATAATTACCAAAAATGACTTATAATGTGGAACTTATTAAAACTGGAAGCCTAATAATATTTTTGAAAAAATATTGAAAGTTTTTTAATGTTTATTTTTTAGAAAGAGAGAGAGAGAGAGGGAGGGAGAGAAAGAGAGAGAGAGAGAGAGAGAGAGAATAAGCCAGGGAGGGGCAGAGAGAGAGGGAGAGAGAGAGAGAATCCCAAGAAGGCTTCCTGCTGTCAGTGCAAAGCCCGACATGGGGCTCAGACTCATGAACCCTGAGATTATGGCCTGAGCTAAAATCAAGGGTCAGACAGTCAACTGACTGAACCACCCAAGCGCCCCATGATTTCTTCTCATTTAAAATAATGGTTCCTAGTGACTTGTCCTTGTTGATTACTAGATTATATTATTTTTTTGAATTATTGCATTTCATAGTTAATGGTACCTTTTCATCGTTGGTGCATATAGGCCCTCTTATTTTTATTGATTTATTTAGTTGGTAAGTATTCATGATAAATGAGTATTTTTCCCCTAGGGAATTTAAAATCATTTAAATGGTATAGAATTATGTATTTAATTTGTTTTTACTAAGCATTCTGTTTTTAAGCTGTATCCACATATTCTACCTGAACATTCACTGATTTTAGCTCTCCCAGTGATGCACATCCAGCTGATCTTCAACTCTCACCACATAAATGATGCTACTATGACATCTTCATAAATAAACATGGACACTTATTTGCCTAAGCATGTAGGGCACATCAGCAATTTCTTTGGGATACATACCATAGAGCAAAAATTCAGAATTATAGGATGTTCATCTTCTATAACTGACTAAACTATGTCAGCAATCTCCATGTTCAATGAAGTATTCCAGTTCAGTTCACCAGCAGTAACAGTGGTATCATCAGTTTTCTGCTTTTGTTGGTGTTTTAGCTATGAAATAATAATAATAATTTAAAATTGTATTTATTTATTACTCATGGCTTTGAACATCTTCATGTATGTGTTAGATTTTGGGGTTTCCTTTTATGCAGATTGCCTAGTCATGATCTTTGCTCGCTTTTCTATAACAGTTGCCCTATGTCTCTTGTTAATTTGTAGGAATTCCTTATATATTATAATTAACCCTTTGTTAATGTTGTACATTACAAAATATCTTTTTCATTTTGTCTTCTGTATATTAACTTTGTCTAAAGTTACCATCATTGAACAGAAAGCCTTAATAATGATTTAATAAAATTCATCTCCTCCTCATCCACCCCATGGTTTGGGCTTTACTTCTTTTTTGTTTGTTTGTTTGTTTTTTGTTTTTTAAGTCATTTGCTGATGTTTGGTCTCAAAGATTCTTTTCCACATTTTACTCTATTAACTTTATAATTTTCTTTCAGAAATATTGGTGTTTTTATTAACATTTATTGTTTCCAAATATTTTAGACTTAAAGAAAAATTGTGAAACTAGTTCAGAGAGTTCCAAAATTGTCTATTGTTTATATTAGTATATGTGATACCATTAATAAACAAAATTGATATGTGATTAGTAAAGTTCATGATTGATTCCTATTTCTTTAATTTTTATCAAGTGTCCTTTTTCTCTTCCAGGATCCCATCCTACTTCTTCTTAGGCTTCTGTTGGCTGAGACACTTTTTCAGACATTCCTTGTTTTTTATGACTTTGACAATTTGGAGGAATACTGGTCAGTTTTTTCGTAAAATGTTCCTCTACTGAGATTTTTCTGATGTTTTTCTCAGGCTTAGGCTGGAGTTATGGGTTTTGGGGAAGAAGACTGCAGAGGTAAAGTGCCATTTTCACCACATCCTATCAAAGGTATATAGTTTCAATATGATTTAACAATGTTGAAATTGACCTTATCATCTGGCTGATACAGTGTTGATCATGTTTCTCCACTGAATAGTTAACTGTTTCCCATCCCCCATCCATAATGTACTACCCTTTAAAGGCGGCCACTGTGCTCAGTCCACTTAAGAAGTGGAGAATTATACTCAATCTTATTGAGGGTGAAGTATCTACAAAAATTAGTTGGAATTCATCTATAGAAGAGATTTGTCAGTTTCTCCAATCATTTATGTATAGTAGTATGGACTCGTGGATATTTATTTACACATTGGGTTATAATCCAATACTACTTTATTTTTATACTCAAATTCTGCCAGCTTTGGTCTTTGGGAACTCTTTCAGTTGGCTTTTACACCCCTTGGACATACTCCAATCATCATGAATTCTTTGAGCACTTCCATATTTTCTGGCACTGTAAGATGTGCCAGGCATATTTTGTATATTTTCTGCCCTAGTCCCAGAATCAGCCATTTCTCCAAAGAACCTTGGTTTGTTTTATGGGAAAAGAGTATTCAAAATCAAGATCTTAGCACTAGATATAGTCACTGCTGCTGGAGTTTTATGGGTTTTAGTCCCCCTCAGCTAACAAACCAAGGAAATAATATCATGTTATAAATATACATTAGAATCTCCACATATACATCCAAATCTATAAGTATTTCTATATATAACCATCTGTATCTATATTAGGCTAAACATGAGTTCGCACTGATGTCTCCAACTCCAGTCCATTATGACAAGCATCATTCTAAGCCTCCTCTTCTTTCTTATCTGTAACTTCCTACTCCTTATGAAAAATCTGGCTTTACCATCCACCATCCATTTAACTGTTCAATTCTAGTAAATATGTATATGCTTCAGAATTGTTAGCTTGTGGGTCCATGGAAAACAAGTTTATCAACTAGAGTACAGTGCTTAATTACACTTACATTTTTCTTTAGTCTTACATATTCCATTCATTTCCAAAGTTACTTAGATCAACACCTTCTTACCCATCTCCAGGGAGATAATTTCAAACTTTTGTAGTACAGTTACATTATTTTATCATATTTTGCATTTCATCCTGACCTCTTAAACTTCTAAAATTTGCATGTATTAAGGCTAATTCTTTGTGATGCGAAGTTCTATTTAACAGATGCATAATGTCATGTATTCCCCATTATATTATCATAGAAAATAATTTTACTGCCCTAAATAATTTCCAATACAATTGTCTCCTCTACCCGCACTCCTGATCTTTTGACAACCACTGATTTATTTCCTGCCTCAATTTTTTTTGTCTTTTCCAGAATTCCAAATTAATAGAATTATGCAGCATAAAGCCTTTTCAAAATGGATTTTGTCACTTGGCAATATGCACTTAAGATTCATCATGTCTTTGAATAATGATAGCTTATTCCTTTTTTTTCTTTTCTGTATAGTGTTCCATTGTCTGAATGTTCCATGGTTTAACCATTCACCTTTTTGAAGGACATCTTGATTGCTTCCAGTTTGGGGTAATTGTTCATAAAGTTGATGCGAACATTCATGGGCTGATTCTTTCTGTGGACATAAATTTCAAATCAAATCCAGAAATTGCTAGATCATATGGTAAGACAATCTTTAGCTTTGTAAGACACTGCCAAATTATCTTCAAAAGTGAATGTACTACTTTGCATTCCCCATGGCAATGAATGAGTTTCCATCTCAGCATCTTTGCCAGCAATTGATATTGTCAGTCTTTGTTGGATTTTAGCCATTCTAATGCATGTTTAGTTGTATCCCATTGTTGCCTTCATTTGCATTTCCCTAATGACAAATAATGCTGGAAACATTTTCATACACTTATTTTCCATCTGTATATCTTTTTTGGTGAGGTGTCTGTTCAAATGTTTTATTCATTTTTTTTAATTGGGTGTTTGTTTTTTTATTGTTGACTTTTAAGAGGTCTTTATATACTTTGGATACCAGTCCTCTATCAGATAAGTGTTTTCCAAATATTTTCTCCAGGTTAATGGTGCATCTTTTCATTCTCTTGAAAGTATTTTACAAGGAGCAGAAGTTTTTAATTTACTGAAATGCAAAGTAATTTTTTTGTCTCATAGATCATGCTTTTGGTGTTTTCCTTAAAAGTTTATTACCAACCACGAAGTTATGTAGATTTTGTTTTATATTTTCTTCTAAAAGATTTATATTTTTCTCTTTTGCATATGGTTCTATTTTGAGTTAATATTTCTAAAAGGGTATAGGTCTGTATCTAGAGTCTTTTTTTTTTTTTTTTTTTTTTTTTTTTTGCAGATGGACATCTAAATGTCCAGAGCCATTTGTTGAAAAGGCTATCCTTTCACCATTGAATTGCCTTTGAATCTTTGACAAATATCAGTTGACTGCATTTGTGTGAGTCTATTTCTGGGCTATTTATTAGCCCATTGATTGATTGGGCTAATCCATTGATTAATGTGTCTATTCTCCAATACCATGTTGTCTTGATTACTGTAACTTTACAGTAAGCCTTAAGTAGGGGGCGTCTCCAACTTTGTTCTTCATTATATTGTGTTGGATAATATAATTCTTTTGCCTTTCT
The DNA here is from genome assembly GCA_028646485.1 of Cryptoprocta ferox. NCBI lineage: Eukaryota > Metazoa > Chordata > Mammalia > Carnivora > Eupleridae > Cryptoprocta > Cryptoprocta ferox. The sequence continues at coordinate 64,015,177 of CM053560.1, read as the reverse complement.
ATAAAAACTCTAGAATAGTTTTGTCAATATCTATAAAATAGCTTGAAGAGATTTTTATTGAGATGTGTTGAATGAATAGGTTGAGTTTGAAAGAATAGGTTGGCATCTTACTTTTGAATCCTCCATCCATGAACATGGAACATCTGTCCATTTATATAAATGTTTTCTTATTTCTTTTATCAGTGTTTTGTGACATGTATAGGTTTTTAATATAAACAAGTTGATCTTTGTGTATGATCTTGTTAAGGGATCTGGTTATGTTTTTCTTCATACACTGAACACCATATACTCACAATCCATACTCCCTTGTTGATTTGTGACTTTACTTTTATTGAATATTTAATTCCATAGACATATTTGCTTTTAAGGTCTATCGTTTGTCCACTGGATTTTTAATATTTTGCATCCATGCTATGTATAATTTTTTAGACTAAATCTTTGAAATGAGTCTTAAAATGTGGTAAGAAAATCCCATTCTCTCTTTGTAATGTTGAACTGGTAATTCAATTCAAATATTTTAATTTAAAATTGTATTATAAAATTTTAAAATTAGTTAAAATTTAAGTAAGTATGTAGAGTTCTTAAGAACTGCTAATTAGTTTTGATTGGAATTTCATTGAATTTTGGGAGAATTTATATCTTTATATAAATGGAAGGAAAGGAACTGTTGAAGAAAATGGACTACCTGTCAATATATTTAGCTTTTCTTGTGTCCCATGCTAATTTTTCTTTGTTAAATTTTGTTTTATTTAAAATTTTTTAAAAAATGTTTATTTACTTTATGAGAGAGGGAGAGAGAGAGAGAGAGAACATGAACAGGCGAGGGGGCAGAGACAGGGAGACACAGAGTCTGAAGCAGGCTCCAGGCTCCAAGTTGTCAGCACAAATCCTGACGTGGAGCTTGAACTCATGAACCATAAGATCATGACCGAACCAAAGTCATACTTAACCAACTGAGCCACCCAGGTGCCCCTTGTTTTATTTTTGCTAAAGTTAATTATCATGTACTTTATGTATTTTTGTTATTATGAATGTTACATTATATTTATTATATTTTTCACTCTATTACTGCTACTTGAGATGAATGTGTCTGATATTTGTAGTTTTGATATTTTTCTAATAGTGTTTTCTAGTATTCTAAACTTTTTTTTTGTAGGTAAATGATTATATCATTCCCAAATAATGTCTATCTTTTCACTTGCCTTCCAATTCTTAAATCCTTTTTCTTTTTTCCCCCCTTTTTCTTTTCTTTTCTTTTTTTTTTTTTATTCACTGTCCCTGGCCTCTAGAGCTAACCTGAGAGGAAAACTTCTACTGGAGTTTCTCCAGTAAATATAAATTGATTGTAGAATTTTGGCACATAATGCTTAACAATTTGAAAAAGTTATTTGTTGTTTTTAGCTTGCTAGTTGTTGTTATAAATAATCGCTGAACCACATTAAATGTCTTCTATCCTGCATTAAGGAGATAATTATCTGATTTTTCTCTTTTAGATTATTTGTATAATAAATTACATTGATACGTTTTCTGATGTTAAACCAACCATACATTCCTTGGATTGATGCTACCTATTCATGATTCATAATTTTTTAAAATAATGTGTTCATTTAGTAGTATATTATTTAGCATTTTCACATCAAAGTTCTTAATCGGAATTACCCTATATCTCCCTTTCTTTGTAATTTCCCTATATAGTTTTGTATCAATATAAATAAGATTTAAAAATTGACCTGACATTTTAAGTTCTTTTTTATGTATTAGAACATCCTGATCCAGTCAGGAATAAACCATTATATGACCTACTCTTTAACATTTTGTAGAATTGATCTATAATACCATAAAGAACTTTGTGATCTTAAGAGAGGATGTCTACTGATTTCATTTTCTTATTAGCATTTTATATGGTCTATTGACACCTCTCTATTTTTTTCTTGAACCAATTTTGGTATTTCATGTAATTCTATTAGGTTACAATCTTAAGATCCTTTACGTGGTATTAACTCTTGTCTTTGCTACTCATTAAATCAGTCTTCCTTTCCTAATTTATAAACAAGGATATTACCACTAGCCCAGTATGCCTCACAGAATTATTGTGTGGATTAAGACTACAAGAATACAAGTATTGTAAATAACTACACGTAGCCAAGGACACATTATCATTTCACTTCAAATCAGAAATTTTGTTACCTAAGTGATTAATAAGTCATCATTTTAACAGTACTAGCTATAAGGCATAATAACTGCTATTAGAAATTCTGAGTTTCAGTTTCATCATCTATGATGCTAAGGTTTTTAACTAAGTTATTCTTAAGTTTTCTTCAAATTCTTTATAACAAGGGCTTGATTCTTCCTAACAGTTGAATTTTTCAGTAATGAGTTTGGCGTATTCATGAGTTACTCAAGTGAAGATTTACAGTTTCAAATATGTAAGTGTGGTCCTTAGAAGTTGAGTGTTTAACTCTTGATTTTGGCTCAGGTCATGATCTTATGGTTTGTGAGATCAAGCCCTGCATCGGGCTCTGTGGGAACAGCAAGGGGCCTGTTTGGGATTCTCTCTCTCCCTCTCTCTTTCTGCCCCTGTTCCACTCTCTTTGTTTTTTGCAGCTTACCTTAAATGAATACTATTTGGAACTCTAATATCGTAAAGTGTTATTTCAGCTTTGGAAAAAGAAGCTTAGTACGTTGATAACTTTTCATTATCTGGAATGTTGTGGAAACCACTAAGCTGACTATATGAAGCAGAGCAGAACTTAAAATCAGGCTTCTGTTCACAACTTTCCTGTGTCAAGAACATTTGTTTAAGTCATTATGTTATATTCATATTATGATGCAGCCTGAATATAGAGTAAAAATAGGAAAAGAATGATTGGATCAACCAAAAAATAATAAAGCTGGATATGTGCTTTCAGCAGACCATATACTGCAAGTGCTGTTGATAAATTTTGAAGCATGATTCCCTGAAGTGTGAATAGTCTAGTATGAGATAACCAAAGGTTGATTATACATGGAAAATAAGTTATAGCTGCACATTCCCAGTCCTGATTCCTGACATTGAATTACTCTGCAGCATAATGAGAGGACTATTTTAACCCAGCAAGAACTTTCTATTACAAAGCAATTCAAAAATTGAAACCAACTTATTACACAAGGCAAATCCAAATGCAAAAATGGAATGAAAAGTAATGCAAAGGATAAAATTTCATACTTTGTACATAATGATAATCATTATTACGTTAGATTGAATTCTGTACTCAGAAGTGCTTCTTTCTTTTCTAATATAAATTTAATTCTTAAAGGTTTATTCAACAACTTGTAATAAATGATGATCAATGGAAATCTGAAGAAAAGTTTCTAATAGCTTTATTATTGAAATGTATGGTTTCTACAAAGTTTTCATGTAAGACTAAATATAAAACTGTAAATTGAAAAATTTCAAAATTGCATAACTAAAATGTAATATTTAAATTAAAAAACATTTGCTGAAAATATTTTAAGTTTTTTTAAAGTCCCAGTTTACCTTAGGGCAGACTTATATATTTATTAATTTCTTTTCTACAAGGGTGATAGTCATTCACTGTATAATTTCAATGATTGCATTTTTTTCATTTACAAAGGTACTTTAGGGGATGAACAAAATGAACTTGACACACATTTCCCCTATAGATAGCTTATTGTACCGTCATAATCAAGAAGCCTGTAGACAATATCTATCACAGAGTATGCAGGGATTTAATTTATGTTTGGAGAAAGGAATGATTATTTCCAAGAGAAAGAAGCACAAGAGAAAATATCTTGTAGAAGGTAGCATTTGAGCTACACTGAACACATGGATATGGAAAATGAAATGATTTGAGGAAGAGGAAATAACAAGAGGAAAATCCTAAGCATGCTGTTTGTGTTCTCTCTCTCTCTTATTCTCTCTCTCTCCCTCTCTCCCCCTTTCTCTGGTCTACCCTCTAGAGACATTAGACAATACAACCAGTTCCTAAACACTCTCTGCTCCTTTAGAGTTCAATTCACATAAATGTCTGGAATGCTCTCACCTTCTCTAAGAAAATATTACATTCAGTGGTCAATCTCAAATGCTACTTTCCCTGGAGAGACTTTGAAAGCATTGGAATAGTACTGTGAAGTGATCAGAGCTGTGCTTTTGTAAGTTTAATATGACAGCAGGGTAGAAGATGGTCAGAACTAGGTGATCAAGAAATGCAGTTGCATTAACGTGAGGTAGCAGGAGCTACATATTAGATTATACCTGTGTCTAACAAGAGGTAGAGATGATTGTGAGAGAGATTTGATTGCTGATTGACCCTACTATATTTTGTGCTTCCTTATCTTTGAATAAGGTGATTCCTTTAAGCTAAATGATAAACATAGGAGAAGGGGAAATATTTGAGAATGGAAAATAATCTATTGGATTAGACTCATACTGAGTAGGAGTTGTTTGTGGGGCATCTAATTGGAGATGCTCCGTGGCCACCTGGAAATGAGAACCTGGAGCTTATCAGGACAAAAGTATCTAGACTTTGCCCCCATACAAATGATGACTGAAATAATGATAATGAAACTAGACTAAAATGATAAGGAAGATACACAGAAATGATAAAAAGTTACTGCAATTTTAACTGTGTTACTTTAAATATATTGTGCATAAATATCTGTATCAGAATACATGGGAAGTGATGAAATGATAATATCTGAAGATGTTTAAAGCTTAGACTCCTTTCTGTAATAGTTCATTTACACTAAGGATTCACCAAGAACTCATCAAGACCATCTGATTCTAATGATTTGGACCATTTAATGATAAAAGAGTTAAATATACAATCTGATGTTAAAGGTTAGTAGGCAAATCCCCCAAAATAAAAGGAAACAATGGACACACATTCCAATAACCATCTGTGACATTTAATGGAGTCATTTTGGTAAATTCTAGGTGCCATTTTTTATGTTGCTGAAAGAGATCTCCACTAGATGGTGATTGGATTTTCAATATAAGCAAACATTCTTTGTCTATATGTAGAATAATGGAATCATCCATTTAATAAGTTAATTTTAAAAACCTATATATCGGAGCACCTGAGTGGCTCAGTTGGTTAAGTGTCCAACTCTTGATTTTGGCTCAGGTCATGATCTCACAGTTCATGAGCCTGAGTCCTGTATGAAGCTCGAGCCCACGTTGACAGTACATACCCTACTTGGAATTCTCCCTCTTTCTCTCTCTGCCCCTCCCTGCTTGCTCTCTATTTCTCTCAAAATAAATAAACTTAAAAAAATAAAACAAAACAAAAAACCTATATATCATGCACAAGCGTTAAATGCATTTTAAAACAGCAGAGGTTACTTTATTCTTATTCTTTTTTTAAATGTTTATTTATTTTTTGAGGGAGAGTGAGTACGAATAGGGGATGGGTAGAGATACAGGGGGACAGAGGATCTGAAGCAGGTTCTGCACTGACAGCAGAAAGCCCAATGGAGGGCTCAAACTCAAGAATTGTGAGATCATGACCTGAGCTAAACTCAGACCCTCAACTGACTAAGCCATCCAGGCATCCCATTATCTTATTCTTGTTCATAAACAAAATAGTTATATTTCCTAACCACACTATTTTTCTGTCACTGATTCTTACTATAATCAAGTTGTGCTGTTTTTGAAGCTTATATTTAGAATTAACTCAAAAATTAAGACTGATAGAAATAATGCAGTATTACTGGTATCACCAATATTCAATGTATAGCTATCACCAAACTAGGGTTGAGGGATTGGTCTAATTTGCTCCTGTCAGCAGTCATTTCAACATAATTTCTTTTAAATTGGACTTTTATTGAACACAAAGCATAAATTATAATAGATTGAACGGTTTCTATGTAAGATGTTTATAGTTTATCTAACTTAATAATATACATTTAAAGCATGATTGACTACATCTAACTTTGAAGAATCAAAATTTTCCAGTTTTTATCTTCATTTAACTTCATAATTTAAATGTTGAGTTACCTTCTCTCTGGGGCAATTTTCTGCTTAGCACTAGAAAGTAAAATGACAGAATATCCCCAATCCTAGTCCCTGTGGACTCACAATGTGACTTGTTTAAGTAATAAACAAGATAAATTAGATTTTGGGGGGCTAGGACCTAAATACCCATTGTGGAGTTTGTTGTAAAGCTATTTAAACTTTTTAATTCTTCCAGATTAACTGAGACTAAATATTCCATACAGAAGTGATTCAGTGGCCTGATTTTTCAGAATGAAAGAAAATTTTCTAACATGTTTAATCCATATTATCATTTTGAAGAGTCTCAAAAACTATCTCTATGGGGTGCTGAGCTAAATATACACAAATGAGTAAAATAAATATGGCCCAAATACATGATGAATTTAAAATTGGTCCCAAAATCCTGACATATTTATTAGGCAGGAGTTCTTGTTGGTATGACTAAGCATTCAAAGCAAAACCAGTTGACTGTTGTTCTTTTTTTTGCCTTTAAATAGGTGATGTGAATGTGAGCTAATGTCAACACAGTGCAAGGCAACCATCATCTTATTTCTCATCTACTTGTTAGGTTTTCCTATTAAGAATATCTTATTCTCCCTTCCCTAAGCAATGTGACCTCATCATGTAGAGAGAACTCTTCGTTTTCTATATCTACTTTTTAACCATGTGAATTTGCATTTACTTAACAACTTCCTAACCACACTTGTTTTGTTCTAGTCTGGTTTTTCTCCAGCAGTAAATGTGAGATTACCAAGGAGAAAAATCAGTTCCACTGGCTCCTCTCGGCTAAAGGAAGAAGTCAAAAGCTGTTTGTGCATAATCTTCCCAAGAGTTACTAAGGAGAATATCTCAGTCTTGCATCTAGAGATCGGAAGACTGAGGTATCCCTGAGCAAATGTTACAACAAAATACTCAGTTATGGATCCTGTCTTGAAGGGTTTGACGTGAATAGGAATGTAATCAGGATTTAGATAAGCATCTCCTTCTAATTCCTTGAAGAAAAGTGGGGCTGAGAATTTTAACTATAAAGATGGCTACCCCTGGATCTGGAAAGAGACTCCTTGGCACTTCCAAGGGCATTTAAATAGATAGCAGTGAAGTGATTCATCTGTATGTCTAATTTCACTTCAAATGTTGCAATAGATGTTTAGCAGACATGATTACCATCTGTCTTGACTCATATATAAAAGAAAAAAAAAAGAAAAGAATCTTTTCCTGGCCTAAGTGGCCTTAGATTGGAAGGGAAAAAAAGGAGAAGGAAAGAGAGAATGTGTGAATATGGCTGAGAAAGACATTTCCAAAAGCAGAATAAAATGAACTAGGAGAGGAACAAGACAAAAAATGGAGAGAATTAGTCCAGGAACTCTGGATTAGAAACCAGATATATTCATTGGAATGAGACAGGTAGTTGGAAACAAAGTGAATTCTAGGAGCTGGTAAGACGTCTGGATGTATAATACCAGGCAAACCAGTTAAGCAGCCACATTTACAGTAGGGTTCTGCCAGGCAGAGAGAATCAGAGGCTCAAACATTGGCAGCATACAAAATGGCTTATAAGCAGAAAGGACATAGACACTGATCTGGGATACCAAGGTTGCTAGGATTCCATCTCTAATTAGAATTGAGATAATTAGGCAGAGCTTCCCACATAGAAGAAATGCAGTAAAATGCAGGTTATCAATATAAGATCTTAGGTCAGAGCTTAGCTAAAACAGTACAGGTAATTCACCATTGGAATTGCAGTTTAAGGTAGGGACTTGGTCACAGGAAGAAGGGAAGCTAGAACTGATGCTCATCATTAAGGGGAACAAGTAGCAAGCTGGACCTGAGGCAGATTTCCTAAACCAGAATTCCTTTATTCTCCACTGACTGAGACAGGATTAATTACATACATTAGAGAAGCTCTGCGGTTTTATGTGGAAGTTAAGTTGCTCCAGAAGAAGTCATGTAGAGGAAGGTATGAAGAACACATTTTGTATTTTATTCATTAATGTTTTCTCCAATCAATTATATCCTATAATCAAAGCTCTGAGCTAAGCAGAAATGTTAAAGTATCAATCTAACATCAGAACATCTAAGCTATAGTTGTGAGGCAGATAAACAGATGAACCCTGAAAAAAATACACCATTTTTTGTAAGATTATTTGAATACGGTAATTCCACTAACTAAGTTGGGAGAAGTCAAGAAATATCCCTGAGTAGGTGACATTTGAAATGAATCTTAAAGGTTATTTCTTTTCTAGCTGAAGAAACTTGAGGAAAGAAGAAGGAATAAAATACAGATTAATTAACAATAATAATGGCTGTCACTTAGAGTTATATATGTCATCTTATTTAATCTTCACAACCCTGTCATATGTACCAATATCTCCATTTTGCAGATGTAGAATCTGAGACTCTAAGGGGTTAAGTCATTTACCTAAGTTCTTAGAGCTACAAGCAAAAGTGCTGGATTCTGATTGTTTATTTTTATTTTGTTTTGCTTCAAAACACCTGCTCTTTCCATGATTATGCAAAAATGCTTCTGACCTGTCCTAGGAGGCAAGAGAATTGAAATATGTCAGGAGCATACACTCCATGGACAATGGTTTCATGGGAATTGGTTCATTCGAATGGCACAGCTAGAGTGTGAAGGCCTTTGAGAGACTAGGCAAGAGGAAAAGAACAAATTATGTGTTAGAAGAAATCTCAAGTGATATGGTGTACTGAGATGGTAGAATATTTATCATTAGGATGATGAAACTCCATTTTATTCTAAGAGTTGTATTTTTGGACTAGAAAGAATTTAGAAAGTTATGTTATTCAACCCTTCAGATTTACAAGTAAAAAGACAAAGACCCAAGTCAAGAACATAAAATAGCCTGAAATACAGGCTTCTTTAGTTCTTCATGGGAGTTAGTGTAAGTAATGTAGGGCTATGACTGGAGTAGAGAAATGAGCTCAATGAAATGAGGTTGGGGGAGACAGTGTGTAAGGCAGTTGAGTATCATGAATAAGGACGAAGAAATTAGGTAGCTAAGTACTCATTCCTCTGGTTTTCTGACCCTTCCAAGTTGATGGTTGAGATCTTACAGGATTATTGGGGCCTGCAGAATATAAAAGACATTTTCAGATCATTAATAATGGCAAACTTCATTATGAAGTTGATTTGTAAGTGACCAATACAATAATAGAAAAGTGAATTGCTTAAGTATGTTCCTAAAATTATAGCTTTTAATTCTAGGATGATTTTGATAACTACAAACTACTACTAAAGCTAAGAATAATTTATGAATGAACTTATTAACCAACAACTTTCTCATCAAAAAGAAAGCTGAGCTGACTGTAAGTTGATCTTAACAAAAATAGGAGAAAGAGAGAGAGAGAGAAAGAGAGAAAGAAAAAAGAAAGAAAGAAAGAAGAAAGAAAGAAAGAAAGAAAGAAAGAAAGAAAGAAAGAACTTCAGCTGTGTCCTAACTGTAGACTTTTCATTACTGTTGACAATGAAAATGAGAGTTATAAAGAACACAGCTGGAATTTAAACTCAAGTTGAGATCAAAGATTTGGCAGTTAGAAAAATCATCCCTTTGACTTGTAAACAAAACAAATCTTATATGGATGTCAGAATAAATAAAGTATTTCTTTTTTAAACAGTTACTGTTTTGGCTAAAATGTACTCATACCTATTAAAAGATTTAAGGTAGAGAATTTATCACTCTTATTGCCATCCTAACCTCAGACACAATTATTTAAAATGAAATAAATATATACTTAGCAAACAAAAAAGATATATTACTAATTGTCTACTGGGCAGTCAATTGCCAGTTAGAGTAGCCACTTGTGTAAACTCTGTCAAACATGCTGACCCAAACACGTCTCTAGCGATTTCCAACATCTGGCTTAAAAGCTTCCCTGTAATTATTTTCATTTTGCATAAGCAAAACTCACTAAACCCTGCATCTGTGGTGGTGATACACAAAACATATAAATTTGGAGGAATTCATTAGATAATGCCAAAGAAAATGCACCAATGGCACAACGCCATTTAACTCCTGTACTTTTGGTGACTTAGCCACCAGGAAAGACCTTTTTCTCTTCAAAAGTTTACATAGATTATACAGTGCTTCTTGAATTTTTTTCAGCTATAGTTTTGCTGGAGCGTTTAACACATAGAAATTGATGTATAGAAAAGTTACAAAGATGAGAGTATTTTTCTTGATGTCTTTGCCACCTCTGATTTTCTATAGAAGAAAACAGGTAATAAGATGATGCAAGTATCAGATACATAGATAGGAGGTATAACGTATAACTTTTGCTACTATAAAGCTATGAATCTTATTTTGGCATGATTTTCTTGAGAGATGCTTCAAACACATGTGACACATTGTTTTATCAAGCAATTTCCAAATCCTAATGGTGTGCAAACATACAGATTTGCAAAAGACTGCAGATAGTTTAAAATCCTAAATTATAGATGTATGTAGATGGAGAATACATATTTTTTGATATACAGAAAACCTCCCCATTATCTCATAACTTGTTCTAAACATGCTGTATTCTAATTGTACGTCAGAATGCCACAGTAAAATACTACTTGATTATACTTCGACTTATTAACCTCAGTTAAATATACTCATCCATATCAAAATGTTCAGAATTGTTTTGAAGATGTTTATTTTCTTAGAGCTCATATTTGGTTTGCTATTTTTTCTCAACCTGTTCTAGGGAAAGTGGAATAGTCTAGGTTGGATAATGTATATTTATTAGCTTCAGAACCACATCTGTGTGCTCAGATTGGAGGAAAGGTCATAAACACAATGAATGTTGCTAGGAAACCATGCCTTTTAGTCAATTTAGTTGTGAAGATGAAAGGGTTTTTTGGTACAAAGATGGGCTATTTGTATAGCACAATGAATAATCATTTTATTTTGATCTTTGAATTTATCATTTAAAAATAACACTTTTCATTAGTAGTTTTTCCTATTTATTACTTACTTGGATTTCAAATGTTTGAAATTCAAGATGTGAATGTAGCTTTCTATGAAAAGAGTTCTTGAAATTTTCATTTAAAGAAAATAATCTTGTTGGTGAAATTTAGGGATATCTAATCCTTAGAGAAAGACACACAAATCATAAAAAGATTAATAATCAAATATTAAAAGTCAAGGAACAAGTAGCTAGGTCCCTGGAAATAACTATTAATTTTTTTTTTAAATTCAAGTGCTGTGAACAACCCTAATGCTTCTTTTTGTATTTCAAAACTACAGGACTACTACAATCTTGGGAACTTTTCACAAAAATCAAAATAAAAGAGACATGTTTTACTGGTCAACAATGATTAGATGATCCTTGGACACAACTACATACTTTAATTCCACAGGGCTGTATTAGCCCAATTAAGTATCTAATTAGAAGCTTATGTTGGCTGTGCCTGCATCTATTGATTTTGAATCAAAATGTAACTTTAACCATGTAATTTTTAATTGGCTCCCTTTCACCTGAACATTTAAGTAGTATTTGGTGGCACAGGTTATATTGATGGTGACAAATCCATCAGGTTATGACTACAATAGACATCTGACTTTTTGAGTTTGTGGCTTATATCCCGTCCTTTTAATACTGTTTCTCCCATTCTATTTGATACCGGTGGCTCTGTAAATCACTTGGCCTAATCTTTCCTTTATAGGAGCAGGTATGTCACTCAGGCCGGCCAATCAGAATAATATGTTTGAGGTCACATGTGTTTGAGGAAGAGAAAGAAGGCCAGTGTAAATGGAGCATAATCAAGGGCAAGGTGATAGGAAACAATGTTGTAGAGACAGGCAAAAGCCAGACTGTGTTGTCTTATGGGCCAGAGTAAAAAGCTTTAATTTTATCTAAGTATAATGGGAAACCAGGAATTAGGCAGAAAGGAGTGTGACATGATTTAATTTATGGTTTTGAAACCATCACCAAAGGGCCAAGCTAGCATTTAGGAGGCTCTTGTGGTAGAATTGGTGAAAAATGATGTGCTTGCTAGGGTGGTAGTGACGGAAATAGACAGAAGTTGATGGACTCAAAATAACTTTCAAAGATGGAGCTAACAAGCCATGCTGATGAACTGGGTATACAATATGTGGTTAAGAGTGAGGTCAAGGAAAGTCTAACATTATTAGCTTGAACAACAAAGTGTGGTATTGAACAATTTGGCAAGGTAGGAGAGAAAGCAGTAGTGAGGGTGCAATTAAGAGCTCTGTTTTAGGCAAATTACATTTGAGTATCTCTAAGTGAACCTGTTAAATAGGCAGCCAGCTATGACATCTGGAAAGACTTTCTCAGTTTATAAAAATTTTTGAGTCAATGGCAAATAGTTAATATTTAAAATCATGGTACTGAATGAGATTATCTAGGGAGAAAGTTATCCATAAGAGAGAGAAAAGGATGGCAGAGTTCTTTAAACAACGCACTTAATTTAAAAGACAATAGATGATTAAGACTAATTATGATCATGAAATAAAATGCCACCTTTTACACTTATTTACAAGATGCTTTTTTATATTCTGTCGTATACATAATATTAAACTAAAATTTGCTAAGTATTCACAGTAGTCTATTTTTATTACTGTATGGATGGGAAAATTGAGCACTGAAGATTATATATCAAGAGTTAACATCTCACTGCTGGCAAGTGATGGAGTTAGGCCCAGAACAGAGACCTCCCCAACTCTAATACATTACTTTTTCTATTATGCCATGTTGGAATCTCTTCACTTTCAAAGGTACAGTCTATTACTGGGGTTATTTGCCTCTACACTAGCATCCCCAGTTTACAATGCTTGAGTTCCAATGTCTAATTAGTTTTCTATCCTAGCCTTTGTCCTCTAGTGTCACTGCTTGCTGCAACCTACCTCAGAGAGGTTCTCCCTCTAGTGATCTTCTGTTATTATGCTATGAGCTGTGAAAATAGATAATCAAGACACAGAAGTATTATGAATATATTAAGTTAAAACAGTCTTTAAGAGACTCTGATTAGTTACATACCATGACCTTTATGCATTGTCTTGAAACATATATTGGGGCTATTCAGGCCCTTTCACTTATTTATTATCTCGCTATTATTATATCTTTTGCATATGTGTTATGAAGTGATCAGCTTGTCAAGTAAATGACTTCTTTGGCTACTGCACCTTTTAACATTCATGCATCTTTTACTTGGACCATATTTCATCAGTCCACACTGATAAGAGTCCTACAGATAGCTTTCATTCTCAATTTTTGAGATATGTGGTCTAAATGATCAAAGGGGAGTTTTGATTTTTCTCTTTAGGCAATGGAATTTATAAGAAAATAATCCCAAGCTAGGTCTTCACAAAGAAGGCTACATTAAAAAAATAAACACCCCCTTTGTGTGTAAATTGGATCTTCTAGGAAGCAAGGTTTTCTCTACCCATTCAGCTTGGGTGTTTGGGGAGCTAGTCACTACTCTTGCCTCCTTGATTCTTCCTGATGCTGATCTTCAGTTTCCTCTGCTTTTTCCTTTGGCAGGAGGAGTCCTGTGCTTCCACCATTACATTCTTCTCACCTCTCCTGGAATCTAGATTACCACTGTGTTTAAAAGTTGTTGATGGCCAGTCCACACTACCTCCTCTCAGTAAATAGACTTCAGGGTCCTGGATTTGCCAGATGCTTCCTCAGGACATCACCAAGAAATTTCACTTTTGTTCATTTGGTAGTAGTGAGTTACTGGCAGAATTTCAGCAGAGGAGTGGCATCATTTTGCACAGGCTGTGTTGGCAGCAATGTAAGTGATGATTCTGAAGGGATGATAATGGAGGTGAGTAGAAACTTACAAGGCAGAGTTTCCAGTGAGAGTTGAAAAGGGTACAAACTACCCAATAATAATCAGGATAGATAGGAAAGGACATATTTTAGAGTTATTTAAAAGGTAAGTAATGTGGGACTTGATCATTCATTGAAATGTGGGATGAAGAATAGGGGATAATTAAAATGTCTCCTTCACTTCCAACTGGAGTCAGTAGTGACTCATGTCATAAAATATGGTTAAGATACAAGGGTAGGGATGGGGGAATAATGGGTTGGTGTAGTTTGAAGTGGGTCTGGAATTTTGGAGACAGTTCTGGGGCCCAAAAAAAGAAACTTGGGAGAAGTGCCTGGGTGGCTCAGTCGTTAGGCATCTAACTCTTGATCTCAGCTCAGGTCATGATCTCATGGTTTGTGATCTCAAGCCCCATGTCAGGCTCTTTACTGACAGTGTGGAGCCTACTTAGATTCTCTTTTCCCTCTCTATCCCTCCCCAGCTAGCATGCGTATGCACATGTGCTCTCTCAATCACTCTCAAAATAAAATAAAGTAAAAAAAATTGGGAGACTTTAGAATATAAATGGTCATTAAAGTCATCTCAAACAGTAAGATTACCCAGAGAAAGTATTTCAAATAAGAAGGGAGAAGATGGAACACTACAGAAAGGCCCCTATAAGGTAGTTAGGGAAAGATTTTACAAGTGAAAGAAAGTGAAGAGAATCAGGAAAGGTGGGTCACACAAGCTAAGGGAAGATAGAAAATAAAGGAAAGATTGACCACTAGTGCCAAAAGCCTTAGAAACCTAAGACAGATGAGGACTGAAAATTATTCACTGACTTGGTCAACTGGCAGATGAATCTCTGAGGGAATCTACTAACTATGGGGTGGTGAAGAATGAAGTCTAATTAGGATAGTTGTGAAGCAAATAGGTTTAGGAGTTTAAACAAGTCTAGACTCTTTGAAACACTGTTTAGTAAAGGGAAGGAGAAAGACAAGGCTATGGTTACAGTGGGAAGAGAGTTTAAAAAGGGTTTAGTCATTTTTTTTCAATTTCTAGATGGGCATGTTTAATCTTGCCGGTGTGCTGGCAAAGGCAGTGGAGAGTAATGAAAGAGTGGGGTCTGAGGGACAGGAGGGATGAGATCAGATGTACAGAGAGAGGAATTGCCTTGTATAGAGGAAAGGATATTTTATCCATAGAGAAAGAGGGAAGTGAGGATGGGTACAACTGATGTAGCTTTAGGATGAGAAGTGAGAGATTTCAGCTCTGATGGCATACATTTACTGAGTGGGAGACGTAAGAAGTAAGGTCAAGACCAAGCAACAGCTTTGGGTGTTCCACCATTCTCAAGGTTCCTAGGCTTTGCAACACAGGTTATAAATACAAATAATTGTTTTTAAATGATGAAACCTAAAATAATCAACCTTTGCACTGTTTAATGTGCTAAAGACTATAGCAAGTTTAGAGTATTATACAGTAAAACCTTGGATTGCAAGTAACTTGATCTGTGGGTGTTCTGCAAAACAAGCAGACGTTTCTAATACATTTTAACCTGATACATGAGCGATGTCTTGCAATACAAGTAGTGCGTGACACCGAGTGTCATATGATAACAACTGAGCCAATTGTTTTTCTCTCTCACTTTTTCTCTCTCTCTCTCACCCTCCCTCTCATTCTCTGAAGGATTGTGGGTGTCTTCCATGCTTGGATGCTTGGTTTCAGGCCACAGTGTTTGGCAGAACTTAGTGATTTTTCAGAACTTTGGAAAGTTCCCAGACCTGGCACTAAGCACCTTCAAAGCTCCTATGGACAGTCCTTTGCTTTTCCATGCATGAGTAAGCTGCCATACAAGAGTCCTTTGCTTTGCTTGATTCTAGGTCAGGCTGCCTGCAGGTACAGATCCTTTCCTCTGCTGCCTTATTGCCACTTACATTAAATACAATATATTACAAGAGTATATTAATACAGTACTGTAGTCAATATCCATGTGAGCATATACAATGGCCTCCATGCAGAAAAAGGTTGAAATAAAGGTGGTAAGGAGAAGGAGATGATTATTGTGGAAGTTAAGAAGGAAATCATTGAGAGTAAGAACGAGGTATGTGAATGGCTGAAATTGCAAGATTTTATAAGAAGTTATGTCTGCATCTCCTCTGAAGAAGAGGAAGAGGAATAGGCAGAGGAATCCCTCACTTCAAATGAGATTAAGATGTGTAGAATGGGGGAAACAGTGCAAAATTCTGTAGAAAAGCACCACCCGAATAAGGCTGTAATAGTGCCTTACCAATGAATAAGTAAGCAATGAATCTGTTTAACAATAATGCAATGTCACATTTCCAAAAAATACTCAAAAGGAGGCAAAAGCAAGCCTCATTGGATAAGCTCCTTGTTAAAGCTGCACACACACACACACACACACACAATTCCACTCAGCCAATAGATAGCAGCGATTCTGTTAGTGATAGTGAAAATGGTCCTCCATAATAATCTTCTCACTTGTCTCCTTCACACAAATGTTTTCAAAGGTAAGTGCAGGTTAATTTATTTTTCTTAATATTTTGTATTTTCTTTATTACTTTGTATCATATTACAGTATTGCAATCATTTTTACATGAATATTTTTGGGTTGTGGAATCAATCATATGAATTTCCACTATTTCATATGGGGAAATTCGCTTTGATATATAAGTGCTTTGATTACAAGCATGTTTCCAGAATGAATTATGCTCACAAACCAAGGACTGTATATCAAATCTTCCCTGCTATTTCCACAGAGCATTACCAACATTGATTATATCTGTAGTTAAGTTCTGGGCTGATAAAGTTATCTTTTTGCAAGATCTTTGCATAGTAATCAACTGATAGAAATGTCCATCTTTGAGGAGCACCTGGGTGGCTTAGTGAGTTAAGCATCAGACTCTCGAATTCAGCTCAGGTCATGATCACATGGTTGTGAGATTGAGCCCCATGTTGGACTCTGCACTGGGCATGGAGCCTACTTAAGATTCTCTCTTTCTCTCTTTCTCCCCCTTCACCTTGTACACTCTCTAAATAAATAAATAAAATCTTAAAAAAATGTCCATCTTCAATTGTATCTGCTTTTAAGTTAAAATTAGCCAAGGTATACAATTTAAGAAATAAATTTACCCCAGTTTTATTTTAGTTATCATTCAAACAAAGAACTATAGGATGTAGCTGCAAAAGTAATTTTTTCTCATAACTTTTTAATCATATGGATTCTGATGGAAATACATATATATATATATAGCTTTTTGAATGATTCATAGATATATATAAAGCTTTTTGAATATTATATATATATATAAAGCTTTTTGAATGATTCAGAGAAGTCTCTATTGTTATACATTGCTATGAGCAAAAAAATCAGGTATCTTGCAAATTAGATCAGTTGAGAGCCTATGTGATATTGTGGTTAAAAGTAAAAACTATAATGTTAAACAGATCTGGAGTCAAGTAATCATTCCACCACCTACAGATGAATGAATTTACCTTCCTTCTTTACAAAATAAGATTGATAGAAGTGTTTACCTCATTGTTACTGTGAAAAGATAATTTATGTAAAATCTCAATGAAAATAGTTGACATAGTAAAAAAAAAAATCAATAGCATCATTTACTAACCACCATAATAAAATACTATAAACATTCCTACATAGAATAAATCATCTAATATACTCAGTCTGCCAATGAAGATATGGTTTGTTATTCAAACTTCTAGTCACTCACTTCCAAACTAAAATATGAAAGGAGGTAAAATCTTCCAAGAATTGAAGATAAGGTCTATGAAAAGACTTTTGATTTTGATCTAGAGAAGTATCTTTAAAAAAATGACAAAGAATATGTAAAACTGTAAAGTTTAGGGTGTTGTGTATAAATTGGTAAAAATGTTGTGTGTGTGTATATGTGCGTGTATGTAATAAAGACAGAAATAATTTATACTGTTGTTGAATTTATATCAGAATATTACAAGAGATATATACTAATGAGAAAATAAGGCACACAACTGTGTTTCTGAGAGATCAGTATTAATAATCTTAAAAAATATTATGAATTACCTGTAATCAGTTTTTCATCACAATCCAATGACCTTTCACTGCACACAGAATCACTTTTAGGATACAATATAAGCTTCTATTGATTAGTTTTAACCAATTTGGATAATATACCTCTCAAAAGAAGTCTATATGTATAGGTATAGTTCTAGCATCTAGATCTAAGGGGCACTAGGCCTAGAACATTCCCCAGTATTTCCAGGCAGATGTTTCAGTAAACACAAGTATTTTTTCCAACCAGGTATTTGAAGTGGAGGTAGTTGGAGCTGTGTCATGTGCACTTTGGAGTTATAAAGAAATGATATAATCTCAGTAGATCGAAACCTCCAAGAAACAGGAACTTCTATCCTGTCCAGTCCTGTGTCCCTTGTACAATGAACAATTGTAGCCCATATGGCTGGTAGAAGGTGGACAGTAGCATGGCCCACTCCCCAGCCATGCAAGAACAATAATGAGAGAACAAAGGCTGGCTTTAAGTGTCAGCAGGAACAGAGATACATTGGCTAAATTCTTTTAAGAGGGACAGAGAGCACTTAGGGAAGCACATAATATTGAGGGTTTATACATTTTTTTAAAATTTTATTTTAGAGAGAGATAGCACCAGTGGAATAAAGGGGGGGAGAGAGAGAGAGACAGAGAGAGAGAGAAAGAGAGAGAGAGAGAGAGAGAGAGAGAGAGAATCCCAAGCAAGCTCCATGCTGAGTATGGCTCTAGCCCACAACCCTGGGATTGTGACCTGAGCTGAAATCAAAAATTGGATGCTCAACTAACTGAACCGCCTAGGTACCTTATTGAGTTTTAATTTTGAAAAATGCAAAGACACCAAACACTAGCATCAGCCTACCTAGGAAATTAAGAAGAAAACAGAACTAAAGAAGCAGGTGACACAGAAAAATAACTAGCATTTTTAAATGTGTACTTCTTTTCCAGGTGCTGATCTGAGGGCATTACCATTCTTTTATTTCTCATAACCAGAGAATGAGGTGGATGCCTTTATTTTACAGAATAGGAAACTGAGGCATAGAAAGCTTAAGTGACTTTCACAAGGTGACCCAATTAGGAAGTAGTGAAGCCTGGGTTTGAACTTAGGTCACCTGGCTCTAGAATGTACAATTTCATCTCATTTTTCTTCCACACACACAAAAGGTCTTCATGGTCATTGACAAAACCTCCCTCATAAATAACTCACTCAGTGGGATGCAGCACTACTTGGCATGTCCCTGTGCTTTCTGCCACTAAGTTGCTGATAGCTAGACAAAATGGTAGTGTCTCTGTCAGCTTCCTCATCAATAAAATTGCTATTGTCCAGTACCTATCCAGGCTGCTTTGCTTGGATATTGTGTGAAATAACCAATCAATAATCGTAAAATGCTATGAAAACATAGAGTGCTAGATCCAAGTTCAATATTATTATATAAGTTTACAGTGTGACAGCACAGCCATAAAGGTCAAAGCTATTTTGAGCTGTATAGAGAAAGGCATGCTGTTGTGGAACACAGAAGAAACTGTTGTCTTTATAACATGGAGCTAGGAACTGAGAACATTTTAATGGAAATACTTCTCTTATATGTAAGTTCATTGGAATTCCCAAACAAGAAAATTATTTGGAAGACAAAATAAAAGGAGAAGATATAACACCACTGTATCAAGTAGTTAGGGACAAGAGTAATGTAGGTTTAGGATGAGGAACTAGAGACGTTGATCTGGTTAAGTGAAAATCCATAGTAAGCAGGCCAACATCTGCAAACATTTGAAGTGTGGAAATAAAAAAAGAGGAATTTAGTCTGAAAGTTAAAGGAATGACTAGAAATAGGAAAGAAAAATGAGAGGGAAAAAAAGAAAAACAAGTCACTCATACATATTTGGCCCTTAAAAAAAGAAATATTTACAGAAGCAACTCCAATTTGATTTGATCCATTTTAAAGATTATGAATCACTGGCCAACCAAGTTGACTGCAGTGTCAGCACTGTCAGGTCAAAGACAGGCAGGTATGGCTATGCACAATCCGGGTCATCCAGAGCCGTAGCCTTCAACTGATGCAACTCCCCACATCCAGAGTAGCTCATGGGATGTAAGTAAAGCTTTGCCATATGGAATAATGAAAGAAAGTCTGGAAAAGGATCCTGAAATTGAATTATCACAACAGATCTCTGCACTAGCAGAGCCAATTTGTTAGATAACTTTTCCATTCACCTTATATAATTCCCATGACTTTGTGAAATAGGCACTATGTCAAATATTTGAAAGGTCAGGGTTCCAGAGTAGTGGTTCTCAATTCCATGTGGATGTATCCAAACCATATGTGATAATATCAGTAAGATGGTTGTTGCAAAGATTGTTTTTGAAGCCTTATACGTCAGGACCTTTATATGAGATCACTCATTTTATCCTCCAAACACTCTTATAAGTAGTTACTCTCACTAACCCAGTTTCATAGATGGAGAAACTGAGGCACAGGGAAGTTAAATACCTTGCCCAATGTCCCAGCTAGACATGGAGAATCCAGGAGTTCAAATCTCAAACTTTTTTTTTTTACCAGTCATTTATGTGTAATTTAACTTAAACATAGAGATGATTTAACGTCAGTTCTATAAGAAGAGCATTTTGGGGGCGGCTGGGTGGCTCAGTTGATTAAGTGTCTAACTTTGGCTCAGGTCATGATCTCACTGTTCGT